>JACDOX010000084.1:0-582352 GCA_014549065.1 Cardinalis cardinalis | reverse complement strand
CTCTCCTCTCCTCTCCTCTCCTCTCCTCTCCTCTCCTCTCCCCCTTGCCTTCTCCTATCTCAGAAACAAGATACTCTTTTTTATAGAAAGATTTCACTTGAGAAACTCAAATGCAGAGGCACAAAGATATTGTAAAAACAAAGCTTTCAATACGTCTGAACTAAAAGATCTGGTTTTTTTCTTAAATTCCACAGACATTTAAACACTGACTCTGGAAGCMCACAAGCACTTAAGTGTGCGTGGCAAATACTGTGACTGTCCTTAATGAAATATGGCTGCCTTTAAAGTTAGTTATATATGCAACGATGTAAGGGAGGCGTTTTAGGGGAATCCATTAGCAATATCCACAGTGGCAAATAAGATCACTTGGTTATATCCACAGAGGGCAGTGGAACCCTACAGGAACACAGGGCAGAGACCCCCAGGCCAGCACCCRATCATTCACCTATACTCATCTGCTTGTCCCTGGACTGTTTTGTGCTTCCAGCAGGCTTGGTCTTCATGAGGACAACTCAGTGTGCTGCTACAGTGCAGACATTTCCCAAATATTARCCAGCAGGCAATGGGAGCTTTCAGGCCAGTCCCTGTATTACTGGTAATGACTGTAGAGACCATGACCAGCACACAATAATTTATAGGTGGCTGGGCTATTCTGTTATTCATATCTACACACATTTATGCACACTTTATAAAGAAAGAAACTGATAAAATATCTTGAGAAYAGAATAGAATAGAATAGAATAGAATAGAATAGAATAGAATAGAATAGAATAGAATAGAATAGAAATTCCTACTGGAGTTAATTTGAGAAGATTTTCATTCTGAGTCAGTGTTACTGAAGTGCTAAATTTGCCCTTTAAAATTATTTAACAACCCTTTGTTTAATTGAAAATTAAAAACAATAACAAAAATGTCACAGTGTATAAGTTATGTTGACTTTAACTCTGCCCTGTCTTGACAGCTTAAATTATTTGGGTTAAATTTAATTTACAATGAGACAAAAAAATCCTTTTGAAATCAGTAACTATTTTGAGCTTCTTCTTTAGACATGCATTTACCCTTCTTATCAAAACACTTTTGTCAGAGATGACTATACCCTGTCCTACTTATTTGCCACATAAACCTTATTTACAYAAATTCAGTTTTATATTACTTGGGAAGTAAAAAATCTGAAAATAATACAAGGAAATATATGGTGAAAAAATACTCTAAAGTGAAGATGATAAAGCCAATACACTGATATTTCCATAATCAAAAGCATATGGTAAGACTTTCCTGTGAGTTCAATAAAAGCTTGAGTATGTGATTTTTGCAAACCCATTCTGGAACTTTGTTCACTCAGCACCAGATATGTTAAAATACATAATAAAGCTTCACTTGTCTGTCCCAGAACKACAAAGTATTCAAATATATATTCTTCTGTATTTTCTTGTAAATATCAATTGCATTTTAGTTAGTTCCAATTAAACAACATAGCACAACAATAATCAACAAAGGAAGAAGAATTTTACTCCAGCAGCATACAAAACATATGCTGTGTAAAATTATTATTAGAAATACCTTGTCTGGTAAGAAAAAAAAAATACAGCAACAACAAGGTGATGGCAATGAAAAGGGGGGACTTTCTTGCTTTAAAGACATGCTGTGGATTGACTCCTGAAAGCCCAAGTTAATATTTACTAACTCCAAGCACATTCAATAGCTTCAGATTTCTTTTCTTTTAGTGGGGCCAAGGCTCCTGTTGTTTGAAGAGAGAGCAAAGCTGTGAATAATGCCTAAGAGCAAAACTAAACCAGAAGTAAATGACTTTTTTAATGTGAGACCTTCAACCTCAATTCCAGCTCCCCAGAGGCCGTCTTTGACTCCTTATCAAATCATGCTCTCACAGGTGTCAACTGGGGATAAAGATTCTTCCACAAAGAAACTGACGAAGGAACTACTGCAGAGAAAGGTGAGCTTACAAGTCTCTCTTGACATTGGTGAAGGGAACTTGGGGCAGTGTCATTTAGAACAGCCAATTTAAATAAATGTGCTGTAGGAGGTTTAACAGTGACTGCAGATAGCAAGGGCAAGCTACATAGCTGTTAAACCAGTCAGTGAAGGCTGCTGCTCAGCTAAAATAGTGCTAAAATGAATTAATTTTACCTGTTATTCGACATTTGCTGGACTGTTTGAAATGTATTTGTTAGTGTTACTGGACCCTTCTAAAGACTTCTCATGACCCAGTTAGAAAAAAAATATTAGAAAAGAGCCATTTTACATGGACAAACTGCTCTTCCTCTCTGTATCATAAAGGAGTCTGGGGAACAAGGAAAAAAAGCAGACTTTTTATTGTCTTACTGACTGATGCAAGAGCTGCAAGTGTTAGGGTTGCCAAGATTTAAGAAGGAATGTCCCAGGGAAGGAATGAAATTAACCTCTTCCCTGAAAGAGGCTAAATTTTTATTGACATTTGATTTATTTTCTGGAGAAAGATTTCCACTCTTTTAATATGTATTTTGGTTGAATTGAAGCTTGTTTGACATCCATTGCATACTGCACAATGACCTAAAGTCATTAGTTTGCATGAGTTTACAACATATAGAGCTATTTTTCAAGTAAAACTTTTATATTTAGTACAGCATTASTTTCCCCTATCCCTATACCCTCTCAAAAGTTAGAACTTTCATAGCTAAATTTGAAATGTTTAAACTTACGTTCATTAACACAGCGTATATTTTATTCATTTATTATGTCTGTTTACATTTTCATATCTGTGCTGTTGATTGCATATTTTAGTATTCCTATGTTCACAAGGCCTTCTTATCTGTGGCTTTTGAAAAGCATTCTCTCACTATTTTCCCTCTGACTGATAACATTAGGTGCTTTTGCCCTGTGACCATGAAATAGCCAACAGAGCATTGGAGATGGGTTTATTTAATGACTACTATACAGAATACAGGAAAAAAAAATTAAAATGCTAGGTATATGATGTCCTATTAGGGCAGTGGTTAGATATTTCCTTGTTCACCTTCAATTACGGAAGATAACTTAATGGATGCAGCTTTCATAACTTATCAAGATTTATAGTAGATCTCAGCATAATACAAATATGTTCGTGCACACCATTGTTTCATCAAAGCAAAAAATTCACACAAATAAAATGCATACCATAAAACTGTAAGTGCAATTGTTAAACAAAATTTTTGTATTCTAAAAGGTGGGTATCAGTCTTACATAAATTATCTTTTCCATTGAAAGCTGTTTTTCTGCTACTAATTTAAATGTAATGTTACTATTTACAGTCACTGAACTTTACTTACTAGAATACAATAGGAAACTCGTACTTAAATCAATGTTAATAATTATATATTTATCAATTAATCCATTAAATACTTCACATTTCATTATTTACTACTTCCATTAAATCCACCTAGACTATTGTCATAAGGGAAGGATATCAGAAGTCTGCAATATTTGAGCCTTACCTAGTGACTGAACCTGCAAATTGATTGTGTGTGAATTAAGACAGACTCTTGCTCTTATTMCCTGTAAACCAAGCCTGCTTCTTCTTAATAAAACAAAAGTCTTATGTCCATATATAAGGGTTCTTAATACACACTAAAAAAAAAYCCTAATGAAAAAATATACTGTATTAAATAGGAAAGGTAATACCTCTCTTTTTCATCTTCTTGCAGTAAAAAAATACATATTGAAAGATGATAATTCAAGTGTTTTGACATTAAGTTGGTCAACAAAATAAAATATCAAACTATATTTTCTAACTTTAAACCCCCCCAAACWTGGAATGCTTGATTCGTTCTTCATAAAACAAAGACCCACAGATCCACTTCTGTAGAGAGGCCTTTTCTGTTTGTAACAAATTGTCTCTGTACAGATTTTTCTTAGTTTAGGAACTCCTGCATAGCCCAAGATGACATTAAATATAGCATAGCATATGGAAATTTATTATGCTGTTATTATGCATTTGTCATCATATTTATTGATTTGATATAATATTATATTTGAAATAGGATCAATACAAAAGATCCTTGTTACCCTTGCRAGGTCCTTGATATTATTGTTTTATAATTACTTTTCTTCCCTAATCCATCCTGTTGAAGTAAATTCCACAAAGACTTTCACTCATCTGGGTGTGTATAGAAGTCTAAGTCCACATTGAACTGTACAAGACAAAATGGATCCTAGAATAAAATATCTGTCTCACAGCTACAGAATAAATTAAAGTTATACCTGGTTCTTCAGGAAATAATAGATTTGACACAATGTTAATTCTTGAGATAAATTAGATTGCCGACACAAATACATAAAGGATTGTAAGAAATTACTACTGCCTTTTAAATTTGGCTCATATTTAAAGTCCTGATGTCAGGAAAAATGCAGAAGGTAGAGGAAACATTGCTGTAAGAACAGTCATAAAAAAAAAATTTACTCCCATATGTCATTATAAGGCTGGCAGCTGTGTTGATGAAATCACAATTCTTTTTGGTGACATCCATATGGAATGCAGAGCTTTGACATTACCCTTCAGTAAAAGCTGTGGCCTGATTTTTTTGCATTAGGCAGTTGTCAATTCTATTTGATATTTTATTCCAAAATAAAAATACTGTGGAGTGTACATCCACAAGAAATTCAGAGTTACATTTGGTGTGAAATATGTTGTGGTGGGCTTGTTCCTGATGTAAAGAAAGTTGTCTGAGTCACGAAAATCACAAGACATTCAAGTTGGAAAGGACAAGAGCAGGTTTCTCATCCTCCCTCCTGCTCAAAGCAGGATCAGCTATGAGATCAGATCAGGCTGCTCAGATATTTGTTCAGTTATATCTGAAAAACCWCCTAGAATGGAGAATTCAGAGCACCTGTAGACAATCTGGTACCGTGCTTGCCTGCCCCAAGGATGGCTTCATACAGAAGTTTACATCAGAAATTAACTTTCCCATGTTTTTACAAACTGACTCGAATTTTCTACTAATTAACTATAAGGAATGTTCTTTTACTGCTGTTGTACTCTCCTAGGGGCTTTGGTTTTTGAGTGCAAAGTCACAACAGGTCTAGATGTACACTGAGGAAAGCGTTCTGCATCCTTTATACTTCTCCTAGATCTCGTGATTTCTTAATCCTTTAAAGAACTCCACTTAGTGATTCTCTAAGTCTGGAAATGTCTCTTTTGCATCACAAGATGAGAAATTTTAAATTATGAAGGTATCCACTGCACAGGAAATTTCCCTGAATCTAAATCACACAAGTTTTCAGAAGCCAGTAGCCCCGCCATTGTCACTGGCAGACAGGAACAGCATATCCTTTTCCCACAATGTGAGTGAGGAAATGCCCTTGCTGGCTGGCCATGAAAATAACACAGACATTATGATATAGTCAATTCTTATAATCAAGTTGTATAAATAAAATTATATGCAAGTCTTACTAGACAGCCACAATAATTGTTTCTGACTTAATTAAGCTGTAGATCATCATATGATATACGCAGTACAAACAATAAGTTGAAAAGCCAGAGATGTTGCTTCTTCCCTCTGAGTGCATATTAAATGTTGAAATTCTAAGAAAATTCAAGAGAAAAAAACAAAGAACTGAGAAAGTCAGAAAAGACTAAGGAAAAGCTACAGATCAGTTTAATACAGGTTTTAAATRTGGGACATAAAATGTATCAAACCAGAATCAAATAGAGAACAAGTAATTGTGCATACAATATTTCACTGCAAAATGCCTAATGGGTGCCTATCTTTATTGCTACTACTTGCTGCCATTTTCTGAAAACAAGGTGAATAAACACCCTTTAAATGTAAGGTGAAGAGCTTATTTGATATCATGAAATAGAATGGGGAACAAATGGGTAATAAACAATAGCTAATAGACTGCAACAGGCTGTACCTATTATGTGGTCTATCATATTTCCCTACCTGTTCCACCCAAGACTACAAAAGTAARACTACTAGAATCTCCTCTTTAAATTAAATTAAGCTAATGAAGATAACTAGAAGAGTATGCCAGTAGTCCCACATGGTAGTAGTCTGGACATTAGGAAAAAACTCCTAACAGGTAGATTGATTAGGCMTTGGAATGGGCTGCCTGGGGAGGTGGTGGRGCCACCAGCCCTGGAAGTGTTTAAAAGAACACTGGATGTGACACTCAGTGCCATRGTCTAATTGRCAAGGCGACATTCACAGGTTGGACTCCCTGATCTCAAAGGTCTTTTTCAACCTAGTTTACTCTGTGATTCTGTGACATGAATGTACAAACAGCAGTGGAAACAGGGTTTTAAAATGTAGATCATACTCCACACTTTCTATTTTATGATACACATAATTCACCTTAACCACAGAGCTTGTCAAGGTCCRGACGCACCTATAGGCAAGGTTACCTCGGAGGAGTCTCAGTGCTGGCAGACCTCAGGACACTGCTGGCTGTGGCTGCTGGTAACCCCTGTTACCAGCTATCCTATATGGGACTGGGAAGGATTACCAGCCTGGGCTGGGGTCACCTTTRGCTCCTGTCTTGTCCCTGTCCATGGAGCTGCGCTGCTCTCACTTCTCCCTGCCAAAAGTGCAGGTCCAAAATGAGCATGTACTAGCAGGAGGACTGGTGTCCTTCCAGGTCACAGGAGGGTAGGGTGGAGAAGACCCCCTGCTAGCTGAATACCTAGAGTGAGTTTTTTACCTCTCATCCTAAGCAACTCTAATAATAGGATTTTTAAAAACAAATAATTTGGTTTCACAGACTGCTCAAATAAAAGGTTCTTCTTCCAAGAATCTTCTAAGAACTCGTGTTTTTGTTAAATGGAACTTGTAATTCTGAGGCTTTTGGTCAGTAAAAGCAGTATTTGGTGGTACCAAAACCTAAAAGAACTCACTGCAAAAAACTAGAAGATATCCATTTACAAAACACCTGGGTGATGGATGTTTGTCATTCCTCAGCTCCACCCAGCTTGACTTAAASACCTACAGGGTTTGAATTCCCTGATAACAGAACAGTCAAACCTTGGCTACATAACTCTTTCATAAGATCTGCCACTGTTGCTCTTTCAGTGTCASATAGCAGTGGGAAGTTCAGTGCAGAGAGGTCATGAGATGTTTTGTCACACATCTCGGCTGGCTTTGGGGAGACGCCGTGGAGAGCCAGCCTATGCAACATTCCCTTCATYGCTGGCATTGCTGGAGCAGCACCCTGTGAGATCAGAGAATGCTTAAAGGACTATAAATATGGCAAGAATTCAGAGAGTAGGCAGGCTTTTGAGGCTGCTTCAGGATATAGATGATCATTTAAATGTTACTGAAAAGGCTTGCAAATTAAAGCAACAGTTGCTTTTTAATTGGAGAATCAAGGAACAGCAGACACAATTAATTTTGTCTTTCATTTCAGAGTATCTACTGATAAAATGGCAAAACTGCTATTGTTAAAGCATAGGCATGTAAATGGAAATTTTCTACATTGATGCTCCATCTTGCTGCTTTGTCAGTAACACCTGCCTCTTTTTAGTCCTTAGCATATCTGTCAGTAACTACATGGCACACAAATGCCATGAAGGCATCTGAACTCTGCAAGCTGTCATGGCATTTTGCCTAAGGCTTTGCCTCCCTTTCCTGCAAGGTTAGCTTCCTGGAGCCAGCTTACTTGGCTTTAGTGGTCCCAGTACCTGAACCAGGTTGCTCAGAGAGAGCTCTCAGCTGCTTTGTGTAGCAAATATTCCTAACTGTCTGTCAGCTACTGGAAAGCAACATGATTGCCAAGTGTTTTAATATACACTTAAAAATGAAATTATTTCTAAATGAAAATATAATTTATTATTAATTTATTTTTACACATTATAAACACAACTGGAGGTTTTTAATTTTATACCAGCTTATTTCCTCTTTTTCAGTGTGGTGCAAATTACACCACTGAATACATTAAATTCAGGGTACTGAATGGGTTCCCAGATGACTGCATTTTAGAAGCCATTTAACTGTGTTTCATACAGTAAGGAAAACAATACACATTGAGTGTCAAATCATGATATAAAAGCACCTATAAAACTGACTGCTGAGTTTTTTAAATGCCACTTAAGTCCTGATTTATTTCCCTGAATGCATCACTTCTGAGAATCAGACTGACATAGGYGTCTGGCTACAACTGTAGCACTTAAACTACACACATTTGCATCTTCACTTGCTCAATCAAGTCCCAGTTTCAATGTTAAAAAATCACTTAGCAATCACAAAAAGTTGTGAAAACACTGTTGCTCCTGTTGGGTAACAGGAACTAGCCTAAGGAGACATCTATGACAATATTAGAGTAAATAAATATTCCCTCATAACAGCTGAAAATAAGCCTTCACTCAGGCTGAGATAAAGCTGAGAATATATTTCTCAAATGAAAGCCTAAAAAAGGTGTAATAATTGTCCCAAATTAAGATGGTTGGAAATTCAAAGATTACATACTCAGAGAAACCCCAAAGTTTTGAGCTAGCCATGGTCAATTTTCTTTCTCTAAACCCGCTTGGCCATTTCTGTATGTGGATGTGTACATTTTGTAAACCAGTTAGTTTCATGTGCTCAAAGCTTGCTTTAGTGTAATAAGGTACTTACGTCTTTAAAAGCTCTGCCCATGCCTGCATGCTTAACACTACTTAATTTTTCATTACTCTATTTCATCTGTTTATTCTGTGTATTGTAAAATGATTTGGCTTACAGTGAAGACTTTTTGTTCAGTATGAGCTATGGAGTTGCAGTAAGTTATTATTTAAGATATGGAGATAATCACTGAAGGCACAAAAAAACCCCAAGGCCAAGACAAACTTTAAAAAAAAACAAAGAAAAGGGGAAAAAAATAAAGGATGAGTTTTAAAGAAAMATATGGACATGCATTTATATTTAATTCATTCATATTGGAAAGACATAGTCTGTTATGCTTAAAAATTCATACCAAAATTAGACCTTGATTCCTTTTTTTTTTCTCTCTGAGAAATCTACCCTGGTGATTGGAACTTGCTACTGAGCCCTGCTCTTATCAGTGGATCTTGAACTGCATACATGGATTGCATTTCTTGATACCACTCATGGAGTCCTGCTGCTAAAAACATGCACAAGCACACAAGTGTTTGACATATGAACACAGCTTAGCTTGTGATCTTGCCATSGGTAGTTCAAAGTTAATACCTTTTTATTTTGAAGCTCATAATGCACGACGGAACTGAGGATCATTTTTTCTCTCTGTGATATCACAGGTACGAGCTTCATACTAGAAATGATTGAAAGCTGTGCTGCTTTCCTCAGCTACAGACTGTCTTCAAATCTCTCCAGTCTGAAGCTCAGAAAGCAGACCTCACAGAAAGTTATAACAAGCCTTCTTGCATTCTCTTCCTGCCTCCATTTGAGCTCTGCTCCTTTTTTCCCCCTTCATCCATGGGACTCTCCTGCACCCATGCATCTTTGTCTGCTACGCAGCTGATTTGACCTTGCTTTTGCCCCCCTGTAAATTAATATTAACACTGCACTTGAAGCTCAGGACACTTTCTGGGTGACAATGTTTTTAGCCTTTCTAGTTATAAAAGAGTTAACAGGTCTATTAAAATAACAAAACAAGTTTTAGTGAGCTGAAAACCTATAGTTCCTAAATATGAGAAATTCCTGAAAAGAGACCATTTTAACCACACAATACCCTTTCTTAATAGAGAGTAGGCTACAAAACTCTGTCTGTGGGCTGGGCCAATTGATTGAAGCTGAGAGATCAGACATACTCTTTAAAGATTTCCTTCTCCAGTGTATCTAAAAGGAGCTACTTGAAAGGATGAACTGAACTCTCACCTGTTTTGAACTATTTTGACTGAAATCTCTCTCTTGGTTTACATAAAGCAAGTGTAACACTTTATTCCTAGCTGCAGTGGCACAGCATTAGTTACCTGCTCTTTTGATGTAATTTTGTCAAAATTCTTAAATTGCAAAAGTCATCTGATATTCTAAAGGACAATGTTGAAAGATAGGTGAATTTAAAAAAAAAACAAAACGCCCCAAAATAAACTAAAAATAACCACATCTATGGTTCTTTCCTCCTTCATTCAAATGAACACAAAACCATAAAGACCTACTGCTGTGGCTACTGGCAAATATCTAGATAATCAGTTGTCAAGAAGAGCTCTGCCACACATTCACTTTTCTGACAACTGCAAAGCAAAATTGCTTAGCCCACAATTTAAGAAAAAAAAAAATGACAAGAGCTTTTGTACTTCAGTACAAAAGAAAGCAACACATTCCAGTGCTGTACTGAATAGTAACCTGACCATAATCCTACTAATGGAGTCAGCGAACATGAGGATTGCTGACAGAGAACAATAGAAAGATTTTTTTTTCCAAGGCATTAATAAAGTCAGAATGTAGTCTTCAACCCTACAATAAAATGCTTTCAGGATCATGCGTGTTCTTAAACTTAAGCAGAGTTTTCACCCATAATCACTGTGTGTATTATTTCAAAGTGCTTCTGCATTAAAACACTGGTATACATTGATGCACAGAGCCACAGATGTATAGTGGCTGTTAAGAAAAATATCAAAAAAGGAAAACCTTAACATTGCACTATGTATCACCTATCTGATCTCTGCCAAAGGAGTCAGAATGATTCCTTCTTAGATAAGCCTTCAACTGCCTTCAATTCCTAATGATGCATTCATGTCTTGGATTTCTGTACCCAGGCTTGAGCTAGAGGGTAGTGGGTAGTCTGGCAGAATGAGTAAATTGAGACTCCAGGAGCTAAGAGAGTTTGAGATGCTCTCTACAACAGCTAATCCTGTGATAACCATGAGCTTTATAAAGCCACAGATGCTTGCAGCTGTCCAAAGCTTGACAAAGTATTTCCAAAAAGCAGACACCGAGAACCTAGACATATTCTGTTTCTACGAATTTTGGGAGAACTTTTTCATCTGTAAAAAAATAAAAGACGGTGGACAAAAAACATACGGCCTAAATACAAGGCATAAAAKGATATAGTCCAATATTTATGAAACAGATCAGGGTAGTAGAAGCAATGTATAAGAAATGAGTTTARATTTTGTTAATAAATCACAAACAAGCTGAAATAAATAAGAGTATGGTTTTTAGTGTCTGGCAAACCAGAAGGAGAAACACAGCCTATCCTGATAGTCCCACATTTTAAACTATGCATGCTATGATTATAGTAATAAACAACAGATACTGTGTTTGTACATAGGAAAAAAAAGAATGGTTCTTTTTTAGGAACTAKCTGTAGGAAGAACATACAATTTAGTCAACAAGCGAGCTGGAATAACCTCTTGTATTCTTTCCAATGACTATAGTTTAGTATTGAGCAGAAGGAATGTTTTTGTTCTTTCCTTGTGCTTTTTCTCTTCTGTCTATCCTCCTCTTCTTTCTGGCATAGCATGGATTTTTTTCTGTTCTTGCACCTGGTCTGACAAACAGTACCCCCACTATTTGAACATGTTCTAATGCACAGCACTTTTCTTCAGACAGCTGCAAGTGCTGTGCTCTCTGACCAAGAAGGCAAGTCTCTGACCTCCCGCTAATGAACATAGGCAATCAGACAGCACATGACACTCCAAGTAACAATTTCTTCTAATGTCTATGATGAGAAACTGTACAACAATCCTAGTCCAGCAATCTAGTCCTGAAATTCCCCTATCAAGTCATGACTTCATAATAAGTATGAGGTAGCTACTGAATTAATTTGCCAAAATGTATTATGTTTCCTTTCTCTCTTTCAGAAAACCTGTAACTGTTAGTGGAAGACATAAATGAAGTTCAGCCAAAGTGTGTTAAATGCTAGATGGCTTCTGAAGATGAATAAATGTTAGTTTGGCAACAGGAAAGATATCCTTAGAATAAGTATCATTGTAACAAATACTTTTCATGTTCTACAGAGCATGTACACTGTCAAAGAAGAAAAACATGGGATAAACATTTTTGCGTTTTGGGCCTGAATGTCTCTGTGTACTGTGACAACTTCTATTCATCTTACAGGTTCAGCGAGGAAAACAATTGTTCAGAATAGAAAATGTAGRAAAAAGTAAAATTTCCAAATTAATACATGATCCAAAATTCATGTTGTCCAAAGCTTGATTGCAACTGAATACACGTTTTTTTTGCATTTAACGTTTCCTACCACACAAAAATTCTCATTTTAGTGATTTTACTTCTTTGTGGATTTCTTTTCAAAGCTGTCTTTTCACAGCTACTCTGTTAGTTTTGATGATTCAGATTACAAAGCATTGAAAGGCAATGTAAACTTTTAATAAACAATCTGCAACGGAACTTGGAAACTTCAGAAACTCATATGAAAATATAGGAGGTTTTGTTGAAAGGGAGCATGTCATAAGGTAAAGAAATGTTTCTTTGATAGTGTGTTTTACACTTCAATTGTTATAATGTAAATGCAAGTATAAGACAATTTAAATCCAGTGTGAAGGAAATGAATACTTGTTCATAAATTAAATGTAAATTATTTTTAAATGTATTTTCATAGGAAACAGATAGAATCTGAAGAGCAGTAAGTCACAAAACATACATCATGCTATTTCCTTCTCTTCAACAAATACAGGAAAGGTGATCATCTGCTGACAGAAAGTGAGAGCAACATTTCTTGCATTTTCAGATAGAGAAAATGCTAGACATCTTAAGAAGGTTGCAAATAATTTATGGGTTTTCTTGGATGAATTTTTAAAAAGAATATACTTTTATTAATGTTCTTTTATTTTGAAAGTATATTTGTTGCAGATGACAAAACTTCTAAACAAAGGGCACATCTACCCAAAATACCAAGTTGKATCTGGTATATATGGATCTGATATGTTTACATTGTCAGTTCCTTAGTATCCCTCAGAAATTAAACTATATATGGAAATGAAAAGGCTTTTTGGACCTCAGACTCTCACAATTACTCCAGTTACTTTTGAGAAATAAAGAGTTATTAAGACTTTACTGTCACCACATATTTGTGCTATAAATTAATCCTAGATTTATCACAAAAGGTGTCTGCAGCATTTTGTAACATGTTGAGAATAAAGCTATTTTGGATCAGCATAAAGGGAACATTCCACAGATAAGGTAACTTACTGGAAACAGTAATCAATGAATGGAGAAGAGGAGCTTCATCAAACATCCAGGCTAACCCATATCTGAATAAGTAAAGAGAGAAAATCTTTAATGTGAGAAAAGTGATGTAGGGTCTTAAATTTAGGGGTAATTTTTTCAGAGGTTGAATTTCAGAAGTTATGATTAAAAAAAAAAGTTAGAAGGGGCTACTGCTTTCTGAGAATAAACATTGTGCTTGATCCATTAGCCAAATACACTTTTGTAAAAAAACAGCTCATGGTGCCTAAGACTATAGCTGAGATTTAGAAAATCTTACAAATTCCCTTTTTTTTTTTCTGGGAGAAGTTCAAATTTTGAATCAAATTATCCTTAAAAGAAATATGGGAGGATTAGAGCCCCTGTTTCAAAAGCAAAGCTTCAGAAATTCGGGTCTTGAAAACACACTGGCATTCTGACAGGATCAAGTCTATAGAGCCTACATTTGTCCCTTCTCTGGCTGAATAGAGTGTTATTATACTTAATTAAACTTTTATTCATTATGAAATATATAGTTTAAGCAATGTATCAAGTTATAGTTTTTATATCATATGTTCTCCAGCTGTAAAAGTAGACTGACGCACTGAGGGAAAGTAGTGGAGAGACARAAGTTGGGAAGAATGTTTGATGGCAAATGGGCCTGGTTGGTAAAGGCCTATAAATGCCCTTCTATTACTGAAGCATGATGTAGCACTTATAGTAAGTTGATGTAATATAGAAAAATTGGAAAGAACAGAGGAAAGACTCTTCTAGATGGTTCTCTCAGTCTGATAGCACTGGAAGGCTCYAGAGTGACATTGCCAAATATCTTGATCAAGATTTTTAGGTAGCTCTCTAACTTATATTAACACTGCACATCTATCTGATAATTCTGCAAAGAGGTGCATTTTTTGCAAGGTTAAGTACTATATTCTTCTGTCACCAAGCCACTTGGGATATTGATTTCTCAGAAAAAAATACAGTGGCCATTTTTTTTGATATTTAGTGTGTTGAACCACTGGCTGTGCTATGCTTCTTCCTTCTTTYGCCTTACCCCAGCAATTTTAAGAAGTCAGATACACACTGGTGTCACTGGGGCCTCTGGGAGTTGGACAGCCCTAGAAAACYGGATTTCATGCTATCTGTCTTCAGGAGATTAATGGAATTTCCTGATGTGCAGGTAACAACTTAGCAGCACAAAAATAGTATTGCTTCAGATTTTCAGATGTTCTACTGCTGGCACGTTTTGGCTCTAGAAATAAGTACTTGACATTGCAAGATACAATCACTGACCTGTCAACCTAGCTGTGCTTAACATCTTAGAAAGTGTGCTACTTTTTGTAAGTTTGCTACTTGCATGTAGCACTGGAAGGAATACWTATTTTGGGTGGTTTCTACAGTTTAGCCCAGAAAAATATTTTCTATAGTGCCAGATGCTGATGATAGACACACTAAAATGTGAATTAGACTCAAACTCAGTTTTGTTGGTGGTTTTCTGCTACAGAAATAACATACAGGACAAATAAYACTTTCTTGTAAAAAAATATTAACATACAATGTATGTGAAAAATAAAAGTAGAAGAAAGCAATATTAGGAAACTCTGATTTACAACCAAACAGAGCTGAAGAGAAATTCTGGTACAGTACATGCAACTACAGTGTAATGAAAAATCACCTCATAAAATTCTGAATTAATTAGCTTTTGTTCTTTAGTCTGTATTTGTCACTGAGTATTCTTCTTTGTTGTTTGTTCCTGACCTCTAATAGGCTGCCTGCTTTTCACATAAAACAAATGTCTACTTATGGATTTCTAATACATTAAGCAAAGYGAAGTAATTATCTATTGTGGTACATGCCCCATCAAAATTAGTCTGACAGTACATTTGGTTTGGTCTAGATATACAACATAGCAGAAAAATAGGAAATCGATAGAATTGCTAATATGCATTTTGACTAAACTGAGGTAAGCATGTAATTAAATCTATAGGTTTTCATTTTAAAAAACCCAAAAAATWACAACTTTCTAAACTATGTGGCTTCCATTCATGAGATACTGAAATATAGATCCTGCAAATAAGGAAAACAAAAATCAAGTGTAATTCAGCTTTTACATAAAAATATTTAGCTAAATTCAGTTTTAAATGATGAATGAAAAGAGAAAAGTTGTCGATCTATCATAAACATTATCATACTATTTAACCTACTAAACAATGCCATTCTAAATAATTAAAGGMTTTTCAGACCCTTGACACCATAGAATAGATATTTCTGCAATAAACTGTAGAAACGACCCACAAGCAAACGATGTACTATTTTAGAGTATTATGAAACAAAATTACTCTATATTGTACCTGTTGTACTTTAGAAGAAATTAAGGGTGGCAGGTATAATAACARCAAACTACTTTAGTGGTTGGAGTATGCAACAAGAGATGGATTTTTGACACAGTCAATAGGTAGGTATATTTATATCAGAGACTCAATTTCTCATATTTAAGTTGGTCAATATTACCTTTTCAAAACAGTTACAGATTACACCGTGAAATACCACAATATTGTCAGAGGATTATACTACAATCATCACAGCATCACAGTAAAGTGTGATAAAACAGGTCTGATATCTATTACTGAAAAATACAATAAAGGCCGTGAATAGCAATTATCATCATTAGCATCTCCAGAATGAAAATTTGGCAAAGCTTTTCTGCTGGAAAATTTCTGCTATGAACTCCTAGAGGTGAGCACAGCTGCTCTTCAGCTTCATAGGCAACTAAACATACTTGAAAGCACAGGATGCCCTCAATACCATAGGGGCTATTGTCTGCTTCTGATTCAGTGAAGGAATTTTACCCCTTGGCCAATGAAATTCTCCAGTTTCTTTGCCTTCTTKTTGGTCATTCAGACCGTGGTTTGTGGCTCATGAGAGAGACTTTGCCATTTTAATAATGTCTCTTGACATCTTGTTATCTCTGGCTATATCTGTTCTTCCCAACTCTTTATTCCCACCATCTTCATTCTATCTGCTCTGAGTAGATCATCTCATACCGTATCAGGCCATTTCACCATGCTAGCTTCATAGCAAGTCATATTCAGATTCATATTCACTAGTCAGATCATATTCATTAGTAGGAAAACAGCAGGATGAACCAAGTATTGGACCTGGCCCAAGAGAATGGGAAGGAACATAAAACTGCTGGTGGCAGAGAAAGAGGAAACAGGACGTAGATTAGCTTGGGCTACTGTGGAACACCAACCACATATAAAGAAGCTAAGCCTTCCAATGTTGATCTTCTAAGATTTTGTATATTCTGCTGAATATAAAATTGAAAGTATTTCCAACAACTACACATTATTTAAACTAATTCCTTAATAAACTGTAGATTTTAATACAACTATTCAAACGCAAAACCACAATTCATGTCTTGTTTTAATGATGCCAGTGAACTTAAGAAAGAATACATAGGTGCAGACTTAAAGTAATAACTTTTGTCTCCAAAACTAAATCGTCAGACCATGTACAAATATGTGCTACACTTTGCTTTTACCCAAACTAGGAGCACTCTAAATATCCACAGAGCCACATTCACTGTTCACCTTCAAACCACCATCAGATTATTTGTTACTATTAACCAACCCATCTTTGTTCTGATTTTGTTMATTCCAGCTTTTTTCTGTTTTATCTCATACTATATCTCAGTTACAGACATAGCTTTTTCCTATTTCTTGCTCTACCTTCTTATTTCACTCATTCTTCTAGTGTGGATTTTTCATTTTTTTAATGAAATACYCCCTAAAAATATTTAAGTTCTTTATAAAGCCTTGCATCTTTGGCTTTATGGACAATGTAGATCTCCACTGCAAAGAAGCAAATACTTATTTGTGGGGTGCTAAAAATGTGCGGTGATAGAAGCAGAAGGAATTTTTATAGTCTTGGTGAGGCTAGTTCTTGAATATGTGTATTGATCCTGTGTCTTGCTAAAAATAAAGGGTGAAAAACTGAGAAGTATCACAAAGAATCACAAGGTCTGAGAAAACACCACACAGTTTTGAGTGTTCCAGAGTGCAACACTTCCAAAGTGTTTCAGCTATTTAGAAAGAAGACTGAAATGTAACTTTTACAAAAGTAACAGAACAAAAATATCTTCATGGGAATAGAATACTATCTACTAAAGTTTTCTTTGATCTTATGAAGAGGGATATCACTAAAACAAAATGCTGAGCACCAAAGTCAAATTCAAATGCAAATTGAAAGCTCAATTGAGATTAGACATGCAATTTCAACAATAAGAACATCTGGCTACTAGAAGAAATGCAAACCAAACAGGGCTTCAAATAAGATATGGCTGCTTTTGTGGAAGTCAAAATCTAGTCAATCTTTGAGCTCTCCTTTTTTTCAATAAGAGGCATGATTTATTCAAACACACATTATCAGGCATCAACATCAGTGTTGATGGTCTGCTTATCTCTTTGGCTTTGAAATCTGTGTATCTCCAGATGTTCAGCCACTCCAYGGCCTCAGTTCTACCAATCTTSCCTGTGTGGTCTCCTGATTTCAAAGTTATTGGGCAGTGGCTGGCTGTTTATCATACATTCTTTTGTAGTAYTGAGTAAAAATATAATTAACTCTTCTGAAGCCTCAAGACCTCCGTTCAAACCTGTGGCAAAACAGAAACATTACTTACCTCTTATTGCTTAGTTTCTATAGAACTTACTAAGTATTGATACTTTAGAAACTTTGTTGCTTGCTAAGGTTTTGAGGACTGGATCACTAGCAAAAATAGGTTCTTTTCATCACAATGAATATAATAACTACAAATTTTGTGATGAAATTCAAGAGAACTTAGAAATATGAGTCTAGGTTATTTCAGGACATTTGGTGTATCACTCCCACAGGAAAAAAAATGCAGATTGCGACTGCATTAATGAAACAAACAGAGCTAGAGCATAGTCAAGCACTGCTCCAATACTTCCCATAGTGTTTAATTATTAGCAGGCTTCCAAGCACAAATGCTGAGCCACTAAAAAACAGGCTCAGGACATTTTATTTGCTAATAGAGACATAGCCATAGAATCTAAGGCTATAAATACATGACAATTTCCTCCCTTAAGAACTGGGTTAAAATATCTCCTTAATAAATCTATCCAGTTCTATCTTAAAGGCCATTGTAGAATCCTGAATATGGTACATAAATTGTTCCAGGGCATAATAACTACACTGGCAATTGGAACTTTGAGTTGGAAGCTAGCAACTTTTAGTCTTTGGCAACTGTATTAACCCTCTGTTGGCAAAATTAAGAGCTACCAAGAGCTTWTATAATTTTTTTATCATGAGTAGCTGTCTGTGTCAAATGACTAAGTTCTTCCTGAATTGCTTCTGAAGTGTATACAGGACTAAACTGAAAAATGTAAACTTCATGTTTCAGGACATCTTTTTTCTAATTCTTTGAAACCTTTCAATTATTTCATGTTCTCCTTGAAGTGTGAATATCAGCTTTAAACACAGCACTATCACAATAATTTTAATGAGATGTGCACAGACATGTTCTATTTCTACTTGATAGTCCTTCTCTTATAAACATTGTATTTCCCATTTGACCATAAACAGCACTGAGAATTCCTGYTGAGGCAGTGATCATCAATGACCTTTTTTTCCAAGTTTACTACACTGTACCTACCTATATTAAAACAAATCGATTTCTCTACTATATGGGGACTAAGGGAACTTTTGATTTGTTTTAATTTTTTCATACCAAACTTTACCTGCAAAGGTTTTGTAACATTGTTTGTGTAATCAAGCACACTATACATGAACAGAAAGCCATAATATAATTCCCTCTGAGAGATCCCTTCTCTTGGGGCCATTGATATCTTCCCAGAAATGAGTGCATTTTGATACCTGCTTCTGAGGCTCTCCCTAACACACCCAGTATACTGGTTAATTCCATGTATTAAACTTCAGTGTCATACATTGCCAAAACAAATCAATTGAAAGATCCATGGAAACCATGTCAACACATATCATTAAATGGCCTGTTACAACAGTCCTAAATTAATTGGTATAGTTCACCTCTTTTGTTTATTCTATTTTTCATTTGTCAAAACCATCTTTCCATGGAATAATAGAATAAAATAATTTGTATTTTTTTGGATATGCTAGTTGTAAATCTGTAGTAACAGGTGCATTAAAAATGTGGTTAAGATTAATTCTGTTTATTTTTAATAGGTAAAAAAATATATATACATATTCTTCCCTAACTCATATTAATTATTAAATATTTGTGAATGTTTTCTGTGATTCAATGAAAATATTCAAAGTTAGAAGGATTTTTATTGGACTGTTTGAAATACCACAGAACAAAACTGTGGTATAATATGCTACCTTGGGTTTCTCTAGCTTCAAGTACTTAAAACTTCATAAATATGTTATTTACAATATATGTGAATATTGATTAAAATATTCCAGAAAAGCTGTGATTAATTACCAACATGAAATATWTCTATACCCTTTATCCATATTTCTCTACTTATCTTAAAACTTGTGAGAAAACAAAAAATGTACAGAATTTTCTTGCATTCATGGCCAAATACATGCTCTTCCTTTACTCCCACCAGTGTCACATACTCCAGCCCCCTTTGCTACTTGTCAGATGTTTCACTTGCCTTTAGTCTGGCCCCTGATGCTCTAAAGTGCTGTATGATAGTAAATGCGTGTATATACAGAGAGATACATATACACATAGGCATCCTAAAACACACCCCTGCACCTATGTACTTGCCATCACAAGAAAGACTTTTCTATAAATTTGGATTGTTTACTTGAACTTATGTGTGCAAATATGTTACAGGTTAATGATTTCTAAACTAGTGAATGAATCATAGTCATGATGCTCTGGGTTTTTAATGTTTGTATTTAGAGCTTGGTATCAGCAACCTTAACACATATTAGCAYGTCTTATGCAGTTGTAGCAATCACAGCAAAACTAGAATGCAAATTTGGTCATTGGCTCTGTCTTTTGCTTAATATTTGTGGTTAAATTCAAAGGATGGAGAGAAGGCTTTATTTTACAGAGGCCAAAGTTCAATAAGAATATAATAAAACTCTGCCAAAGCAAAATTTTCACAATGAAATTTCTAGTAAAATCTCACTTCTTTAATTAATGTTCTAACATAGTGTCSCAGACATCTTTTCATTAAAACTGCTTCTTTAGGATTTTTTCCTTCTGAGAAGCTATGAAGCTTCAGGGACAAAATGTAAATAATGGTTACCTGCTGCTGTGGAATGCAACAGGTAAGTCTGTGATGAGTCTCATGTAGATGTTTGGAATTAATGGCTAATCACAGCACAGCTGGCTCAGACTTGCTGTCCGAGACACAGACCTTTGTTATTCATTCTTTTCTATTCTTAACTTAGCTAGCTTTCTGAAAACTTTTTCTTCTATTCTTTTAGTATAGTTTTAATATATATATATAATAAAATAATAAATCAAGCCTTCTGAAATATGGAGTCAAATCTTCATCTCTTCTCTCATCTAAAGACTCCTGGGACCACCGTCACAACATAGCAAAGCAATGTTAGAGAACTAAGTTCCCATAATATTGAAGAATTATCAGAATACATTGGATTAGCTATATTTTAATTTCAATCAAGATTATATCATCTATTTGTTGCTCATTTAAGAATACACACTCAAAACATTTGATACTTAAATCAATAATGAAGAACATGTGATTCCCTGCACTTCTATTCTTAGTAATTCATTTGTAAACCATGCAGAAAGAAAATTAAGAGAATGTGTTGTCACATACCATGTTCTTTGAATGAAATGAAGTTTTTATTTGATATTACAGCATTCTTTTCAGTGCAAGGTTTTGGTGAAATTTCTTGAGTGGTCAGGAAGCCGTGAAGGTATATCAGGTAAAACTAAGTTTCTAAACTTGCAATTCCACACGTAGAACTGGTTTATCAGCTCTCAGAACTGAATCAAAACAACTCTGTTTCTCCACTATGTTTTTTTCTTAGTAGTAGTAGTATATTTTGGCCTARTTCTTGTGTTTGTAACTTCTTTTGCCATTGAAAAAACTCTGCAGAAAGCCAGCTACTTAAAGAAGCTTCAAAATATATTTCCCAGCCTCTATAATATGCCATCATTTTCACATATGTGCACTCTTCAATTGCATGTCATGTTAACATGTGTTAGGAAATGCCTTATAGCAGAAGATCGTAAATACATTCTCTCCTCACATTTCCTTCACATGAAGGAAATCACATAAAAAACCCATATAACATCCAGACACTCCCGTTGTTTCAACAACAAAGAAATAAATAAATTAATAAATACAATAATTGCAGAAGGCCAGATCCTAATAATAGCAAATGTCATCTGATTGCATCACGAACAAGACTTGGCACAGAGAAGTGTGAAGAGGAAACTGAGTGTCACTAAAGTCAATAGCAAAACCTATGTTATTTCAATACTCAGGAGTTCAAATTGAGAGTTTAAAAGTAAATAGGTATGTATAATTAAAGCTGAAACTAGATAAGCTGATTTTTCAAGGAAATGAAAGGAACTGCTATCCAAAACTGAAAAAGAAAACAAATTTCTTAAATTACTTTTCATACACTGTCACGTACAGGTTCTCACAGCATTACATTTATTCTTTTGCTATATGGTTTTTGAAAGCCTGTGAAACCRGTATCTGCAAAAACTCTGTGTGTTAAGGTAAGCCTGAAGAGGACATGTTCAGAATCTTGCAAATGAGATGACTAATATACATGAAACCGTCGGACTCAATATCCTGAGGCATGAGCATACTGTCACCACTGACTGGTGACTCAGAAGTGCAAATGCTTCCTTCAATCTAAAAACATTAATGTGGGAGAAAGACAGATGTTACTAAGGAATACAGGACTTAGTCTAYGAGGATGAAAATTATTTTCTGTTCCTGCATGTAATCAGCAGGAAAAAATCAGTATAGGAAAAAAAAAAAGAAAAGGCAAAATTGCTTCTGATTAAGTAAATTTCTGTGTTTGTTACTCCTCCTATTGTATATGATTTGTATTGCTGTAAACTATCCTCTCCATGCYTTTATAGAGCCAAAAGCTGAACCAATCCATTTTCCATTAGCTGTTTGGAAACGGACAGTATTTACCTAGAGACTGAAGCAATGAAGCTCTTTTACAACTAGAAAGTAGTTTAACTAAACATACATTTTTTTCATACSTTGTCTACATTGCTTTAAATTGTCTAATCTGATATTTATCTTCAGTTTTTCATCACTTAGATTTATTTTCTCCAACATGAACAAAGCATGTTTGATCTCCAGGGCCCATTATTACAACTGCTAAATAAAGGAGCACAAGGTAATTGTGTAATGYTATTTCAGATCAAAATACTTTGGCCAATATGTCTCTTTCTTTGATATATGATGCACATTTCCAATTTTTACCGCGTTTACAAAGCTTAGTGTCTATTTGTGTCTGTGTTCAAAGAAAACTGCTGACTGAGATCTACCAGGAGTTTATCTTGCTGCCACTGATTTTATCTTCCTCCTGCCTTTTTCACAATTAGTGCTGCATATTTTAAGATTAAATCTGTCTGGAATATGCTTTATTCTATTGAACAATCTGCAAACAACAGTGAACAGCAGCATGGTACTGTCACCACTTGGAATGTAGTAGGCTGATAATTTTCCTCATAGAAGGCTCAAAGGGATGCAGAAGAAACATGACATTTTCTTGAAATAAGCCAGTATAAAGATCTGAAAGGTAGATTTTAAGGTTATTGCTGAAGGGCAGATTGGCCACATGCAAGGACTGTTTATACAAACTGTGTGGAAAACTGCATATACTAGAGTGTTTCTTGGGAAGAAGAAATATTTCATGGTCATACTAATTAACAATTTTTATGAAATACAGTGAATGTGAAATATTTGAACCTTCAGTCAGTGTAGAACAACAAATACATTTTCATAAATTTCTGAAGTGAATCTGGAGTTTGAATACCTGAAAATATAATTTCCTTCAATTTTATCAGGCACTTCAATAAAAGAGGTCTTTTTCTGCAAACAGTGCCTATCATAATTTCTTGCAATTTSTCTCAAGTCTAATTAAAAAAAAGTCACTTTGACAGCTCATTCCACCAGATGGAACTGTTCATAATTCATTTGTAAATGTTCTTATTCAGACATTAGCACATATATTATAGACAGCATGCACAGTATATATATGCTGAGAGTCCACACAAAGATAAAAATAACAGAGCTACAAACCACATTAAACTTTTTCTAACTTAAGAGGGAAGACAAAATTTTAGTGATAAATTCATTTAGAGTAGAATACTCAATGTGTCCTGTTTGGTGAACTTTTTTTTCTCCTCAGAAGACTGACTACTCCTTAGTGTCCAAGATTTTTTCTTCCTAAATGTTTCAAAGTCAAATGTTTGTTAAGAAGGTATTGCATGAAAAATAAGCATTGGTAATAGGAATTTTGGAACAGGAAATAATTGATTAATGCCATGAAAAGCAARGAGTATTTCTTAAAAATCAACATGCATGCATTCTTCCTGTGATACACAGCAGCTGACTCTTTTTTATTTTTCTATGGAAAATTGCATCTTTACTGTGAAATTATTCAGCACAGTTTACACTAAGCAAAGTGTTGAGATTAAAAGCCAAATGCTTAATGAAGATTAAGTGAAAAATAATATTTAACTTACTATAGCTAACTAATTAATAAAGGATATTTATTGCACAATAAACAGGATAGGTGAGAAAAGAATCTCTACCATGAAAGGGGATAGTCCTACCAGCTCATGCTGGGACTCTGTGGGTAGGATTACAAAAATAAATTCTCTCAAGCAGACTCATCCTCTGTTCTCTGTGGATAGACCTTATGCTGAAGATGGACCTCCTGAGTGAGGGAGCTTCAAATCACTTTTTAGCAGGTCTTTTGCCAGAGGCATGAAAGCTCTGCTTGGACAAAGTAGAGAATCAAGACATTTTGATCTGTAATTTTTTTCTTTTAAACTATTTCTTAAATGGTAACAGTTTCAGGAGAAAATGCAGACATCAAATTATTGTGATTTCATTGGTAATAATTGTACGTAATAAGTCTCAAATATACACTGGCTTGTTTGAGAAAGTGGCTTGAAAGATGYAATTTACACAACATGTGCATTGAAACAATATAGTCTTTGATTCTACAGAACACTTATGGAGATTGGGTATACAATGGCAGTCAGTAAAGTTCAACTAGAACTAAGACTTCTTATATCTACTAAATGTTTTATGTACATTCCTTGGGAAATTATGGCATTTTTCTGAATGTTTTCCTACATTTTATTAGTATTTAAAAATATTACAAAAATAAATAGTATATATGTCATATAGTATCTATAATAATGCATAAAATAAATTATGRCATATATTATAGCATAATATTGAAAAATATTATAAAAATTATTAAGCACCTAYTTAAGATACACTAATATTTTACTTAAAGGTTGCTAAAATTTAGTATTCAGAATTTATCTCATTAAAATCTATTCACTACAGAAACAACAGTTTGTAGTATCATTGTATTTGTATAAAACTGAATGACAGCATGATGAACAAGCTCCATCTCTCAGAGATGGAACAAAGCTCAAGGAGTGAATSTAAGTGAACCAAATATCAATGGCTGTCTGCTTTTGTAGATCACTCTATATAGGTGCTTATTGCTATAAGATGACTCTGTCTAACTTGAAAAGGAATATTCTACATTGACATGCTTGTAAATGTATCCCCAACCAGCACAGATGGCATAAAATGCTTTATGTTGTTTTCACACGACATGTCACGCTGTGGGAAGATATGGCTGGAATAAATACATTTTATTTTGTCTTCTGACATTTTTCCATATTATTTAATTATTTGGAGAACAGTTTACAAGAGAACTTCAGTATGAGGGGTTTCTTTCATATGCTCACAARTGACTTCAATACTTTGTCAAAAATAAAAATATATTTGTATGACCTGTAAATAAGATAACATTAGGTGGCACTTGGTTTAGCTTTTGTATTTTTCCCAAAGGAACAGGTGATTATWAGCTTACTTTCCCCTTCATCTACATATTCTGAACAGTCTACATAATAAGCAATTATTCAGATATTAATGTATAGATTCAGAAACTTTTTCTTTCATTGCCAAAGTAAAAATTGATTCTACCCTCTTTCCACTGTCTTTTGACCACAGAAGAAAGAAACTAACAATAGTTACATGCAGAAGCAGAAAGAAAAAAGGACAGATTCTGTGTCAGCTCTGTGCAGATGCAGAGGAATCAAGTACAATAACCTTTTACATGCAGGAGTCAAGAAATAGCACTGCACAGATACTTTTTTTTCCTATTGCAGAACAAAGARCCTGAGTTCATGCATCACTGAATGTGAGACAGCAGCTTCCCATCAGGGACTGGCTCTTGGGGAACCCACAGGCAAAACAATGCAAACTGTAATTAGAATACTTTTCTCTCCCATTCTGGGAATAAACMATCTTTTCATTGTTCATGTTTACACAAATAACAAAATGCTCAGCTGCGTTTTAGTAACTAAAGATGATACAGTAGCAGCCTTGTTATAAATAATATATATGCCAACGTAATTTAGGATTTCTAATTAATATAGAAATTCTTTAAGCACTTTCAGCCTCTTGGATTGCTCAAGTATGCATTTTCTGCATACTAMAGGACTTAGATTCTGTAATGTCTTTTCTGCTTAAATATTTTCAGTTAAATGATAGCAAGTATGACTACTTTTAAAAGTGCTCATACTTTTAACTTCCTTTTCAAAGCTTTCTAACTTTATATTAGCTAATATGCTGAGGAAGCAGTAAAAAAAAATCTGCTTGTCTGACCTCAAGTAATAGCTACAGAATTTCTCAATTTTATTTTGGTCCAATTAAAAAATAGCGGTAGCATTTTTATTCCTTAAATTATACTTACTTTATAGTCATGGAAGTATTTGCATTTTAAGCTAGCCCTCTCCAGTTATGTGTCYTCCTTACAAGCCCTATCTACCCTTAAATTCATTATTTACTTAAAGAGACAAAATACATGGGGAAATTTAATATGTAATATCAATGCATAGCCTATTTATAAATGGATGCTACACTTCAGAAATGAAAAACAAAGCTATTAATATTTTATTACTACTCTCAATTATGCCTCTAACATATTGTACAAGGTACTTCACTAGCTGGGGATGAGTTAGGAGATCTAGTATACTTCACCTGAATTTTATGATTCCCTTTATGTCATTTTGTTTGGAATGCATGCTATCATAACAACAACTGGTATCAGTATGATGACTAACACTACTTAATATTATATGACTAATAAAAAACTAATTGCAATTGAACACCATGGTCAGTTTGATGTGAAATAAATTAGTTCATTATTTGGACTTTGTCAGTAAGAAGAAAGACCATTTCATTGAATAAGCAAATGAAAACAATAGTGTGCTTTTAAAATCTATACCACATATGACAAAATAAAATAAAGATCCATATACAGGCAAAGATTTAAACTATTTTGGTTACCTACAGCATATGTGCTTCTTCATGAGAAGGCATCCAACCACACTATAGGTACTAGCTTATGTTCTTCAACATTATTATCTTTATTTTAGAATACRCCTGACAAAATGGTTGAAGATATCAAAAGGGCATTGGATGGAGTCTTTCTGGAACACAAGTCWGCCTTGAATGGATTTTTATTTCCTGTTACTGTATATCCTTTACCATATATTATGAAATTGTAATGGAGAGATACCTTTGAGAGAGCTTCCAGATAAATCTGACTTGTTTAGAATGACAATATATTTTCGAATCYATTAATTCCTAGTTCAGCTGATTTAAGTGACAGATAGCCTTAGAACATGCAAAAGGAAAATTTTCTCACTTAAAATATTTATTCCCTTTTTGGTTTTGGAGYAAAATAGAACTTGTAGATGTCATGRAGTTAAATTTGTACACAGAATTTCAAAAAAGTACTTTCTGGCCCAAGGTCATAGACTTTGGGGATGTTAAATCAGGTGTCTAATCCTATGTTTTGCTAACAGAAAATGGAACTTGATTGTCAAAGAATGGAAGCAACTCTTCAAGAAATGAGGCCCATGGTTTATTTTCTGAGGTTCTCTTCAGGCCACACAGGGGTTGGAGGTAAACCAGCTTTATATGGGAGAAAGAGCACTTTAGTATATAATACTGAATTTCATACAGTATCTCAGACAAGCTACTGTGACCATGCACAAGGATGTTTATGTGCCTCCTGAAGTAGGCTGAGTGTAAATTTGGCTTCAAGCCTAGGGATATACAGCTTTGAATCTCAACCAGGGATGACTAGTATGAGCAACATAGCTTTGAGCCTATAGTTTTTTAATTTAACAGCAAAAAAGAAAGATTTTTTAATGTTCATAGTCATTTAAGATGATCTTGCAATCAAAAAAATTATATGATGTTAGGTTTTGAAATCTTAAACTGCATTCTCCTTCAGGACAAAAAAAAATTAAAGATCACTTTCACTTTTTATCTCTTAAAAGCCAGATCTGGATCTTCTTAAAAAGATGTCATTGCAATAAAAATTGGGAAGATTATTATCTCCATCTTATACATTTTAAACTATATGAAACAAATTKAACTAAGGACTAGACATTCAACTTCAGAAATTAGAAAGAGATGCTGGCAACTTCGTCTGTACCTATAAAAAGGGCAGAGAATCACCCAGAGTACACTGAAACACTCAGGGTTTCTTCTCAGATTGACAGGATTTATATCTGCATTTCCTACTTCACACTGAAACTGCTCTGATCATTATTATGCATTAGCCTGGGTTTTATGCATTAGCTTGTATTTTCCCACTCTGCTCTGGTTTGCATCAGTTATTTAAAYGCTTGCTGACACAGATAAGATGCAGAATTTTCAACTCTAAACAAAAACCATAAAACATTGAAACTCAAGTTCTTGCACTAGGAAATATTTTCATGTTGTATAATATAATAATATTGTTGTACTTAGTGGAATAACACCTGAAAAAACCCCTGAAAATACATTGTCAAAAGACATTCCACTTCAGATCTGCTTTCTGTTTTCAAGGAAAAAATCAAATCCATACTTGCTAGGTTTTGGTGGGTACTTTAACAAATAGAGGGAATCAGTACCCTGCTAGTGTTTAATTTAGTCCCTTATTTATGAATTACTTTCTATTTCTCTCCAAAACCTAGTTAGCAAAATAAAGTTTGCAAATAGTTTACATGAAAAAAAAAAGCACTGACTTGCATAAGGCTCTCAGTACTTGAACAACTTTGTTCCACAAGATGAACAACATCTAATACGAGCTAAATATTTGCTCATACCATCTTCTATGCTCTAGGCTTAATTCCATTCACCCTGGAGTCAATAAAAGTCACCGACATCAGTAGATCTAAAATATTGATTTCTGCACGTATTAAAAATAACAACAATAAGTACATAATCATCTGATTACATTATGGCATGTCAGGCAGAATTTAGAATCTGAATCAAACTCATGGGTTGGCTAGTCGTATTTATACACCTTAATTCTTGTTCGTGGCTAAGCACCTCAGGTGTTTGGTGAATAAGAAATGAATTCACCATTCATTTGAATGATGAATATGAAACCTATATAAAACTCAAAAGATTTTTGAAGTGTCTTTAATTCCTGATGAGGAAAAGCTGATGATTTTACTTCAGGTGTTTACTGAGATTTGTTGGAATTTAAAACTCTGACTGCAGCTCAAGAGGCAGTCTCTCAGAGTTGTTATATTCTCACTGTTCTAATTTGTAGTTTCTTCATGGAAGTGGAAACTAAAAAATAATTACAATATTTGTATTTTATAATTTATTTTAAATACTCTAATAATAATTGAATTATTATTACTAATGCTGTTCTAGCTACAAAAATCATTATAAAGCACTTGAATTTAATAACTAAGACTGACAACCATTACCTTTTCCTAACTAAAGCAATTTCTAACTCTAGTGTACCTTGAACAGGTGGACTCAGTCTTGAAGTGCCRAAGAATTTCTAAGCCTTGGATATACAGTGTAGTCCTTAAAATACAAAAGTTGGACTGTAAAACACAGCAGTAAAATGTAGCAGCCAGATGGACAATGGCTTCATGCACCTATTTTCTAGCACATGGGGAAAGGTTTTGGTACAGTACCAAACCAAGATTCATTCCTTATTCAAGTTTATTTTCAATTTGAGTAAATATAACTCCAGTCTCTAATGTTTTGTCCAAGTACAGAGCACAGCGTGCAGTTTAACTGCCTTTTCTTGGAAGTGCACAGTCAATCATTTCATTATTGAACCTGTGGTTCTCTGCACTCTGGCAAAAAGGGATCTTCTTTCTTTTCAAATGATTATTGATTCAGATAATAGTTCAGATTACACTTTGATAACATGAATTATATCCTCTAATAGCACATGTAGATCTTCAGTTAGGCGAACTGAATCACCAATTGTACACACAGTCCTGTGATTCTGTTGTGATGACTAACTTGGGCACTTCAGTTAATTAAAAGGTTACACAAATTGTTCATTTATGGGCTGATCCAATTCTCAATAAAGATAAAATCAATGGGAATCCTTCCTSGGTCTAACTGTTCTCCAGTTACTAAATTTGGAAGGATATTATGATCTAAGTTTCAAAAAACATTAACTCTGTACTAGATGGGCAACAAAGCTATAAGAACAATGACAGAAGAAATTTAGTAACATTGAGTGCTAAAGAGTTATGCAGTCTAAATTAGCCATTTTCCCTGGTAGGTCCTGTCTGAAGTAGCCCTATTCCTTCTCACTCTGGTGATCCCTCTACTTGCCCTTCTAAAGGAAGCCCACAAAATCCACAAACTTTGTAGTTACAAGCAGCCACCACAGAAAAGAATTYTCTGGACTGCAGTGCCCCCCAGAGCAGGCACCAAGTGCAGGGGAAAGAAAAGGGGCAATAAATTAGTCTACTGGTAACAATGGGGTGTTTTAAAAAACACATGGCATTCTTCACACAGATGTAGGCTCTCAAGTATTTTGTGCAGTTAATTTTCTGGTTTGTGGAAACCAGTAGGGCTCATTTTAGATGAAAAGAACTTTGGCTAATTAATACAAAATAAGAAATGGTGAAGTTATCCCAAAGAAAAACTGAGCCAATTTTCTTTGATAATCCATAACTGCAWATGATTTAGAAAAATACCATTTTGGTAAAAAATAGTGGTAATTTCACAATTTGAAGCTTTGCCTAGTTATTCCTTCCAGCTTAGAATGGAATTCAGTTATTTGGATATGAGYAATACAAGATAATTTGGCTTGCCTTTTTTAGTATGAAGTTTCTGATAACCTATTCCACAAGTTATAATGCACCCTGAAAAATTACAATAATGYATATTCTGGAAAATCAATAGTTTTTAAATTAATAGTTCATCAAATTATGATAATAACACAATAAATATTATTATGCAATAATATAAYAAAATTTATTTTATTGAAGAGCAAATAATAACCTACAAATACATTACCTTAAAAATGTGCAACTTAACAAAAAATTTATTATATCATTTTTGACCACAAGGCATTTTAAAAAAGATTTCATACTATTTTTGCYTGCGAAATTCTTAGATTGGTAATATAAAAAAACAAGGAAAACAGAGAAATTCTGATTTAGATATATATATTGCATATAAAATTTATATATTAGTTAAAAAATAGTGATTGTTCTGGCAACACACAATCTGCTTAGGTTGATTTATGTTATTTTTGTTGGCATAAAGAGAGTTACTGTTACATAGCTTTGATCACAAMGACATGCTTTGCACACTATACAATGGAAAAAGTTCATTCATGTACTTTTCTGAACCTTAAGACTAATGGACTTCTGCACCTGTTTGTGCAAATGAGAGTTTTAGTTCCCATTCCACACATTCAGTAAAACTACATACCCAGTAGTTTTACTTCTGACTATTTTCCTATGCTTTTCTATCAGATTATTTTTGCTTTGGAGAAATTTTCAGTATTAAAGTAATAATAAGCAAAGAAAATTATTTTGAATCAATCTTAATTTATGTGACAAAAAAGCCCCAACAACATCAACCTTCCAAAACCAGATCAAGTCTCTGGTTATAACAAGGATTAAATCATCCAGTCAGTTTCCACCCAGCATGCAATTCTGTGTTCTCTCACTGACATAATTTTGTTTTCATGGCAATAAAAAAAAATATAACTGCTTACTTGTTCAACAGTTATATCTCAAGATATATTTAAGTTCAGAAAATAAATTATCCTTAAAGCATCTACTGAGATTTTTATTTTACAATAAGTCATCATAAAAATGATATATATTCTATATATACATTCTTTACATTCATTTGCAAGAATTAGCTCTTCTAACATGAAAGTCAATCGAATTTCTTTTCTAAGAAGAAATGAACACTTGAAAAAGTGTTTAAGCATTACTTTAGTGCCAATGTTACAGCTACACAGTGAATGGTTGGACAACGAAAAAATCCACAAATATATGAGAATTCTTGATACAGATTCATCCCAAATTTTCCCATCACTGGATTAGTTCAGAAAGAATAGCATGAAAAAAATCATTTTGGAGGACTATCAGGTTATTTCCTTAATTAAACAGGCCTATATCAATAAAGACACCAAATTTGCAGCTTCATCTGGACTCCATAGGTATGTGATATTTCCAGCTTATGCTGAGAGAATTTCATTATAGCAGATCAATCAAAAACAGAGAAAACAACTGCAGTGGAAAAGCTACAATAAACCAAATAGAAAAGAAATTTCAGGATAGCAACGATTTATAAAATCTCTGGTCTAAGCACATGAAGGCTCATTTACAAATTTAGACTTGCAAAGGAGCTGAAATTTCGTACAGGGTTTGCTGAAAACCTTGTACAAAAGAATTTCAATTAGTCAAAGCACCAGGAATCTGGTTTGCCCCTGACAATGTAATTCTGAGCAATTTATGCATTTATGGCACACTCCATTTTGGGTAAGCTGAGCCTGATAGATAAACTGCAGGCTCACAGATGTCCATTAAGTAACTTATTTCCATTAAGTAACCAATCCTTACTGAAAGTAGCTCCCCCATCAAGTCCCTCAGTATGGTTGCAACTGCAATCCTTTCCTAAGTAACTTCTGTTAGAATGAGTCAGGTTAAATAGAAAGATTAAAATTCTGAGGTATTTCACAGGCTTGGGGCAAGGAACAATGACACACARAAGTATACCAACTTTTGAGCAGTTTGGGAAAAGGTCCCTCATTTGTCTTCTGTAGAACCATCTTGATCAGATTTGGCTGCAGCTATAAAAAAAGTAACCTCTACTGTACTTTCCCTGTTATAACTTGCACATATAAACTTTTTTACACCCACAGAGAAGATCCTTTGCAGTTAAGTACCACCGTCAGCTTCTATCCATGCTATTATTTTGTATATGAATTAGTGTACATATGTGTACACAGCAAGTGCTTATGAAATAAATCTTTAAAATATTTTTTTCTTTAAATTACCATGAACTGCACTTAAATGCCTTTATTTTCACTCAACTGCATATAGGACAGTCTTAAATGGAGACTTAAATGGATAGTCTTAAGTGGATAGTCTTAAATTGATAATCTTGAGTGGTCTATCAATTTAAAAATCRTTTCTTTCTTAACTGGAGATAAGATTTGAACCCTAAAACACTGCAAGTTGACCACCAACTCAGATCTGCATAATTAAAAACTTCCATGAAGAACATGGCTATAAATATCCTGTTGCCTGCCTCATTTAAATCTTTCCTTTGCATTCTAATCAGATAGAAACAGGATCCAATTCCCAATTTGAAAAATAAACACATTAAAGAAAATTAGTTTAGGCATCATTACAGTGTACATACACGAGTGTCTACATTTTTTTAATGGACACTTGCTATACAGCATTTAAGTACTGACTGTAATTTCTCTGTGTGGCTAATTTGACCACACATATTGCAAACTGTTTTCATTTTCCTTTATTGTCCTCTAATGAGCTCATCAACAGTATATAATTAGTGCAGTAAACTGCATAACACAAGCTCTGCCCTAAAGCAGCCAAGCAGAGTTCTCGACTAGCCCACTTTCCCACTGGAACTTAGTACTGTTAATGGCCCATGATCAGTGGGAAGTATATCGAGGGATATGCTCTGGTTTAAACAGCTTGTGATCTCTGGCTCGAAGCAACAGTTCTGGGGCTATCACCATCTGTACTGATACACAAATGAAAGTTGTTCTATCTCTTTTTAATGAAGCTACCGAGGTCAATTAATAATGGCTTCAGATGCCTGAAAGACATGTATGACTGAGCAAGTGGATTCCAGAGCAAYTTCTCTTTGTGTATAAAGGTTTTAATATTCTCTGTAGTAGTTAATCCTAGAATTCTCTGCTAAAATCTGAACCTAGAAGTAGATACGAGTTTACAAAGATACAACCTATAAAAGTAAGAACACATTGCAGACACTTAAGAAGGGCTGAAACATAGACATAAATATGGTGTACCAGTCAGGTGGATTTCAGTCTAGGTAGCTTTGGAGGATTCAGTACTTGAGAGGTATCATTCTTCCCTTCCAAAATACAGCATATCATAACAAACCAGCACTTTGAAAAATGGGCACCTTGAAGACTAAATAATCTGGTGGCTTGGATTTGCAGCATTTGCTACACCGTTGTCAAAGATCGATGCAATAAAGAGATTCCCATGTAATATCTGTTATCATATAGAAATTCATTCTAATTTTTGTGATCTGTATCCTGCAGGAGATGGCTATATTAACACAAGGAATTACCAAGATACTTGGTTTTGTCACAATGTTTTTGTCACTCTGTTTTTCTCACCAYCAGCCCCAAAATATGTGGAAAATCGTCAATAGCCCAGAAACAGCACTGCAGTACTATCTTTTTCTACTTCACAACTTGCATCAACAAGCCCTCTTCAAAGGAGATATGGCAGAGACTCTGAATAAGCAAGTTCTTCAATACTTTTACAAGCTAAAAGTAAGAAATTTCTTCCAGAAGAGTCAGGCAACATCTGAGCATACCCACTAACAAAAGTGTGTGTGTGCATCCATCTGTATATGTGTAAGTATTCATACACAGGCATATGGATACATGCATTAATGTCCACAGAATCACTCTTGGATATTTTCCTAGTATCAACCAATCCCAATTATTATTCTTATTATTATTAAGCACTGCCTAGTGCTTAATCACTGGGAACAAGAGTAACGAGAGGAGTAACAGGAATGTAAGGCAAGGAGCAATAAAAGCTAATAAAGAATGCATTGAAAATTGAGGCAAAAATGTAAATTCAGTTACTGTGAAATCTGACATCACCATTCCCCTCCAATCACTCCTTATTTATCAGAGCCTGCATAGCAAAAGAGCACACTCAGGAGCTTCTCTGGTAATTAGTTTACTGGGGCTCTAATCTTCTTCTGCAATTAATCATGTAAAATCTTATCATGAGTTYAATTTTAATCCCTGCTGTTCATCTTCTAAAGAATAAAGTACAGATATGTATTGTGGTGGAAACAATTTTCCACTTCAGGAAACACTTAAAAACTAAAATAAAAGTTAAAAAAATGTGTGCACAAATGAAAATTCTTTATGGAAGGCTAAAGTACCATTATAATTCATCTTCCAGTGTTGCTGCAGCAGATTAGGAGATTTCACACCACAATTAAAACTGTTGGGAAAAGGAAAATTAACAGTAACATAAGAATTAAAAAAATAGAATAATCTCTTTAGGGTTGCTTACATGTATTTAGATTTTTCTGTGAATAAATAAATAAATACATACATACCAGCACATAAATGATAAAGATTATTAAACATACATTTTTGCTCAACATCAATATTTATTTATTTTGATTTTCTACAAAAGTATTTGCAAATAAAATGGAAAATATATAAAGCAAAATCAACAAGTACTAAGGATATATAAATAAAAAAATAAGTTTATCGCACAACAGTAGGGAATTGTTTGTCACATTCTTTCCTGGAAGACATTGCAAGCAGTACTAGATTTCAAACAATGACTCAAACAGTCATGAATTAAAAAGAAAAAAAAATACCGTAGCTCTAACGTATTATTCTACTCTGTAACAAAGCTGCTATTTAAACTGAACCAAAGAAGCCCTTCAAGTAGTTTTTTTCAGTAAGTAAAATTCCATAAAGTTTGCAAAACTGCAGTGTTTATAGAAACAGCATAATAAGTAAAAATTCTTTGATTTTTAATTAAGTATTATAAAATGTTCCTGATTTTAATATTCTCATATCTAAAGCAGGAAATCTGGAGTTTMCAATGTTTTCTGCATTGAAGAAAGGACAAAAAGTTTGAGATATACCTGCAAGTTCTCAAGAGTGAAAGAAAATAAATACTGATGAGAACAAACTGGAAGTATAGAAAACATCCAAGTTAAAGTAAATTTTTACCCTTCCAGATCAATACACTTCTAGTTGCACTTGTAGATATACGTTAGTTAGATCCATAACAGAAAAAATGAAATTTTATTATTCATTGCAATTAATCTCCTTTTTTTTTTTCTTCTGAGCAGAGTAATTTATTAGAAAAGAAGTTTTAAAAAATATGAAAAGATGTGGACATAAATCAGGCTTTTACTTTTGGAATAGGAGACTCTATTATTGAAATTATTTTTGTTTCCTGCACTGAAACACAAAGGTCATTCCCTGTCTAACTTAGCAGTTCCTTAAAAGTATTTTCCCTACAATAATGCTACCATTTATGTAATTTTTTGAACTAAAATAAATTCCATACTGAGTAAGGTATTGAAATAAAATTAACACCTCTCTAAAGACATTTGAMAATAACTATTGTGTGGATCTAGACGTATCACTATAGATTTTCTTGTAATTTATAAGCTTTAATATTTGGAATTTGTACACTTCATATAAGTTATGTGAAAGACTCTTGATTTTCACAATGTTATTTCATCACATATGTTCTCACCCAGATGCTAAGCTTTGCATCTCAGTCCCCAGTTGTTGATGGATTTTTAAGAGCATTCCCACTTCCTGTTTGAATTTCAGTCTACCCCAAACCACAGTGGGAAATCACAAATTTGTGGTTGAGCTAAATTTCCAAGGAAGCCTCTTCTTGAAAGAAAAGCAGTGAMGTTACCCAGTGGTAAATTCCATAAAAATTTCTGAGACCAGAAAGTTACCCAGGTACAGAGCTGAAATCACTAAGGAGCTTGCCTATCATTTTTCATGAATGAATAAAATTTCACTTTTTTTCATATTGAAAACACATGCAGCCCTACTGTGGAAGATAAGCAATTATAGTTTAATGCTATAGTGATGATATAGCAGCAGTTAAATGGGATTTCTGGCTAGAAATATATAGTAGAAAAGGTACAGTTTGTTCCTGTCCAGGCCAGAGACAGACATCACACAAAAATCAAAGTAACAGGAATTAAAACATGTATGCTCACAATTACTTCCAATGTGAAGATAATTTTATGTAAAAGGAAACATAATATATAATTAATATATGCATATCTAACATAATTAGTGTTCAGATAAATGACTTGTGGCACGGTGATTGTCACTGCATCTGATAACGTGGATTTCTGCACTTAAACACTTCTGCTTTTGGTTAGCATCAGATTCTGTACTCATTAAGATTYTGAACAGGCCTTCACTTTATGAAATCCTCTGTTTCCACCTGGCAATTGTTTCACTGGGATCAATAACTATAAAAAGTTGCCTCAATGTGAATGAGGATATGCGAAGTGGAGCCATTGCCTCTATATGGCTCCTCTACATAAACAGCAGATTGCTTGTCATTCTAAAAAATGCAACAAGGGGGACCTTTCTCTTCCAGGGTTGACATACAATTGCACTGGACAAAACATGGGAAATAGTGACTATAGAAGAGTAAATGTGTGCAGAATCCTGCCCCGGAATAACATACTTTGTATATCTAATGGCACTCATGAAAGCAGAATATATTTCTTCTGCAGTAATGAGAAGTACTTCTGTTAGATCAAAAGTAAAAAGTCCACAAATATAAAAAAGGAAAAGCAATGTTAATATTTTTAAAAGATTAAATATTACAAAAAAGGCTTGATATATTTTTATTGCATTATCCAGATTCTCAACTGAAATACAGTTGTCTTTATTCTTCAAAATACCCCATCAAATGTTTTAACATGCAACTTTTATATATTTGCTGTCTGAATTTCTGTATCTAATTAATGCAAACCCATAAACWGAACAAATCAACGAAGAATCTGCATATATTCCAGTAATTTAACAAATATTTTCTAATTGCCAAAGAATATACAGATAATTTAAAGGTAGGTTGATATTTGAGGACCATTGTTTGTTTAACTACTTAGATTGCCCAGGTGTCTAGATGTCTTTTACCAGGGGAAGAAAGTACCCAGGCCACAAAACTTTTGTCCACACTATCTGCTGGAGGAATCACCCTGTGTATGCTTCATAGATAAAAAATTGTGTCTCAGTTGTGCCACTCAGCACAGGCCAAATCCATGCCAGGCACAGTGCTAACAGTTAAGTAACACGGATGATCAGGGAACCRGTGCTTGAACTCACTATTTCTTWTTTTTTTTCCAAATTAGCAGTAAGAATATAGCCCCACTGTCTCTGCTGCCGCCCAAATCCAGACACTGCAGTGAAAAAATCAAATGGTCACTACTTTTTTTCAGCACAGAACCTAAGCACAAAAAAACCAAGCTGGGAGTACTGCGCAACATCTCACAGTGTAAGAATAATAGATGCTAATTTTTGTATTATATAGTAAGAAGATGTACTTTACACTTCTGAGGCTCAAAAATTAAATTTCCTTTTCTGTGAAGAAGAGACTGAAGAACATGGCTTTATGAAGGCAATGCAGAAAGCRTTTGTGTCTAACTCGAGTAAGGAAAAGGGGGTCTAGCAAGTTTCTCTCAATTACCAGCATTTCAAATTTGAAAATCAGATTCCCACAAAATATAGTTCCAGACACTCTGAATTATTATTCCAGACTTATATAAATTATAATTATTATTCCAGACTCTCTGAATTATTATTTAGTTTCATCTTTATTTATCAAATCAGGACAGAACACAAAACAAATAACAACACGTATTTTGTATGTCTTAGATAAAGAATATTATAATGTAAATATAAAGACTTTTTTCATTTTATTATTTTCCAAAAAGAAAAGCCTTCAGGGGAAAAAATAGCAAAGGCTTGCGATACTCTTCTTGCATGATCATATACTCTATTATTTATATTTAAATGTACGATACACCTATACTATGTATCCCATTCAAGTTATGCAATATTTTGACACTTAATTAAAAACGAGTTGTTTTTTTTTTTCAAGGCCACACACAAAATTCTTGTTTTGCAGTTGGCTTCCACAAACAAGTCTCTGGTCCTACTTTGAGTTACATGGGATTTTTCTGGGATTATATAMAAGAAATAATGTCACTTGACTACCTACCAGTTTCAGCCACAGAAGCAAGAATACTTTCTGTAAGTTCAATAAAAATATGTAGAAGAGATTCTCTGTTTAGTTTCCAAGAATACAGGAAATAATCCTTGCATCTTAGAACCTTGAATTGCTAAACTTGCTGGAATAATTTAACAGAATCTTCACTATAGATCTGCCTTCATTAAAAAAATAAAATTTGCATGCACACACACACACATTTCTCATGTTTTCTGGTTCCATCCTTACACATGCATTATTTCAGACGGAAGGTTCATGATTTTCCCTTTCACACAGAAAAATGTGTATGCCAACCACTACTGGTCTTTTAAGTTTGCTGGATCTCTTCCTGGTAGGGGCTTATGACACAGTAGTTTCCCTATGACAGTGTTTGTTTACAWCAAAGAAAAAATATTCCAAGACAACAAAATCATTCATGTCTCATTTCATCAAACTGTTTGTGTTACTAGCAGGTGGTTAAATAAGGTATGTGTGAGTTCATTTAACAGAAAGAAATTACAATCTTTCAAGAAGAGATTCTGGGGCCTAACAAGCATGTCTCTGGCGACACAGGAAAACTGCCTTTTCAAAATGCCTGTGAAAACTATTTGTGGTGCTGCTCAAATAGCATACCACATAATGTTTTTATTACAGAGGCTGCAATTGCAACTCAGATAATCCATATGCCTTACATTTATTTTTCTAAGTTGWAATCATGAGCATCTCTGAGGATTTTCCTGTTATGACTGCTCCACTGTTTAGTTTTGATTTGCAATTGTCATTTTTGTGATAGATTAATCTACTGGGACAGTCTGCTTCTCTCTGAATTCTAGCCCATGGACAGACAGTATACTCACCAAAGCTAATTTTGCCCCTAAAAAGGCTAACCTCTCCAGGCTCTCCCTGCAATCAGTGGAGACAGGTTGCTCCAAAGAATAAACTTTCACATATCCAACCTTTCTGAATACATTTTGTCTCTTTCCATTGCTAGTCAGGAATGCAATATATAATGTGTAGCTTAAAGTATAGATCAACATTTAACATCACACTCTTATATTTACCAGTAAAGCTTTTTTCTTAGTGTTAGGTTCTCCTCAACCCAAAATACAGTCACCTAAAGMGATCAGGTATCTTGGCATATGTCTTTGTTCCTTTCATTTCTACCATGTACACCCAGTCCAGCCAGCATGGCTGAAAAGTATATTCACTTTGCTTATCAAATCACAACACACAGATGGACAACTTCTGAGACAATGGCAAGGAAGAGATGGAAATTTTTAAGTATTAAACTGACAACAAGAAGGAAAATCATCTCAAGGAAAAAAAAATCTTAAGAAGTATCTTCATGTACATCACAGAAATATCCTTTAGCTACAGTAATTTCAAGGACTTCCTCTACAATGAAAAGATTAGGTAATTTTCTTTCTCAGTTTCAGAACAGATCTATAGTGTTTTCCTGCATTATACTTCCCTCAGTGAGGAGAGATTTATTAAACATGTAATTTACTGGATAGATGTACTAAAAAACTTTCTTTTCTCTGTAATGTTCCCTCCTATTTGCTTTGGCTGAGCAGGAGTTTATCCTTAAAGGTAATTCTTAAGTCTTAAAATTTATTTCACTTCTGGTGGCATTTGGTGAAGGACTCTTCCTTCTTACACAAAGACACTGACAATAATAGTAAACCAGCAAAATGAAAAGAATTTGCTATTCTCAAAATTAGATAAAAAAATTAAAAGTAAAATCCTCAAAAGTAGGGCTAACATAAAATACAATGACATTAGGAAAAGAATGAAAAATGTGGGAAAATGCTAGGAGGAAAAAGGAGGGCTGACAGACACAAAGGTGAGGTTTGCAGGAGAACATTCTCTGAAGAAAAATTTCCATTTTATGCATTCAGTTTCATTCCTTAATTATTTGCTAAATTTTTATGCTTTTCCTTACACTCTGCTAGCTACAGAAATATTCAGAATTTTTATGTCTAATTAGAATTTCTGCTCTCTTAAAGTACATAAAAGAATAAATTGATCAAGATYGTTTTTACTACCTTATATTTTAACATACTCCTAAGAGAAATATTAGGGATTTAAGGAATAATTTTTATAAATATACTGAATATAAGGAACTATACCTAAATTTAATTTCAAATCACAATCCCTAGCTCAGTTCAATAACACATCATTGCTATGTAGTTAAACTATTGTTAAGCTTCAGAATCCTAGTCAAGGACCTTGATTATTAACTCATCATAAAAAACTCCACACAAATATATCAGAAATGTAACTGCTTCTGTCTTAAGAATTGAGCATTAAGTAAAAAACAAGCAACAACATATCAGTACACAGGGATTGATGGGAGTGAAAAAGAATGTATACAATTACTGTTGACACTACAGAGAATCACTTCAGAATATCAATGTCTTAACCAATACCCAGCATTATGGAAGTAGAGTACTTCTTGTCTCATTTTGCATTGAGACAAGAAGTACAGTGCCATTTGACAACCTCTGCTTTGTATATTGGCCAAAATCTTTCCCATTTCATTCATCCCTAAATGGGTTTCTGGTCACTGGCCTGGAGAATCAAAGGCAGAAAGTAGGCACAAGTAACCCCATCACTGTCATGTGTCAACTGAGCTCGAGGGTAGTTCAACAACTGCTGAATCTGAAAAATTATTAACATCCTTAATTATATATTGATTTGATTTCTTCTTATGTACTGTGACACATTCTTGTTCTCAGAAACTGTATCATTATGCCCAGAACAAAGTGAGAAGAGAGAGAGTTGAACAATAGCTTTGGGATTTCTTACATTTGYTGAATTTTGGATTACCTTTTCAAAGCAAAAATAACAGGGAACCTAACATGGTGGAAAGTCAACATAAAATCAGGTGTTCTGGGGATTGTTTATTTGCTTTTGGATTTTGTTTGGATTGGTTTGGTTACTTGATAGGTTTGACWTTTTTTTCCCTCCAAAAATTAAATTCCTAGCTGAAACTTCTAAGCTTTGAATTACATTAGTGAGCAAATTCTCTGATCATAAATGTCTGATCTATTTCACCTAATTCTCAAATAAGAAAAGTCAAAAGGGTACCTCTCAGCTAGTATAGTCCTGTCAAAGACACAAAGATTTCCATGCACTAATTGCATCAGTATTGGGACAGCCAGATGATGTTATAACAAGAATACATATTTTTGCTGGAGTGTCTGAAAACAAAGATGATGGATGTGCAATATAAAAAAATAAATCAATAGTCCAACGCTATGGGCCTCACAAAATCAATTTTGTTGCCTAGAGTGTTCTTCAAAAACTATGAAAAAAGTAACATCTTGAAATGAGATGAAATGATATAACAGAATAATAACTGAAAGACCTGAAGCACTTTAATCACCTGAGTATTTTGGTGGTTTAATCACACTGCAATATTTATGTTCCCATCGGTATCATTCCATTATATGGGGCTTTAATCTGTTTTCCTTGAGGGAGAGAGAGAAATGCCACAAGAAAATTGTTACCCATACAAGGACTTCCCTCTCTCCCAAGCCTCTCTCCCCACTACCTGTTGGTTTTAGGGTTTATTTTATTAATATAAGAACAGAAAGCCAGGTGCAAGCCACATTTCTTCAATTTTGGCATACTCACACTGACTTTCACAGAAATATATTTCTCAGAACAGAAAATTGAATTCCATCAGTTATAATTAGTTCTCAGAACTAATTGAACACATAAATAAAAACATCTGCAATAAACAAACATAATCAACTCAAAATTATGTGAACTCAGATTTCAAATGTATATTTAAAATTGAAAAAATACCACCTTAATAAATGTGACAAGCTGAAGTCATATGTCTTCTCAAACTTAAGGCAAAATTGTTTGCAAACACACATGAAAAGAGAATTATGCAGAAAACAAATATTTTCTCAGAATTACTTAGTGTATACTCTGAAAGTACTTCCATGTGAAGTCAGCAGCAAAAGTCCAGCTGAAGAAATCACTTCTCAATCCCAACAACCAACTGCAAACCAATTGTGTGAAAATATAGAACTTAATTACCCAGCAGAAAGGAGTAACTCCTAGCTGGAGGGGCAGTTGTCAAATTTTACAATTGCAAGGGGCACAGTTGTAAAAACAATTCACATTGTAAGGGGCAGATCCAAAGAAAGTCCTAATATCTAGAGAACAAATGTAGGTGTCTCAACTCTTTGCAAACTGAATCAAGAGCCTGAAAAGAGTGACAAAGAAGTCCACAGGGAGCTGCTTATGGCAACTYAATTGAAAATGAGAAGTTCAGGCACATGTATGAACTCTACTCATCTAAAAACTAAAGTCCTTTATCCAGAACTCCAGGATGGCAAGTGAAGTTCTGATCCACCCAGGACAGCTAGGGAACTGTGAACCTATGGATATGCAATTCCACCAAACTGGGACATGTGCTGAACTAGCTGAATCTGTGGGTAGTGTTTTYGAGATGAATCTGTGCCAGCCAGCACCATCCCTTATGGTGTGGTTCACTTAGGTTCAGCAGAGAGTTCAGAACTCCTACCCAAAGAAGAAATTACAGATGAAGCAGTTACACAAGTCGAACAGCAGTTGAGAACTGTGGGTTCTAGTTCCAGCTTGCAAGGKTGTACATGCATTTTATTTTTTTAAAAATAGCACGGAACTACAGAACTGTTTAGGTTGGAAAAGACCTCTAAGATCATGAAGTCAAACCATGAACTTAACCCTGTCAAGTTCACCACTGAATTATATCCCAAAGTGCCACATTTACAAGTCTTTTAAACAGCTTCAGGGTTGGTGACCCCACCACTTCCAGTCTATTTCAATGTTTGACRACCCTGTCCATGAAGAAACWCTTCCTAATGCACAACCTAAACCTTCCCTGACACAACCWGAGGACATTTCCTCTTGTTTTATTTCTTKTTACTTGGGAGAAGTTACCAGCTCCCACCTTGCTACAGCCTCTGCTTAGGCAGTTGTAGAGAGCAAATGAGATCCCCTTTGAGTCTCTTCTTCTTCAGGCTAAACACCCCCAGCTCCCTCAGCTGCAAAAAGACCTGTGCTCCAGACCTTCCCRAGTTTCATTGCCCTTCTCTGGACACACTCCAGCATCTCAATGTCCCTCTTAAAATGGGAGGCTTAAAATTGGACCACAGGATAGGAAGTGTGGCCTCACCAGTGCTGAGTATAGAGGGACAATCACTTCCCTCATCCTGCTGGCCACACTACTGCTGATACAGACCAGGATGCCATAGGCCTTCTTAGCCAACCCAATGCCAAACAAGCCACAAATAAAACTGCAAGCAAAATAAATTAAAATAATTATTCATGTTGTGTTTTGATGTTAGCACTACAGCTATGCATTAGATCTGCTCAAAGTATGCTTCCTCTATGGACTTCTCAGGGAGCTTAAACACTTTCTTGTCCCATTTGGAGGCCAGATACACACCTGCTGATATTAAGACAGGTATTAGCATCCAGTATAAACAGATATACAGATGCTACTGTAATTCTGCACAAGTCTAGTCCTGAATGTCCAAAAATTCCTCAAACATGGTATTTCCATGGTAATTATTTCCCAAAGGAACAAAAATCCAACAAATGTATTGGAGCAAAGCATTATATGAATCCTTAACTCTATGAAAATTATGTTTCGACATACCACACTTCTGGTACTTTGTGAAAGCTCTAATTACCAAACAAAATGCTGATTGAGGCCTACAAGCCCTTTCAGGTTATATCCATTTAACAGATGTTTCTACTGAAGCACAGGAAGAATTTAATGTTTCCATATTTTACTTGTCCATGAATTTTCTGTGAATTCAGAAGTCCTAACTCTTACACACCCTGTTTTTCATTCAACAGAAAACTCATTTTCTTGAGTCATAATACCCAAAAATTAAAAAACTGAAAAGGGAAAAAGAAAATATTGGATGTAATGTATCACCCCCTGAGATGGGAAAATTTTCATTTTTCTTTTATCAAGAATTGAAGATGCTGAATGAATTAGACTATTAACACACTAAAAGTAAGTGCTAAGTATGAATAGCTTCAATTTAATCAAAGATGAATCAGTTCTATTTTGCAGACTTGTCCTGTACTTTCAGCTAAGAAACGAGATAGTAATTAGAAATTACCCAGCAATTATGATCTAAGTGCAATGATTCCCTCAATGTGTTAGAAAATACCTTACAGAATATTGATTACACATTAGAAATTTACTATGTAATCAGCTCAAAGTCGCATGGTTTGTATTGAAGATACTAAAGCAAGAAAAGCTCTAATACAGGTGTATCTTGGTAATTTCCAATTTCTGTGCTTCAGAGTTCCAGTGATTTTTTTGTAGCTTTATATGCAATAGTGGTCATTGAAAAMAAAAATGAGATTGATTAATGCAAAAAAAGGTGAGACAACAGATGATAATGGTTGAGGATCACTTTCCTGCTTACTCAATTACTACATAAAACACTATTTTGTGAGACGTATACTTTCAAGATGAGAGTCTTGACAAAAAACTTGAGACATTTTTGAAAAATACCATTAAAAGACCATCAGCAGATGTCACCAATGAGAAATGTTTTGATGTTCTTAAAAACATTGAAGAATATTTGTTAAATAAATATCCTTAGAACTGTAATTCACAGAAAGCCTGTTGAAATAATATCATGAATCACAGTTGGGAATGACAAAAATATATTTTGCTTCTCAGCAGTATGGTAATAACATTTTGGAGTGCAATCAATCTGTCTTCATCTGCTTAAAAAGGTGATTTACTGGCAGATGCCATTTTGGGAAAATCGCAATATTTTTCATTAAATGTTGATGAATCAGAACATCCTGCATCCTCTTGTACTGCAGGTATATATTAAAAGAAACCCCAGAAAATGTATCAAAACTAGTTTCTTCACTTAGATCTGTGTTGTCATGGTGGTCCTGTTCCTTTGAAGTGTGTATCCTCAAAGCAACATCAGAATCTTTGTTCTCAAATTTCAGAAGTTATAACTGATGGATTTCAAAGAAAGCTTAGAAATGATGAAAATCTTGCAAAATATGCAAAGTAATAGGAAGAATAAGTGCCAAAATGAAGCGCAAGAACAATGTGAAAACTGTAGAATACAGTTTATGTTATTAGTATATTAGCATGGTTTATTTTATCAATAATCTTGCGGCATTGAATGGKTTTTATGCAAATTTCAACCATGCATCAACTAATTCTCTGGGAATCTCCATTTTCAGTTAAAAAAAGACAAGCTAAAGGTAGTAGCACTGGATCTCTGAGAAAAGTTGTCTGAGAATAGTCTGAAATCTCAGAGTTCATAGGAGAAATTAAGAGAACCTCAAATAAATTACTTTGTAACTATTGATGTTCAAGACGTCTGGGTTTATTTGTGTATTTTTCTTATTCTGAAAGATTAAGATTTCTGAACACAGAGTTGGCAAGATGCAAAGTATTTTAGAAGAAGACTGACTTTTGAAAAGACTTCTGTATTTCCTAGAGGTAGAAGCAAACACTTGAAATCTGGGCAAGAGATTTTTCTTTAGAGCACATTCAATCACATTAAAGGATAATTGCTGTTTCTTACTAATAACTGTGAACCACTTGGAGGAGCATCACTGCCTCTGGAATACACAGGCAGTTCTGAAAATACTTGAACTCCAACACAGGGAGGACTTGTACCTCTAGGCACAGTCTTTTGCTCTTGCCATTTAAAAATTAGGTCCTGCTTCTTCCTTTAGAGTCTGTGCAATATTACTGTATTTTGTAAAATAGAGTTCTCCAAAGTATGTGAAGTACCTTTCAGACAAGAGAACGTTTTTTCCCAAGTGAAATTCATGTGCTGTAAAGCATGCAGTATAATTCTGCTTTGTGGCTTCACACTTGGTTGAATGCTACAATACAGCTGCATCAGGTATTCTCAGTCATACCTCTAAAATTTTATTTTCAAGGACTGGCTACATAGGTAGAGACTGTCCAAAGTTTACATGAGCTTTAAGTTATTGATAGTGTCAAGGCAATTTTATTACATCCAAGAGAAACTTCAGGCTGCCCTACTTCCRCTGTTTACTTCGCAGTGACTGTACCAAGTTACAGATGAAATTACCATGCTGGAGAGGTACCTCCCACAGTGCAGTGGCAATCCACCCTTCTCTCTTCGAGGCCTGTGAACCCTAACAATATTTTGTTTCATCTTACTTTGTTTCATATGCAGACATTTTCTTGCTCCATATAATATAAATTGATAACATGAAAATAGCTGTTAAACTAAATATATGAAATTTTCATTTACCAGTCAGGTAAATCAAACAGGAGAATTTTGCTGTTCCTAAAAGTCTAATCCTTTTAATGAATTGACTACTGTTTCAGACATCATTCTGACATAAATGCACCCTAATAGCATATTCCAGGCTCTGAAGGCTCCTTTTTCTCTCCTTTTTTCTTTTCTTTTTCTCTTCTGTCTGCTTTCATAAAATAACAAGCTTACTGTATTTGTTTTTAAATTGTATTTACTCCAGATAATTCACGGATTTATGAAAGACAGCTTAGAAAATAAGATACATAATAGATAGGGTTTTGTGATGCAAAAGAATACCTCCTTTTGAGTCTATAAAGAATTTTCTTTCCCYCTTCACAAGATTTAAATGAGTTTTATAAGAGTACATTTACTTTACACATTTAACTACAGTGGCATTAAAGAGTATATAATAAGACTTAATAAGCACTATCATGACAGTTTTAGTTTCTTATCTTATATAGCAGCAAATTTATATAATAATCCCTATGTTGGGAAGTTTGCTTGGAGACTGTTAGTCTCCTCCTGGTCTCCAGAAAAYAGACAAACAGCTCCTGTGTCACAGCACTATTCCTCAATCACTGGAATATACTCATGTTCCCTTCTCTTGCTCTCCTGCCAGCCTTATGACTCTGGCCAAGAGTTTCAGCAGAAAGCTTCAGCCCTATTTCAGAGCACACTCTGGCCAGATGGTGAGGGTGCTCTCCCTGTCTCCACCAATGAAGACACGAGTGACATCACCAGCAGAACTCTGCTCTTTCATGTCTTAATGCTCTGCAAGGCGGCACTCGGGAACCCGAGGGAAAATAAATATCTACTCAAAGTCAGGGCCTAAGTTCCAGAGAGGGCACAAATTCAGACACACCAAATATGCTTTGTGCACCAAAAGTCCCTTGCTCACTRACAAGACTCTTCAGAAGTTAATGGAACCCTCTCCTCTGGCTTTCACACAGACTGTCTCAGGAGGCTTGGATCTTCCCCCTGGCATTTATAACTTAGATTGCATTGGTTTATTTTAAACCTGTATCTTGTGACTCGGATGGGTGAACACATTTTATATGCTTTCAATGATTAAAACTCCTAATTTGTTTTTCAACAATGCTCTCTTTTTTTATAATTTACAAAAATTACCAATAGCAATAGCACACGTGTTTTATTAAACAAGCAATATGCTCTTTTTATGACATTTCTGAGCCTCCACCTAAGGTATGGAAATTTTTTTTGTCTAAAGAATTTTGGCTTGGGAGTTTCAGAGTYTCACATCACACACACTGAGAGTGGTATTCACAGATGCTGAATTTGGGAAAGTGTTCCTTTCATCAGATAGATAGAYACTGATCTAGTGAGGTGGCAATGACTAAAATATGGCTTCTTCCAGTTAAYTTAATTCTGGACAAACTTCCAAAAATGTCTGACTTAATAGACTACAAATCAAACAAATGCAGGAAGATGCAGCACAGGTCTTACTTTCACAAGCTATACAGAAAAGAAGAAGAACACTTCACTTACCACATCTTTCACCTGTAAAAATAAACAGTGAAGAAAATAGTCCAGATCAGTCTCTGCAGTTTCCTTATAACTGGGAGCAAACACCTGCACCTCAGCTGCCTATTAGCTTATGCGAGATAGAAAGAGGAGGAAAGAACCCTGTATTTTCTGCCAACCACCAGGGAAGGAGGAATGAAACAATCTTTTTGTGGAAGGAGGAGACAGAGGTATTCCCTATCATCCTCATATGAGTACTGAAGAAGTTGAACAGTTTCAYGTGGTTGGCCTTGCAAATAGCATCTATTTAATTCCTGGTAATACTAAAGTTTCAAAATTTTTATGTCTAAAAAAGCAATGACTTAATAAAATCAGCTAATTTTCAACAATTACTTTTCGTTTATTTTTGGGGCTTTAGTTCTTTAATGTCAAATATCATGATTTAGTTTTACATAGGCACAAATTCACAGAGTACAGATCTCRTACAAATATGTTGAAAATATGTTTTATTTTGCTCACAATACAATCAGAACTGAAGATATATTTAGATTGTGTTTAATGCCTTGCCAAGCTATGTACCTGGCTACACATGAGGTTTCCCTATTATTCACCTGAAATCACTGTAGAAAAGCCCAGTCAAGAGAATTTATGGGCTACTTCAGGCAGAAATTTGGAAAAAAACWTGTGTGGTATATTCATTAATCAATGAGAGTCATTTTTACAGTCTCGTTTTGTGCCAGATACTGAAATTAGATCTGTTAGGGGGAAATCTTCCAACTCAAAAGGGGCCCTACTGAAACTGCTTAAGTTCAGCCAACAGATTTCACTCATAACCTTTCATCCCACGACTTCTGGAAAGCCACAACTGTCATCAGAAATAACTTGCATTTGTGAAATTCCGTGTTACTGAATTTTTCTCACTAAGTAAAGTCAGAGACGTACATGTATTTAAAGAGATCTAAAATGGAAATTTAATTTGTACCTTCAAGTCAGTCTCCGAATGGGCATTTTTCAATCTGATTTGAATCTCATACTTGCTAAAGAGTGAGTACAAGGTATTATATTCTGTAGTAATGCAAACAGAAAGTATAATAGGAAGGAGTCCTGCAGAGAACTATTAAAATGCCATGAATTTAATGAAAACCCTCCTTTAAAAGCCTGTGAGGAATTACTTTTTTTTCATCTATGTGGCCACAAGTTAATAATAGGAATTTTAAAGTCAGTAACTTTGTAGATAATTTAAAATAAGTACAGATAGATTTACTACAAAAAATATTTAAAAAATTAATTTGGCAAAAGCAATATACATCATGTTGATTTCAGCTGATGACTGTGGTATTAATGTACTCACAGTATACAGAACTCACAGCACCAGTCATTAAAGACTGAAACTGGTGGGACCTGCACTACAAAGAAAGCACATACTTAACTGTAGATATAAACTAGTTCTAAATATCTCTATAATGAAACCTGCTAAGCGTGCAGTAATATCCTTAAACTTCACTGTTTTGCTTGATATCATCTAACTTGAAATTCTTCTATGACATGGAGTTTTCTCAACCCTCAAATTAATTAGTTTGATCTCTACTTTTATTTTTAATCTTTCCTAAACCTTCTGGTAGCAGCAAATTGCTTGTGGAGAACACAGAATTGAATAAAACAGCTGGACTAAACTAACATGTTGGAGGGAGGAAAAAAGCTTTGCAATTTATTAATGTATTCAAAAGACTGTTACAAAGTTTACAATTTAATTATTGGAAGATTATAGAACTGCTTCACTGCTTCTGTACTGCGTTAAATAAACTGTACGTGCAAGGAGTAACAAATGAAACCGTTAATTTCAGTGCATCCTTAGGGAATAGTAAGAGGGGGAGTTTACATTATTTAGAGCTCCAAATGGATTTGAGTTTATATACAGTAATAAATCTTAACTACATTGTTAATTAACCCTGCCTCAAGCCCCTTTTTGCCTTAGGAGTTGAAAGACACAGTGTCTGTTAGCATAACTCACCATTCATGTGCTTAAAGATGTTTAGGACTGGGAGAATTTGCCGATAATAGGGCACCAAGGCCTCCCCCACCATTTCAGCTGACACCACCAGGTGCTGGATGACTTTCAGTGTGGTGCAGAGGACCTGTCGGTTACGAAGGTTCAGTGCATCTGTGATGCAAAAAGAACAACAGGCAGAAAGCAGAATTAATTTCTAAAATGTAAAGGGAGGGGGAGGAGTCCTCTAATGGACAAATTTAATTAAACTATACTCTGTTGGGAATTGTAAGTGGGCCTTTATTAGCCCAGCTTAGAAAGATCCCAAAGATGGATTGCAGTCCTGATGTTATAAAACACTGCCTTGTCTGATTGTTATTTGTTCCCACAATTTGTGCTGACTCTTCAGTAACCCAAAGAATGCAGCTCATTATTCCCTCATGCTGCCTGTATAATACTGACATGGTCCAAACAAATGAAAAATAAATGTTCAGTAAGTACCACTTGGGGCCAATGGAACTATGCAACTGCAAGACAACCTGCAAAGGTTGACAACAGATGCATTCTAGTGCAACAATTGGTGTTTGTATGTTTGTACTCATTTATTTAATGATAATTTTATTCATTCAACTGACAATTCCTACTATTCTGAGAATCAGTACAATGAAGCAAATGTTTATAGAAAAAAAATCCCAACAAACAAACCTTGTAGGCTTTTTCAAAAGAAAAACATTCTAGGGGGAAAAAAGGTTTGTTCTAGCCTACTTAGATGTTTCTCTTAGCTTTCAGTGTCATGCTTCTAATCTTATGACACTAAGACATTTCATAAAAACCGCTTGTTTCTTCTCTTTTAATTTTACTTAAAGCAAGTGCTTTGCATTTTTCTTGTACATAAAAATGAGTCACGCTTGAAATAGGTTTTTTTTTTCCTTGCAAAATCCATGTATTTATAAAGCATTTCCGAAATTATGCAGCTGGATAAACTTGTCATCAGTTGTCAGATTTGGCATGGTCTTATATATCGGTCCAATACTCCGGTGTTCTGCCCAGTTACATAGACTTCTACATCATTGCATTGGGACAGAACTGAAAAAGATAAGCTCACATTCATTACTATGTTTCATAAACAGAGACATATTTAAATATGTGATTTGAGACACCATAACAAAGTGTAAGCATTTAGAAAAAAAATTGTAGCAAAGAACAACAAAATTTGAAGAGGAGTTATTACTAACCTCTTCAAGAACTGCCTTTTCAAGTGGAAGTAACAGGATTAAAGATATCTCTACTTTGGAGCTAGATGATTTTTAAAGCCCCCTTGCAACCCAAATCATGATTCTGTGATTCTACAATTCTACGATTCAGTATTTCCTGTACTGAGTTTTATCAGAGCACAGGAATGCCATTTCATAGAGAATGAAGTAGTATTTTCACAAAGGAGCAATGTCAGTTTTTCCATCTCTTTAAGCAAATGCATTGTACCCCACCAGCTTCTGCTGCTTATCACATGCCTGCTGAGTGTTAAAAATCAGAGCTAGATCTCCAAATCAAGGGCAGGGCAGATTGGTTGTGTGAATGGACAGAGACAATGCTAAAAATCAACTAGTAAATACTCTCCCTTCATACCTCTTGGCATGTTTGTGAACAACATACTGAACCTACAGTTAGAAAACAAAGTCCAAGGTAAAAAGGTACTATTCATCAACCTCATCCAAGTTAAAGAAGTACTGCTAAAGGAATACACAGACTGAATTCCATATTGCTTATTTTCTACAATAGTCCCCTGCTGTAGTCATCAGGCTGCTCTTAATTTCACATTGTCTCTGAGCATAATAATGTGTGGACAGGAAGCCAAACAATGCAGCATGCTCACGTTAAGTTCCAGCAAAGAGGCTGGCTATTCCAAATTATGCTTTTGTGGATGGATCTTCTAAGATTTCTTTAGCAAAGAGAATGGCCCAGATACAATTTTAAAGACTGGAACAAGTCTCAGGTAGGAAAATACTCTGTAAGGGAGTAATAGGCATTATTCAGTTTCATGGAAGAGTGGTTGGAAGAGCAAGTTTTGAGGTTCTATCATATAGATTTATTCACTACTAACTTGTCATACACATAAATAATAGCTAACTGAACTAATAGGGAAATGATCACTAACACTGGCAATTTTCAGTACAACATTTATGTCATGCATACAAGCATGAATGAATATTTATATACAATTTAATGAATTATTACAAATTAGTAAAAATTATTATTAATACATGCAAAATTAATTAGGGAATAAAAAAATTAATCATTTACAGAAATCACTGCTTCTTACTTGTTAACAAATTGTACCCACTTCCAGGAATAGTACTTCTGGACTGTAGAAGCTGTCCCAGACTATAAGAAATCTTATTTCTAGGCACGCAGAGTATGTCATGTAAGTGGAAGTGGCTGTCCAAATATTCCTAGGAAGAACTTTTGGATGGATCCCATCTGATGTTATAGACTTATCTCTGTCCAAGTGAAGCAGCAGGTACCTGACCATTTCTCCTTGAATTCTGGTGGCTTCATCCTGTTCCCCATCCCTATCTACAGCTCAGAGGTATTCAGGGTATTCTGAGAATAACTGGTTTTACTAAATAACTAAAGATGGACGTAAAGGATGAATTAAGTACCTCAGCCTTTTCCTCATCCTTTGTCTTATACTTCCCCCTACAAACAGTAAAAGACTGGAGATAGATTCTCCTTAGCCCTTCTTTTGCTTCTGATAAAGTTATAGAAATATTTTTTATTATATTTAATGGTAGTAGCCAGATTAAATTTTACTTGGGCTTTGGAACTTCTAATTTTCTCCCTGCATAACATTATGACAACCTTCTAGTCTTCCTGCATTGCCAGCCCTTTCTTCCAATGGTCATAAACTCTCTTTTATGCCCTGAATTCCAGACAAGTGTCTCTGTTCAGTCAGGCCCATTTGTTGGCTCATCTTTCAGCACATGGGGACAATTTGCTCCCGAACCTTTAAGATTTTCTCCTTGAAGAACATCCAGCCTTTCTGGACACCACTGTCCTTCAGGACTGCCTCCCAGGGGTCTCTGTCAAACTTACTCCTGAACAGGACAAAGTCTGCCCTCTCTAAGTCCAAGGTTGCAGTTCTGCTGACCTATCTCCTTACTTCTCTGATAATTGAAAAGTCTATCACTACATGAACACTGCGCCCAAAAGGCCTTCAGCCACTACATCACCCACATAGTAGCCAACGAGCTCCTGGCTTGATTATATTAGGCACCTTATAAACATTCAATTAGAGGCAATCCCTGCCCCAAAGATACAACACTTTCAAATACCTGTTTATCGTTTTAAAATCTGGTAATTATTTTATGTGTACTACCATCATTACAAACCATTCTCCTACATGAATGAAAGGAAGAAAATATTAATGCAGTATTTGAAAAAAACATATTCCAATACATTGGAAAATATCAGTGGCATCCAGAGGTTAAGAGAAATGGAAGAAAGTACTAGTATCCTTACACAGGAACAAAGCAGACCATTAAGAATCTTGGTACACTACAGCTACATAGCCCAAATGAAGGAAAGATGCATAATATTCAAAGTATTCAAATTTAGAAAACATTCTAGGCTGTTGCTTCTTGGCCTAGAAGTCTGCTAGATCTGTTATTGTGAAAACATTGATCTTGACACTAACTGCAAAGTGCACAACTGGTTTGCTTCTCAGTTAAAGATACCTTTCTGCTCCCTAAAGGGTTTTGAGAGGACTTTCCTCCCTCATCAGTACATATTTTTCTTTGGTCCTTTAGATTACTGTAACATTCTCTTGCTTAGCAGCAAAACACTCCAACCCAATAAATTGACTCTGTTGCTTGGCAGTTTTGATGTTTTCTACTTTAATGGTATGAACTGGAAGATTTTGCTTCTGATTTAGGATATAGTTTTCCAAGAAATCCTCCAGCTTAAATAATGGCTCAATTGAAGTATATAATGAAGTTCTTTTCATTCAAACATATATTATTTTGTACTGCTATAGCTTTTCCAAACAAATATTTTCTGAAGTTCATAATAATTTTCTTAAATTAAAGAAAATTTTACAATGATAGCAGCTTAACATCTGATTTAAAAGCTCAGTATCTGAGTTTGTTCTATTTCTAACATTCAAAGCCAAAGTAAGACACAGCATATTTAAAACACCATAGTGCTGTTTATTAAAGCTTGTTAGCAATGAGGCAATATAAGACATCAATTCATTGACTTCAGTGAAGATTTCAATGCTGTCTAGCCTCTGTTCTAGGTCAGCCTTTACAAGGCATCAATGTTAATTAACTATATTTTTAATTTCAGACAAATTTTATTGGTAATTCATGTAAACTGATGTAAATTTAGTGTTTCTTTTGTTTATTTACATTAAAAGCAGGAACTTTCCTTAAGATATATGCACTTGTTTGCTTATCCATTTAGCTAGATGTTTACATATAAAGCAATAAAAATTATTTTAAAGCATTCAAATCTTTTTCTCGAGTAACATTTCTTACCTCTCAAAGAGCTAGAAATTATATAAGTTGATATCTTTTATTTTTATGTGGCAAATATTTTTATTTGGAAAATTCTATCTCAGTCCCAGACATTGTCTATAATAGAAGCCACAGTTCTCATCTGATAGATGAAATTGATAAATTCTATAAGCCAAGACAGCACTTCTCCCAAAACACAGTGCCATCTTTTTCATGACACATTATAGTTCCACAGAAGAGATCAAATCGGAACTCTCACCCAGATAGCACATTGATATCCTGAGCTTTACAGAATCAAATCAGTTTGCCTAAACTTCTGTCTCTTCTTTAATTACTAACTATAGATTTTGGTCCTTATATTAAAAGTTATGTTGGTAACGTAAATCTTCTCTTCAACTACTTTTTCAAATACAATTGTGAATCTATGCTTAGAAGTGCACCAACAGTTTCCATTTTCTATTTAGGTCTTGCAAGCAAACATTAAAACCAATTTATTTTGCATTCATATCTCTTAGTCAATTCGTAAATGAGGCAACAGTTTAAGATAATTCTTTGCCTGAAGCAGAACAAGATTCATAGAGTATCCTGTGAGGTAAAAAGCACTCAGGATAAAAATACTTGACTGTTGTGATCTACTTAATCTTGTTGATCAAGGTCTTATTTTAAATTCACAGAGTCAGGTTTAAAGAAGCCCTAACATGAAGTGTTCTCAAAATGCAATTGATTAAAGTGATACATACTTCTCTTACAAAATTTTGTTCAAAATCTTCACAGTGCATAGTACTTGACTACCTGTACTTATATAATAGAATTATGCTAAACTTACAGAATAGTAATGAAGACTGTTACAAAACACATCACTTCAATCAAGAGTGAATAAAAACCAGAATAAGAACCTTGTGTTCTGTACTTTTTAGAAGTCCAGTAACAGCCTGATCCAAATAACAACAGAGATGTACAAAAATTACTTTCTGTACAACTGAAAGAGTGATGTGTTACAGTGAAACAATGGGAAGGATAATAGGGGGTAAGGCATGAAAACCTTATGCCAATTTTGCCATCAAAGACCTTTTTTTGTAAAGCCAAAGGCACAGAAAATGCTAAGATCCATACTGAAACACTGATGCTTTCAAAAAATATGACCTAGCAGAATATGGAAGAAAAAGTCAGCCAGTGTCTTCTTTCAGTTTTAGTCGTGCTTCTAATTGTAGCATTTTACTAGATCAGCTCCTTGAATAAAGCTTGAATTATATTAACATTTGTGGACTTAGTTTAATTATATATTATAAAGAACACTTAGACGAGAGTCCCAAAAACCTGCTGATTGACTACACCAGTCTCGAGTTTCTATCCATTCCTAGGTGTACATTCTTTCCTCTGTGCTAAGATACTAAAACTGCACTGAGTATCCACCCTCCTGATGACAATAGGTCTGCTATCACTGAAATGTGATGCCAATTAGAAAAAAGATCTGCAGAATCAAAGTAGTACAGGCATCTGTACTGCAAATCCTAGTCTAGCATTCTAAATGTTCTCTAGATCATTGAAGAAGAAGAATGTGGACAAGAAAAACCTGATAAAACTGTTTTCTTAGACTTTCAAAAGGAATTTAATAAGGTCCCTCACTGAACCTCCATGGCTTCCATAGAAATAAATAATGACTTAGAGATAGAAACTGTGGGCAGAGGAAGAAGATCACTAGTTTTAATTTCATGTTTTCCACTAGATCCAAATGTTATTTGAAAGAGTCTTCACTGATGATAACAAATACTTCTGATGATATCAAGTTACTCCAAATGCCCAAGACAAGGACTGACTCTGAAGAACTGTACCAGAAAAACTGGGTGATAAAATTGCAGATGAAATTAATTACTAATAAATGCTAAATATAATACATTTATGAATTCAGGAATAAATAGTTTTAACTCCAACTTTAAAAGTCAGAGATGTTAATTACAGATTTCACTTTCCAAACATGGATGAGATTTATCTTTATTGAATAAGGAACACAGTTTCTCCTCACAGAAAAGAGTAGAGGAGTAACAAAGGAGCTATTTCCTAAAGCAGTTGAAAATGCCTGAAATGACCAGTTTTGGGAAGAAGAATCTAACATAAACCAAATTGCAACTACTTCTACTGGTTGATGAAACCTGCAGGGAAAATGCTTTTGTATTTGAATATCAGAAAAAATTTAAAAAATCAGAGAGCTTTGATTTCTTTAAAAGCATTTTAAGTCTATAAAAGCGTTCTTGTTTGCTTTTATCTTTCAGTCTATTACCTTAATACCCACGACTGGTTCTCAAGAACAGTCAGCCAGGAGGAAAATTACAATTACATTAGTGTTTTAACTTATTTTCTGTAGGTGAGAGAAATCAACTTATATGATTTGCAGAAAGAAAACCCTATTTATTCCATAAAAACATTGCAGAACTTTGTGAAAGGAAGTATTTAACAGTCATTAAGTACTCCTAAATACTCTGAATATGTGAGAACTGTGACTACTCTTAGAACAACTGCTAGCAACACATTCAACTTTACATATCTAAATGCAAAAGTGACACTGATTTGACACTAAACGGGAATTAACTACACTGTAGTCCAAGACAACATTTTTCATGCAAATAAAATGAACAATAAGAAAATGGAAATCAAGTGCAAACAGAATGTGAACAATAAGAAAAGAGAAATCAGTTTAATTTGGAAATTTATTAAACATTAAAAAGGACTCTGTAGGTGTCACTGAGAGAGGAGTGCTCTATTCATTTCTCTAAATCTGACTCACAAAAATATCTATTACCTTAATTAAACATTTTTAATAAAGTTTAAGGTATCCTTGATTTATTGTATCACAGAAGTTATGTTTAACAGCATGGTAAAAGTCTCAAGAAGGAAAACTTCAGTGTTCCTTAGGATGGAGATTAGTCTTTTTGGACTCAAACAAAAGAACTGGTCGGCTGACTGGAATTGTGTAGAAACAATATTTCCTTCTAAGTTACAAGTGCAAAGATGAGAGCTTTTCTAGCTTTTTGGCCTAAGTTCAGATTGACTACATATCTGTTTTAGGATTCACAGCACCAAACAGACAACATTCTGGCAAGTGGGTGATCTAAGATACTTAAGCACTTGATTTCTCATTATTATCTTCATTAGCAAAGCTATATGAAGATCTTCCTATTGATCATTTCTAGCCATTCACTCCAATGTCTGTGCTATGGTGTACTGTTCCTTCATATGTGGGAGTGCATTTATAAATTAGACTATTGAAATGATCTGAATTTAAAAGTAATGCCACTTCAAAAATAATTTTGATTTATTTTACAGTTGGGTTCTTTGGCTATGTTTTTTTTGGTTGGTTGGTTTTCTTTTACGCATCTAGATTAAACTATCATCAAGTTGCTCCATAAACAATTGCATTAGCAAAAGTCAGAGTGTGGGAGCTGAAACAATTGGAGACTTTATGCATGCAGGGGTTGAAAACTCCTACAACTACATTGCCAGCAAAGCAAATGCAAATGGCAGCATGCTTGCTGCCTCTGAAAGCTGAGGAGGTGCTTCCATACACTGTATTGCAAGTCCCTGATGTTACTCATAGAAACAATAGACAAAAGTGCAGAAACTTCTGGCTCCCTCAGTGTTTATGTCTGCATGTGTGTCTCACGCAGAGAACATTGGGGAACCCTGAAGTCAGGAATCTGAGAGTTACAGAAGCCTAACAAAAGACAGCAAATAGACTTAAGGCTTTTCTGATCCATTCATTATGGGAAATGTAGTATTAAAAATAATGATTTTTCCCAAAAATGAACATCAAAAGGAATTTTACTCTCCCATAATGACCACAGAGCACAACATAGAAAGGCTAGACAGACTCCTCTGCTTCCTAAAAATAAAGGAACTCTCATGTAACCTACAGACATCTTTGCTACCCCAGGGGGCTGTGCCTGGGTTCTGTTCAGCTCTCTGCCACCAATGCAATCCACAATGTGGGGCAAAATTAGCCTCCTTCTTCTGCTTTTTTACCTGTCTGTAATATGAAAATAGCAATATGGATCTACCTGGCAAAGAAGATATCTGGCTGTTTGTTGTGCATCAGAACTTTCATGATACTGCTGCAAACTACTTTGCTATTTACCATATATCTTAATTTATATATCTTTGCTGAAGCTGAAATAACTCAGACAATGGGTTTGCCTATATCTTCTGTGAAAGGGAGCAAAAAGTCCTATATCTCAAGTAATCCTATTTTTGGTGTTTGTGCTATATTTATTTTTAGTTGAATTCCTTACAAGTTTGACATGAACAGGTAATTTGTTTCATCTGAGTTTTATGCCATACAATGACTGCATTTATAAACTATTTTATAATGTTTTTCCAGTGCATGATACAATATATTCTGAATTTATATTTTGAGAAAGCAAAATATATTTTGAACATTTTTCTCTCTGAGAAATTAATGCCTCCAACCTGAGGGATTTTTTCTTCCTCTGAATTTCCAGTAAAAATATTCCTTCTAGTAAAAAAGTTCCTTCCAGTGTGATAAACAAAAATCAGAATTATTTTTTAATTAAATGCATTCTTCTTTATTATTTTAATCACATGACAGGTATTTTAGAAGAGAATCTGGGCCTGTTAATTTCAATTGTCTGTCTTTTTTAAAGTCAGTGCTTGTTTAACAAGAAAAAAAATTGAAAGGATTTGGGTTTAGAATAACCCACAGACGGATTAAATAATAATATTTTCATTTTTAATGATATAGTGTTCAAACTTACAATCTTTAAGCAAGGATGGCTGGAAGACAAATTCCTCCTTAAATCATTAAAATATAATACAGAATTCTAATATTTAATTTAAATGCTTTAGAGAACATTTAGGTCTTTACTAACATATTCCTTTCATGACTATGCAGGAGAGAAAACTGCTTTTAAAAGCATTCTATCTGTAGAGTTGTTTTTCTGACCTTCTTTTAGCCTTTCCCCCTATATCATATATATTAACTTTCCTAACAATCAATTGATTCACTCTTTCACAGTAGAAATATGGTAGTGGTCTAGAAGAAGACTGGTTAATCAGAAATAACTCACCCAGTGGGACACTTTAGAGACAGTAATCTGTGTAAAACACAGCTGAGTTTATTGTGGATGCTGCTGAGTCACAGAAATGTATAGCTACGACTACACTTCTGTATTACACAGCCATAGCAAATTAAAAAACTCTTAAAAGTACACATTTTCAGACTCCTGGAGATGGTTGTGTCTTCTTTTACTATTAGTATGGCTTTAATTAGGAAGAAGCCTTTATCATTGATAACACTTAGACTCTTCACATATTAAAACTGATAGAGAAGCATTTTTAAAATAAAAAATAAGCACTTTAGAATAAAATAAAGCAGAAACATCAACAAAATTTTGCTATCAGATCCTTGAATGTGTTCCAGCACCATAAATTATGACTTAACACTACATATCAAACCCATAAAAATATCCTTACCTAGAAAACTCTAATTCTAAATGCTGTGTAACAGTTAAAGCTTCCAGGTAATTAAATCTAAGCTAGATTCTGTTTTCAGAAAGACTTTTAAATCCCAACTGAGGAGATGCTGTCATAAACCTGCAGTCTTTTCCGAAGAAATTTCACCTTTCAAAAAACATGATACTACTGCAAATGTATTTAGGTGGTGTTGGCAATGCAGTTCCAAAGAAATTATATCATTCCTCTCTTTACGTGTTTCCCCTTTAGAGTGAAAAAACAGTAACATTGCTTTCATAACCTTTCTCAAGTGTCACAGAGTAAACATTCTGAATATTGTATATTCCTTTTGACATATTCAAAACTACGGTAAGATAGAGATAGTGACATCTATAACCAATCTTTTTAAATTGAGAAAAAATTGAATGAAAAACCCACAATTCTGACCCTTCCCACACTATTATTTCAGTATTATCAGGCTCCAAACTATATTCACCTCCTGTTTTACAAAACTGTATTTTAAGATGAACTGTCTCAGGGACAGGGAAAAGAACAGCAATGATACCATTAATGATTAATCATAAAAAAGAAGCCAAGTTTAAAAAAAGATCATATATTCATATAAGTGTAGCATGCAGATTTAAGAATCACCATAACTAACTAGAGAAGGACGATTGTTCAGAATAATATCTCTTCAAGGTACTGACCTAAAGAAACGAAAGGACAAAACAATACATCTAAAGACCAGGTGGTTCAAGAAAATAAATTTTAGTGGTAATACACTTGAAGTTTAGTGGCATTAAATTTGTGGTAAAATAATTTATTGGTTTTTACAATTTTTCTTTCTACAAAAAAAACTATGTTTGACTATACAAAACCTTCAAAAGTAATATTTTTAAAATGCCACCTGATGATTTCTCCTGTCATTTTAGATGAACTGGTCTGTACAGTAGCAGATTTACATTGTAAATATAGAAAATCAGCTAAGGAAATGTCACTTCACATGTCCAAAGACCAAGAGCAACCCTGTAATAAGAGAAACATTAACCCGAGAGTCTATTCTGAAATACTGCACATATCAGGTGATTGAAGGCATAAGCTTTCTGGCCTTATATCTTAAAATTTACTGACATTGCAATAATTTTCATGTGATGTTCAGGCTGTCATGTTTTGCAGCTTAATTAGCAACTTTTCAAAAATTTACGCAAGATAAATACAATTTATGGATTTTCCTCCTACACGTTCACTTACTTTTTATTGGGATAATGAGCTGAGGAACAACAGGGAGAATCTTGCTTCCACCATGCTCCAGCAGGTCATGGACTCCTTGACGAGCAAAAAACTCATATGGAAATTCCGTTTCACAAAGCCCATCAAAGAACAAAGGCAGAAAGTAATGATAGTCCAGATCTTCAATCTCTACCTGAAAATACAAAAAAAAAATCCAACAGATAAATGCAATTTTTCAGTACTAATACAATGTGATCAGGCCAACAGATAATTCATGCCACTTAAACCAGCATGTTTAGTAAATAATAATTTGTTTTTTATCACTGCAGTATATATTGAATCGCAGGTATGGTTTATGACAAGATATTAAAATATAGAAACATTAGAACTAAAGAAGAGAATAAAAATTAATATACTTCCACATATTTTCAATTTTTGATAAGTCAGTACCAGATTCTTATATTCTTGCTTACACACTTTGCAAGTTACCCACAGGAATCAAAAAATTTGATATTATATCTTCACTTGGACACTCAAAACAACAAATAAGAGAAACAATCCTGTGAGCTCAGCACATACATCAATATTTGTACAATAATTCCCTAATTTGTTGGATACTGACCTAGTTTATTTCCTATTAATTTCAAGGGCAGAATTATAAAGAAACTCCATGGTTCTGTACTGTGAAGAAAAGGTATAGAAATTATGTACCTATTTTTAATAGGAATTTCCTTCCAATCCTAAATTACAAAGTATGCTAATCTTAACAAGCCATGGAGGGATTTTGCACTCTAGTTTTCTTCCCTTTTCCTTCTTTTACTCATTAGGACTCTACCACAGACACTCAGGCTAGCCAGGGAGAAACAGAAGTTTGTTTATGGCCTGTCAAAGCTCTGAATACAGCTGAGAAGTAACTCAACAGCAATGAATTTTCTCTGAAAAGAATATGATCCTCCAAATCACTTGGAGACCAATCCATCTCTTTAAGAATGCACTTCCATCTTTAAAACACTGCTCAGCTGCTACCCAATTTTTCCAGTGAGATTTGGTAGTATCCAGGTAAGATTCTTCACACCTAACAAGCTTTGTCACATAGGCCCAACTGAAGCTCCAAATATCATAGATAAAATTTGTCAGATTAAGCAAAACAAAAACCCCACCCATTGATTTCAGAACAGAAACTGCAGTCTCACTTGAACTGTGGAAGTGTGAACTAAAGCAACCAAGAACTCAACTTTATAATTCTTGGATAAGTCACACAGTCAGGAAGTAGCACATAAATATTCTCTCTTTGACACCATGGTTCATTTTTCTCCTTGCTTGACTGAGCAGATCTGAATCCTGGTCTGGCACACCTTAGCTACTGACTTCAATCTTTCATGTTAAATGAAATCAATCCATGTAAATCAAAATTAACTGGAACTAATAGTTGAAAGTCAGTATTATGCATTTGCTGTGAGTGTCTCACTACTGGCAGACATAGTGCCAATGACACACTAACATAGCCTCACATGCACTGATTGTTAATCTCTTACAGGAGATTAAAAGGGCAAGGGCATAATACCTATTCACTGATGTGAATGAAATAAAGTCCCAGTAGTGGATCATGCAGGAGGAGGACAAAGGAAACTCACATTTCCTGTTTCATCAACATCATATATTGTTTGCTTCACTGTAATTTTTTTCCTCATTGGCTTTTCACTTTACAAGAAAAAAAGAAAAAATCACATGCCTTTATAGTCAGTATGAACTCAGGGAAACAGCCTCAATTTGCTCCAGGGAAGGTGTGGATTAGATATTAGGAAAAATCTCTTCATGGAAAGGGTTGTAAAGCACTGGAACAGACTTTCCAAGGAAGTGGTGGAGTTGCCAACCATGGAAGTGTTCAAAACCTGTGGCTATGGCACTTGAGGACATGGTTTAAGGGGGAACATGGTGGTGGTGCTGGGTTAACAGTTGGACATCATGGTATTTCCAACCTTAATGATTCTATGATTATATAATTCTGTGGATACACCATGTTCAATTCGTGAGAAATTTCAAAAAAAAAATAGGTAACAAAAATAAATTAAATATTATGATTATTAATAAATAAAATAACAAGAATTAAAAGGCATTGAAATTCCTAATTTATGGGGTTTGWATTTCTTTAGGACATTCAGCATGCTATTAGCAATACCCAGTAGACGATAAAAGAAGTCTTCTCCAAAAGTCACAAGAAAGTCGTATCAGTAATAATGGACCAAGAGGTCAAAAAATCATTGACAATAAAGCAGGACCAAGAAGAAGCAATTTTTTCATGTTCTTCGTCAATAGGCAATAAAACTTTCTTTAATATATCTTTTTAATGCTTAATTTGTAATCTATAATTTTTTGGTATTGAATGTTCTAGTTTTAGAAAATCAAAACCAGAACTTGTAACAGCAACTTGCATCTGGCAAAAGCTTCGGATGTTAAAGAGAGAGATACAATTTTTTTTTTTTGATGGTAGGTGTTTCACAAGGCAAAACACCTTACCACATTCTCTTATTGAGATGAGGTTTAGAATGTGTTCCTTATACAACTCTTAAAACTAAAAAGTATTTTCACAGTGAAAAATGTCCTTGATACACATCCATGTTAGGTTACTGAATCAGAATTTGCATCTATTTTGCTCCAAAGACACATACGCCTCATTTCTTTTCTCCCAGTCTTCATTAATACCTCCCCTAATTGTAACTGCCAGTTATCTTTCTTCTCAAAGATTTGGCGTTTCTGATACTCTATGCAATTTTTTTCCTTTCTTTTGTGCTTGAAATATGCTTTTTCTGTTTCAGATATGAAGAAAGCTTCTCTACTTAGAAGCTTGTCAGTGTTTTTCAACAATAATAACTGGTTAATAAAAGATACCCTTATCTATCAACTCTGTATTATGGTTGCACATTACAAATAGATAGGAATGATATATCAACTTTAACGTAAATATGATTTCAGGATTTAAAAAAACTCACATTTTTACACACAGAACAAAAGATTTATTACAAGAAATCTTTTACAAAATAGACATATGACAAGCTAGTGATTATAAAGTATTTGTGTGTACTCCTAAATTAGTTCCAAAYGCCTAAATGGTTGGCAACTAGCATGGCTCTGAAAATGATTTTGATTTCTAACTTATTTCTTGAAGTGTCAGCTGTCCAAGCACACAGGCAATTTTTACTTAGCTTTTTTTGCTCTATAATAACTCCCACAATATGGAAGCCAGAAATATTTTGTCTTACATTCTATGGTGTGAAACTCTTTCCTTCTGTGTTTACTATTTAGCTTTTGAAAGTGGCTATTATACAGCTGTTCAGAGAAAAATGTGATTTTTCTGGTTTTGCCTACAACACCCTTTTGTGTTTTACATCCACCCACAAAAAATGCTGATTAATGCTCAAATTCTTGGCAAACTTGTCTACATCTGACAATGATGCTGTAGCTATAGATTTTAAGAAGAAATCTCACAATAACTCTTACAAACTTCTGTACTAGTGGTTTGCAAATTTTGCAGACATAGCCTCTGAATTTTCAGTAAAGAGGCTCTAATAAAAATTAATGCATAATATATTATTAAATAAMAAAAGCAACCATAGAATGAGTAAAATCTTATGTTTCATGAAACTTTAAGGATCCTTATATGTTCTAAAAGCTCCCTAGGTGAAAAACAATACACAGGTAACAAGTGCTGCTTCATTGTTACATAAAACTAATGTACAAGATGGGAGGAAACTAGTTGCAGAATCACAGTCAGTTTGTCCAGGAGAGAATCTGTTCCTATGAAGCAGCTCATAGTAAGTGGCAAGTCTGCTGAGGCAAAGAAAAATCAGATAAAGATTCTAGACTGACAATAGAAACATAAGATTTGTTGCTAATCTGTCTGGTAGATCAAGAAAACAATCTGTTTGAGAGAACTTAAGGTATAGAAGAACTTTGACAACAATGGTATTATTGGTCTTCCTTAAAGAATTTTATATAAAATAATCTAGTAAAATATAAGAGAAACCTGAGTTTTGGAAAGTAGTGCTTAAGCCACACAATTTAATTTTCCATCTCCTATCACACAACTGATTTTATTATACCACGCCTTTGATTATCCAAAAACTGGATTTGATCTCCCAGAAACATTATATCTAACTATGTATGTACTCACTTAATGTCTTGGTCTAAGGCATTGAAATTAAGTAAAGAAACTAGAATTGCTGGGTTGATAAGGACAAACAGGAGTTTTTATAAGGCTTGTAAATATTGTTATGATTCCTTGGTAAAATAATAGTTTCTCTTAAGATTTACTTTAATGTCTGTTCTTTAGGTTAATTTAAAAAGAAAAACAGCAACATTTTTCAGCAGTATCAGTTTTTAACTCCCTTTCCACTTTTTCTTCCAAGACTTCTTTCAGCCTTTCTTTTTTTTCCATCCAGTATCTTGTACAAATAGTCAAGATGAAGCTTGTGCATTTCACAGTTTTTGGTTTCTTGCTTTTAATATATTTGATGCATAATGGCATATTAGTTTTAAATCTTCACTATTGAGCAAGTAATGCTCGCTAGTATTTCCCAGACTTGCCTAGATAGATTTTTCAATATGTTAATTTTGCTTATGGTTCAAAACACAATTCCAATGTTCCGCCTAGTCCCTAGAAATTTTCTAGCAAGAAAATATTCTCTTTGTAGCCTGCTCTATTTCACCTTCTTATGGGGTCATACTAAAATGATTTTCTATTGAAAGAGGCTTAGTCTAATTACCTGTGTCTTATCAAAACAAACAAAATAAACAAAAAAATACAGTTGTGCCTGTATTTTCCATTCTGCAATGAAAYGCTAAAATACTTCTCTTAAAACAAGTGGAAGATTATCAGAGTTGAAGAGACAGATAATGGCAAGGGACCTAATAGAAACCATTTAACTCAGTCAAACTGCGTTTAGAGCCTCTTTAACATATTCTGTAGATATTTACCTTCCCGCAAGAAGTTAAATAACAAAAGAAAATATTTGCCTCCTATGGATAAATTAAGAGAAGCAATGAGAAATGCCATTGAAGTGTTACTACACCGGATATTTGAATTTAGCTTTGGAATAACTCATGTAAAAATAAAACCCAAAATCTAAACCCCTAAAAATACAGAAATGTTAATACATAATATTCAACTTACTGTATTTTCTACTATCTTCATGTTAGTTACAAAAAAACCCAATTATATACTTTATACACCAAGCATGATGTTATATGGCCTGGAATATCCCTTCAGTCAGTTGGGCTCATCTGTGTTGTCTGTGCCCTCATCCAACCTCCCATGCACCCCCAACTTCCTCACCAGTGTGGCAGAAAAGGCTTCAGACCTCTGTAAGCCCTACTCAGCAATAACAAAAACATCTTGATGTTATCAACCTTCCATTCAGCGCAAATCCAAAATACAGCTCCACACCAGCCACTGTGAAGTTAATTAACTCTACTCCAGCTGAAACCGGCATGATATGATAACCAAAATATTTTCTTTTTAGTTGCCACAGCTGAAGGTGACAATCTAATCTTACTAGGGTTATTGAGGTGAGGAAAATTAATAGCCAACATGAAGGTCATATTATTCCCTAATAACTAGAGGATCAATGGCTGGCTCAGAAATGGAGGCAAGTAGAAGGATATGAATTTGTGTAAAACGTTCTCCAGCTAGAAAGAGAGTAAAAAAAAAAACAGTCTGAAATCTCTTCCAATAAAAGTAACTTCAGAAATTATTTTTATTAAAGAAATGTGAATGTCTAAGTCTGTGAGCCATGCCATCCAGAAGATAATCTAGCACACTTCTGTGAGGAGGGGATTTTAATCCTGCATTTCCATAAATCTTTTTAATTGTACTGCTGGGATTTAAATTTTTAAAATATACACCTCACTCATAATACAGAGCAGGAAAGTCTTCTGAAATATAGAGGATCAGTGTCTCACCCCGAAATAACAGGACAACAATAAACCCTTGGATTATGGGATATAGGCCTTAAAGTATGATAGGCAGTATTGAAGTGACAGATTAACAGAAAGGACTTCTGCTACAGTATAGGAGTTCATCAATGTGACAGGAAATAGAGTTGAGCCAGTTAATTAATCATTATGAGCTACCAATATGTTGCAGCTATGAAAAGGCAAAATATTATTTAAAATGTATTAGCTATTTCCAGTACAGATAGGAAAGCATTAAGGCTACTGCACAAGGTAGCCATGAGACCTCACTTGTCAGATCATCAATTTGCCCTAATATAAAATATATAGAATTTGTTCTCATTGATTCATCACTGGAAATTAGAGGGGAAAACTGATATATAGGAACACACCAAACTGAAAAGGAAATTAAGTGCTAACTTGTTCTTATTTATTTGGATTCTGATCATGTGAGATTTTCTGAGTCAACTGATTACTAAAAATCCATATAAAATATATTATTCCTTCCATACAGCAAATAGCTGTAGACTACACTTCAAGGACTCTTTTCTTCTAATTGATGGAAAGCATTACAAATAGAAGATTAAGCACTCTGAGGAAAGGAGTCTGTAAACATGACTCTGACAAATGTGGAACATACCTGAGAATTGTTCGCATGAAGCAAACAAGATAACCTCAGTAGCAGACAAAAGTATTTCTGCTACTTCAGAATGTATGCTTATCTACTTACATCCTTCTTGCTCTGCAAAGGCATACTGACACATTTTGAGAAACTGAATTGTTCTCCTTTTTCTTTATGTGATTTATCATTATGTTTTCAGAGTTCCACAGCATAGTAATGTAAAACTTTAGATTAAGAAAAAGAACAATTTCTCTGCATTTTGTTAATCTCTCATGTTTGCAATTACCTAATATGAGCAGTACATGATATACAAAGATCAATTGCATATTTTAAAGCCACATGACATTACATGTACTATATACACCTACACTGACAGTTGATATGGAATTAGTGACTCTATTGAGCTCTGTAGTTTGGTGGTAGATTAAGTTCCACCCTCAGCTGCAACATCTAAGAACCTGCTCCAGACTCACTTAAGAACCAGAGGACAAGCTCTTGTCCTTTACTACAGAACATACAGAAGACTATCATTGCAAAGAAGAAATGTTCAATTTTGCAGACTCTTTATCAGACACCAGTGGACAACTCTTGTCTGACAGGGAAAGCAAAGACACTAAGACTGTCCCAAGCAAGCAGAGGAGACTAGGTACAGCCCACTCTCCAAAGCTGAGTTTGAAGGCAGAAGGACCTCATGGAGCTGGCTGCAAGACTCTCCTACTACCTTCTGAGGAAGATATTTTGATCTCCTTTTACTTAATTCATGCAGTATGAAGTTAATTTTAAACATCTTCATCAGAATATGAACCCGTTTGTTCATCCACACAAAACACATACAATGCAGTATGCCAGTAAAGAACTAATTTTACATTTTTTTGGGAAATAAATATTCTTTTGCTCAGAGAAGGTTTGTACCATTTTAATAGGATGAAACATAACACCTCATGTTATTTTTAAAGAATTGTGAAAGTAAATCAGCAGAGTGTCAACTGATTGCATCCCATTAGTGAAACTAGTGGCCAAACAAATTTGGTTTGTTTTATTTTTTGATGTTCTTTCTATTTGCCAATTTTTTCATGCATAGCTGTTTGTCAAATTAACTTGAAATTATTTGGTTTTAATAAAAATAACACAAAGCACAAAAGTTAGAGATAAAGAAGAGCACTCTGACAAAGACATACATAAAGCGTGTGTGGGAAAAGTTAAATACAACTCTCTGATGATTTATTTTGTTTTAATAAGTAAACTGTAGCAGAAAATAACACAAAACCACCTACAATGTCATGTACAACTAACTTACCCATCCATCCAGTTTTTGTCATGTCTGACACATAAATGTAATGAAAACCTGGCAGTTTGATGGCGTTGGAAATTGTGGAAACTTATAAAACATATAATTAAACATTACCATTTGTATTTTCCCACACAATTAAAAAATAACAGAAATGACAAAAACAAATTAGAATAGTGATTTTTTTATACTAGGAGCATTTTATGATACAGTTCATATTAGCTTCTGACTCAACATTTGCCTCATATATGAAAATGACACTTCTCCCCAAGAAAGAGCAGGGTCTGAACATTTCCTCACAAACATCCAAAATCCAGAAAGATACTATAACACAATAGGAGAATGAATGCTGTGTATCTATGCCAGGAACTCTTGCATCTTACCAACAAAGAAGTTATGCACTCAAATCTTCCTGAAACAGGGTGGAGAAAGCAGGACCACAATATGTCCTTCTTCATTAACTTCAGGACTAGTACAGAAGAAAAGAAAATGTTCTCACTGCCTCCAAGTGTGCTTGAGAAAGAGCATGGACCAAGAGTAGTTTTGGTGCAGATGACTGTCTTGAGGAGATGAGGCCAACCACCAGAAATCCTTTGTCCCACGGCTTCCAAGAGACCTGGGAGATGGCTCTGAAATTACTTCATATTTTTCAGTTATAACCTACTGGAATGAAATACCCAAGACCATGTGCTAGCAACACTGAAAGGTCCCCAAAGATAAATTGCAGACAGGTGAATCAAATCCTAAGTGAACAAATTCCAAATATTGACAGAACCCAGAAACAGAAGGGAATACGGCACCATCTGCTGGCTAACACCAAACACTGTGAAGGTGTTTTATTTCAAGAGTAAATAACAAAACAAAACCAGTAGGATATTACTGAAAATGCCAAGGTCAGATTTTGGAACTAACTGTCTGTGTTACCGTAGAAAAGTTAAACTCCTCCCCCTATGAAAATCCATGTTATTTCAAGGAAGCAAAAATTCAAGACAAGCACATAATTTTCAGAACTCATAAGCAACAGCACGACTAACAGATGTTTGCATGAACTGTATCTATGCTTAAAACCAAAACAGGGTGTGAGTCATTCTCTGAGCCTAATGCTCAGTAGCATGGAAGCGATAATTTCTGTACAGCTAAATTCTTCGATTCTTTGTACAAAACAGGGTAGTTGACTTTAAATTATATACTGTAAATAGTCTTGGTAGTTGCTTATCCTGAATCACAGATGAGCATTATCTAGGCAAATAAGCACTAGACAGAATCATAGCAGGGGCTGTGCTATCTGCATACTTAAACAGTGTGGTGTCAACACTCAAGGCCACACTGTGATACGAACAGCCCTGTTAGTTTTCTAGGACACATGTGGATACTGGCATGACCTACACAAACAGAGATAGAATAAAGAGTAGAAACACATTTGAAAAAATAATCAAACTGAAGTTACCTTGCATAATGTCACAGCATACGCCACAGCACATGCACAGCCATGATACGCAGAGCCTCATGATACAATTTCAGAAAGCTTCAACCCATACACAGTAACACCATACAAATTCAGAAAGCTTCAGGTGTCTGCCCATGCACAAAAATATCACCCCACTTCAGAAGACAACAAGCAAAGACCCCCTTTGTCTTTCGCCCAACCTTTTATAACCCTCAGGTCCATGCATTGCACCTGTGTGCCCTCTGTTCCCTTCGGTGATTGGTCAGTGTCCCTCAGCACTCTGTGTCTCCTTACCTTCAATGCTGCTCACCTGCTTTTCACAGCTGTAGCCCATTGCAGATGAGGCTCTGTCACAGCCCCATTCCCAATTACCACAAACTGTGTGCCTACAGCTTAACTTTTTAATATTGTATTAAATATATCAAAGTGTATATGATGAAATTTTAGGTGCAAAGGCATCAATCAAGACTATTAAGGAAGTTGAGTTGATTAGACAGTATTACCTTCAGGAAGCTAAAAAAACCCCCAGTTTGGGAGGAGATTGGAGTGGGTTATGGCATCAGATATGGGTGTCTATGGAATGAGACACCTGAACATAGCTGTTACATTGACAGTGTAATTGAAAATGGCATTTAACAGTTGGAAAGGAGTCTTCAGATGACTTTCAGTCAATACACCCATATGATCTTTGCTGATTTTTTAAAAAATAATCAAAAAATGCAAAATCAACAAATTCAACAGAGACCTAAATATTGCAATTACTCATTTCCTTCTTTGTGGCATATTCATTTATCAGTGATAATTTATCAAGTTATAGAAACTTGGATTTCTGCACGTACTGCCATGCCAGCCCATACAGAAGTTTTCTTCATATATTGGGTACAAGGTTAGTGTTATGATAACTGAATATACTCATAGTGGAAGAATGGAGCAGTTTTGGTAAAATGGAAAAACATTATAATGGGCTACAATACTCAAAGGCTTTATTTTGTTGAGTTAGAAAAGTACCAGATAAAACTGTTCTTTAAGATTAAAAAATTAAAAAGCTTCTCTAGTGTGGGTAAACCCAATGATCATTTGCCTAACTTCAAGTGAAATTTCTTCTAGTAAAATATATTTTCTAACTTAACAGAACAAGTTGTTAAAGGATTATTTTCTAATTAGAACCATGAGTAGCAACCCTGCTTTAAATATCAGAGCATGAGTCTTTTTCTCTTTGGCATAACATATTTTATGTATTTCTTTTGTTTCAATGCTACATTTATCTTGAAAATTCATGTGTCCTCTAATGCTGAAAATGYGTCGTCTTAGTGGTTTTTAATTTGTTTACAGAGTGCATATTACTGAGAGTCTAGATAAATTTAAGAAGGAAAAATTAAAGTATTGCATTAGTGCATTTTTCTATTTTAAAAGTAGTCTTTAATTCTGGAAACAACAAAGAAACAATTTCAAATTATTTTCCCAAGATCCCAGAATCCTTCCTACATTTTGTGGATCTTCTTTGCAGGCATATCTACAGTCTTCACAGAAACTTGCAAAGTACTCCTTTTAAAATACATGTATTTAATATGTGAACATACTACACATATTGTGACAGTGTTTGCCAATATAAAATTTTACCACTAATACACATGAATTGAAGACAATAATATTCTGAATATATATAAATAATAAAAATATTTGGAATTTGCATAACAAACTCCAATCAACTGCTTTCAAAAACAGAATCATTAAGAAAGCAGCTAAATTTTATGGTTTTAGCTCAAAATTAGACTTCTTGTCATTAAAAAAAAAGAGTATCATGTTTACTAAGATTATTTAGTACGATATTCACTTGCCAAAACAATATTATAAATTTTAACCATCCAGAGATGGTTAAAAGAACTTTTATTCAGGCTAGATAAAACCCTTCTGAAAATTATGGGCAAGGAAAAACTACCACAGAAGCTCAGATAAATAACAACTGTAGAATATGGCAATGATAGTTCCGGCTGATTTTTTATTTTCTTTGAAGGTAATAAAAAGTGTAAACCAAAGACAAATTTGTGGAAAGTAAACTGAACTTTTATAAAATAACTATCAGTTAAATAAAGTAAAATAAATAACAGCAAAAATGGTTGCTAGCACAATGCTTTAATATCTCTGCAAAGCTCATGAATTATATTATACAAAACAGAGTATCACACAGCCCAGTAAGTCAGAGCACATTTCACAGGATCATTGCCCAGTTTTTTGTCTTTTTTATACAATTTATCAGTGAAAGATGAACTTTGCCTTTCTGTGTGTTGCAGCCTGCATTTTAAATGAACAGATTTTTATAACAGTTTTTCACTAGATGAAACAAGATCAGCTCATTGGATTTACAAATTGTCCTTAAAAAACCACACTGATGAGGCCAACACATCATGTTGTATGTGTCTCTCAGTTACAGTATTGATATGTGTAGGTATGTATCTTTATAAGTTTACTTCTTAAGATGATTTTTGAATGATGCATCTAAGAGTTTTATGTTTAAGAGAGTTTCTAAATTCAGAAGGAATGCTGTTCTTTTTTGACATTGGCCAAAAGAATAAATGGCAACAAATTGTGGACAAAAAACTTGATGCCTATGTGTGCAAAAATTGTGCCTATATGTGTGGGGTTTTTTTCCCAATGCTCTGTTTGCCATAGCTATATTCAGTCACAGTTAAATAGCATATACAAATAAGTAATGTCAATAAGTTGAACGTAAAAGTTAAATGGACTAAAACCATTGTCAAATATAAAGGAAAGATTGCAAGTTTAAAAAATAATTGGTTTCCAGGTCACATGAAATGTAACTATACAATAGGGGCAGAAGGGAAGTTAATGCAGGTAAAATAAGCCACTGTATTTGATTTTGTTTGCATTGCTTTGTATCTAAGTCCTATATTGGACTACTTTGCCATGTCAGTACTCAGTTGATTTATGGTTGATATGGTTTTATGCCCAATTAATAGTCAGGTTCTCAGGTCTAAATTCCTATGTATTTTTTGTTGGTTAATATGGATGGAGAGTTAGGGGTGACTCTATTAATGCAACCATTCCTGCACATTTTCTAAAGGTAAAAGTAATCTTGAAAAGAAGAGACCAACAAGGAAGATCTGTTCATTACCCATTCCTGGAAATCTAATTAATTTTTCTCAAATTGAAATATCCAGAAGTCACTAAATCCTAACAATGTAAATTCTGCAAATCCATGCAAAGTAAATGGAAGGAGCCCTTTTTATTTAAGTAATCTTCAAAATAATACCAAGGCAGGATCACTGAAACCAGCAGAAAATCTCACTGCTACATCACAGATTCTAATGAACCGATAAAATCTCAGAAGTGAACAGCCAAAGTTAGGAAAGAAATTCAAAAATGTTTTGAATACTGGGATATGCTAGATAAGATACAGGATACAGGAATTGAATGTGAAATTTGAACTTCTTAAAAGTTGAACTTCTGAAAAATAGATCAGAATGCAAGATAGATTGTTGATGGAGACTCGTTCTAAATGCTAGCATCATCAAATGTAGGAGCTTAACATACTAGTCTTATAAATCTCAAACTACATTCTAAATGAAATACAGTATAGTCAGACTGGGAAGAAATGTGTTAAAAATCTTACCTAGAGAAATAATTCCAAGGCATTACATAGTATAAATATATTACAACTATAAAAAGACTTCACTAATACAATAGGGATCTCGATTTTTAGAAATATCAGTATACAACAGTCATCCAATTAAGAAATTCCTCATGCTTTTTCTTCCATAGACCTATTTCTTTAGCAATCACTATAACATAATGTGTTTGCTATGCACTATGGTGTAATCTTAGCAATCTTACTAGGAATTCTTCACTTCAGAAAAAAAAAAAGAAAAAGAATAAAAAAGTAGAGAGGCTACCATCGACTGAGTTCCAAATCAGTATCATTTGGGTTTTAATCATTCAAATTATTCCACTGTCTTCTTAGCTACCAAAACAGTGCTATGTAATGCAAAAAAAAANAAAAAAAAAAAAAAAAAAGCAAATTTTGATCTACTTTTTCACTCATTATGCAAATATTTGCAATATGTATTTTATTAAAAAGTAATTAAATTTTTGCATAGCTGTCCAATTCTTACATTGTTGTTGCGATACTTCAGTAATTTCATATGCTGTCTGGAAGATGCTGTGAAATAAATGGGTGGGTCAGTGATTTTTCTACATGAAACTCTCTCTGGACTAAGCTGAGGCGTTTTCCCAAATCAGTACATTAGCAGTGTTCGTATTGTTTCAGCATTGGGGCAGGAAATTAACCTTGCTGTGTAATGAGCTAAAACCAAATGCTTGTCACAATGGTTTTTCCACAAATTTTCTTTTTTCAAAGTATGTTTTATTTGTCAGTTAAGGCTTACTTGTCACCCTACTTAAATAAGCTTCCAGGCAACTTTTAGCTCAGTTAGGACTGAGATGTACCATAAAGACTAATATACAGTTTTATGAAATGTAAGATAAACTCGAAAAGTGAAATAATAAAAAAGAAGGAAATTGGAATCTGATAAAGATTCATATTAATAGCTATCAAATGGGCTGTGGAATGTAAATTTGAAAATTGGGTGCACACACATTGCTGGAACACTATGGAAAATCTATTACAATATTCTTTTTTATTATTTCCCATACCATCATTAAGTATTAGTTAGGCCTAGCAATACCTTAAGAAGCAGACAATTAAACATCTGCAGGAATCCAAGAAGGTTTTAAGTGGGCTTAATCAATTTTTAAAAAGAGCAACAAACATTTTTGTTATTTTAATAATCCAAATTATATTTGATAGACCATTCAGTGGCTGCTACTGTACTTACAACTTTGTTCTTACACTACGGAATTCAGTAAGATCAATTAAACTTTATAACAACTTCCTCTAATCACACCAGACAAGCACTCAAGATGAATATTCTCATAGAATAAAGAACACTAAAAATAATTTACCGTATTGAGATTTAAGTGATCATAATCAACTTTCAGAAAACACTCTGTTAAGATTGATGGTTTTGTTTTTATCTGCTCTAGTATTATCATGACAACAAAAGATGTCTTCTTGACAATACCCAAAGAAACCAAAATAAGATCTTTAATATTTAGATACCAACTGTTTCCAGTGTAAAAACATTCTATTCCATTTTATTAACTAAAATTACCTCATATATAAGGTCTGGAATTTCAATGGACAACTAAGAATATGATGTTGGGCCAATTCTGAACAGGAACCAGAAAGCAAAGTTGTGATTTGTGTTGTTTTTATATAACTGAGCCACTAGTTAAAGCCCCCATGTCATTTGCAAATTCAGTTGATGGTCCTAGTTCATCATCTCAAGTAGAGTGAGCTTGTCTTTGCAGTCAAAGTAAGTATTAACCTCTCATTTAGAGAATGGATTTACATTATAAAACCAAAAGCTACGTCTCCATTTCAGATTGCCGTAGAATGGTTATGGAGTTTGGCACACACCGTAACCCCCAATGACTGGTCTTTGTGCCCAAGTTCTGCAGGGAGGAAGAAGACAGTGGAAAAATGGAAAAAGATAAAGTTATAATGGCTAGCAGGTTTAAAAAATAAATATACATCTGCCATTTTAAGTCAGAGCACCAAACTATCTCAAATCTCTTAATGGCTGATACTGATACTTCAGTAGAAGGCCAAAAAATGCCTGTTAAAAACCTGTTTCTCTCTCACACAGATGAATGAACCTTATAAACTTATAAGGATGAGTGTTTTATTCAAATAGTGTAAATTTTATTTAACCAACAACTAAAGTTCTGATTCTTGAGAAGAATCATTTCTTAGCCTCAGTGGTTTCCTGTAAGGATACTTTTCACTGCATGAGGATTTCTTATGCATTGTATTATACCATTTGATCTTTTCTTAATTTCATACTTGCAAGCATTGTAGTTTTCCTCATCACTATATTTTGTATTTTGTCTGCCAGTGGAATATGCTCTCAAATAAAACTCCAAGAATGAAACTTCAGGCCTGTGACAGTAATACTCAATCCTTCAATTTGTTATCACCAGCCAAATATAAGTTCTAAGGCCCCATCCAGTGACCAAGATGTGGTTTAAACTGCATCTGAACAGGAATAGCTCCCAGCTCCTCAGCACTAGGATAATTCCTACCTATGTCCAGATCCATGCAAGGGAGAAAGCATGAGAGCGTGTAACCATTTCCTCTCTCAATCTCTGCCCTCTTTCTGAGGAAAAGGCACCTAAACAGGGAGGCTGGAAATTGTTCCCTGTAAAACCAGGTCCCTCAGTGTCCCAGGATTTATTGTAGTAAGCATCTATTTCCCAGTTCAGAATTAAAGTAAGATTGGATCATCATACTCATGACAGTTTGGCTCAGTGACCAGTGAAGTCTTTGGAAATCCCATTTGATTGGTCAGAAGCCAAATACTCAGTTTATTCCAAGGCTTGTTAGTTACACTAATTTTTAAGTCATGGGTAATTTTCATCTATTACCAAACTGATGAAATATCCTGGAGTACCAATTTCATGATACAAAGGAAACAACTTTATATGAGCACTAACTCCATCATGGATATTTTACTGAAAACAGAATAGGTATCTAATAACTTTCATTTTGAGAGCTCTCATACTCTTTCTGAGACCAGAACAATTAAGAATTGAATAATTCCATCTTGCTCTGTGGCAAAACTGCCTGAATAGGCCTGGCTATATCAGAACTAGTATTTTGGAGTTATTTACCCAGGTTTATGATTCCACATACAAAATTTAAGGCCTATTATTAAACTCCTCATGGATGATACCACATTAATAAATACACTTCCTCATTTGTATGAGAAAATTTTGAACAACTTATCCTTCAGAAGGTGACAGGTAAGAACATTGAAACTGAAGATATTTGCATTATTTTTATTATTATTATTATTATTGCATTGTTCCATGTTTCCATTGCTTATATTTTCTTTAAATACCTTATTTCCTAAAGATTCATAGAATGACAATACTAAGTCTTTAAAAATAGCTCTTTCCATGTCACAGTGCCGTCAGCTCCCAACAGCTTTATTAACTGCCACATTCAGGTTAAAAAGAAAAAGGTCAAGGATTATTAAAAAATATGTCTGGAGGCAAAACCAGTTGCCACTTCTTCATGTAACTTCAGCCAAATAGATCCTAAATAACTTCTATCAAGAAAAACGCTTATAACTGACCTCTTCATAACCTTATGAGCTCCACAGATACAAGCATATGCTTATCTTATAAAATGTATTTACCATTTTTGGGAAAAAAAGGTATTTCTTGTCATCATGTCAAGCATATTCACTGTAAGCACACTAACACTTCAGTTTTGAATTCAAACTTCCTGCCATCTTCAATATGCAAAAACATTGCTGTTTAGCCACGGCACAAAGTAAGGAAGATATGCACCATTAAAACACCAAAACAAAAGAAGCCCACAAAACAGAAATGGGAAATTAGCAAACTGTCTTTAGTGGCAGGGTAGATTTTATATTAAAGACAGCAAACAAAGCCATACTTCATCCTTAACTTTTCAAACAAAGCTAAAAAAAACTATAACATCTAACTACACTGGAGGGTAAGTTATCAAAAAAAGCTTCTCATTAGTTGTCAGCTAAGAGTAACTTCAAAAGCAGTCCCTGAGCATCCAGTAATAGCTTTCTGACAACCTCCTTATCTCTTACAAGCTGTTGTGAGAGCTGAATCAAACCAGTATGTCAGGAAAACTTCTTTCCAACAGTGTGTATCAAAGGAATCACATGCATCTCATCTGTTAACAACTCCTTTTCAGATCGTCAAGAAAGGTTAAGTTTCTATAATGAAAAATAGACAAAAATCTACTTCTGTCACCTGCACCTGTGGGGTTTCTCTAGTTTGTTTGTTTTGGTTGGTTGGGGTTCTTTACTATAATGCCATAGAAATATATTAATGAGGATTTAAATATACAATTCAAAATATCAAACACATCTAACTGAACTGTGATTTTGTGTTTCCACATTTAAACATTATATTTTGGAAGCAGAATTGAGATACTATCTTCAATTAAACTTTCATTTACCACTTTTTTCATATGACATACAGTAATCTATTATCTGCATTCATGTCTGCTTTGTAAACATATTTATATTGACAGCTTCCTGAACACACTGTTCAGGAACACACTCAATAAAATCTCTGGCTGTCAATGTTTCAGAACACTTCAGAATTCAACGTAAAAATTATATACTTGTTTTTAAATATTCTGATTTTTAGAAAAGGTAGTATATGAAAGTTTAATTTTATGTCATTTTGTAGATTTTAAATTTACCTGAAAATAGGGCATTTTTTCTGTTGTTTCGGATTTTTTTTCTCTTTGCTTATCTAGAGAAAAAGTCATCGGACATTGGAAAAAATCCCTCTGTAAGTGTAAGACTAATGTAACATTTGAGTAGTAATTATGGTACCTTCCAGATTATACAAAAGAAGGCTCTGACATTGCACAGCCCCTAAAAGCTCATGTGTGTCAGTATGTTTATATCTTCGGTATTTTTTCAAGTGTGAATAAAAGCAGAAGGCAAGGAAAAGAGTTTCACCAAGATTTCCTACCATAGTATAAAATACTCTCCAGATGGCTGAGAGAGTAGAAAACCACTGACATGAGCAAAGTGGGAAAATCCTTATTTGTGGTAGAAGAAAGTTTCACATCCTCAGTCTCACAATCTTCTGAAAATTGTGGGTTTAATGCCTCAATAAAATTCTTCTGAAAATATTAGCATGTAAACAGTTAATGAGACAAGCCGAAAATCAGATTATGACATTAAGACATTCAAACATCTGAAACTTGCATGTCTGAAATTATTCTGAAAATCTGAACAGCTCTATTGCACGATGTGATTCCCATACCAAATGGACAACTTTTTGCAGTCAATATATTCTATACCCACAGTTACAATGACAAATCCTAAAAGGCTTTTAAAAATCAAGAAAAAAATCTGCATATATATATATATACATATTCAGATGCTGTTTTCATAACTTGCTATTATGTTCAGTAGTTTTAATAATGTTTTTAACTAGAGTTAAATTAAAGATGAGGTAATAGGTTGCATCAAGCTCTAGAGAAACTCTTATTTGTACGGTATTTCTTACTGACAAAATGATCTCTGTGGAACTGACAGTTTTTGTGAGCATCATGTTGGGCAGAGTATGCTTTATTTTTGTGTGTGAATGAGGGAGGCCAGTTTTTGAAGGAGCTAATCAACTTCTAGAAAAGGAATAAAAGCTCTGGGGTATATGTACTATTCAGAAAGCTTCTTCTATAGAGAAAGCTTGAAATTAGGCTTTTAGCCAGAGTGTCATGAGTTGAAGCTCTTTCCCATCCTTAAATTCCCCAAGTATTTAGGAAAGCAGGACTTCACACTCTCTTGTAAACAAACAAATTTGCATCAAAACATGGACTTCATTAACACTTTCTCCTCCAAGCTAGAAAGATGTGTAAAACCTTTAAGTCGAATTAATTGCTTTGGTCAAGCCCATAAAAACAAGTAATGTATCTAACTGGAACAGAATTATTTCTTTCATGGCATGTAAATATACTCGCAGAGGAACACAGTAAGGACACTCAAATCAAATAGCCCAAGGTTATTTTCACAGTCATATAACACTGTTCTGTCATGCAGTGAACTTATCAAAGAATTCATATAAATTCAAGCTGAATAGATAAAATAAATCTTGAAGAGGATACGAATGTCCCTTTATATTACACACCATCTCCATTTAAAGGCAGCTTTTCCCTACAGAGAAAATGTTTTTCCTGTCTAATTGACCCAGTGAAGCAGTGAAGCCTTCCACTTCTATTTTTTTAAAATTCACATTTCCCAGACTCGTATTCTGCAAAACTCTACTTACTAACTCTGAAAACAACACATGTTGACTTGGAACACTGTGATATCACAGAATAAATTATTGGAAAAGATGGACAGAAATAGGAAGTTTCATCCAGCCAGTTTGAGAGGTCAGCTTCAGTCATTCTACAGAAATGCAGATTGTAATTGAAGTGAGTCAGGATACACTTGAAATCTAGAAAGGCAAAGAAAGAAAAGATCTTGACTAGAACAGGACCAATGGAAGTCTGACCCCTGGATATAACCAGGTATCATCAAAAATTGTCAGCGTACACAGGGACTAAAGTTGTTCACTGACAGAGAACTAAGTGGAGCATGCAGGTCATGAGGGCTGTAGAGCCTGGTATAGAATGGAAACAATTCCTTGTGAAAAAAAGAGCAGCTACTAAAAGAAGACACAAACGTTCATTACTTTTTATATAAAGTACTCTTTAAGAAGTTTGATAGAAAATGAGACACCATTATGGCTTATCTGAACATTTAGAAAATTAAKTTTTTTTTCCAAACAAAATAAATTTACTGTGGAAATCTAACTACTGAATATATACTATGATTTATTACATAGACAAGAAAAGACACCATTAGTAATATGATATGTTTTTCCACCAGACACATTGAAACATAATTTCCAAACTGTTCTCATATGGAGAAATGTCTACCACAGAAGTAAAGATAAACTTATTTCATCACTTCTTTATTTGACTCCTGCAGAAAACAATGCATTAAATCCAGGCTTATTTTTGGTCCTTTACTAACACCTTGGGCCAAATATAGACCAGTATTTAATGAAATAGTGTGTTTAAAAATACAAATATACTTGGCATTTGAGCAATAAATATCTTTGAATTTTGCTTTAATACTACTTGGATTTCTTCAAGATTTCCTTATAAAAACTAAAAATCAAATTTACTTTAATTTCCCATTGCCTTATGAAACAGTGTCTACACTTTCCTAAAGAAATAGAATTTCTTAAGGGGGTTTGTTTGGGTTGCTTCTGAAAGTACAAATTATGCATTACAGAATCAAAGCTGCCTATGCAATGACCTCTTATTACAGAAGGTGTCATCTCTTGATGATTGAATTTAATAATTGGCATTAATTGGTGGGACAACAGAAGAGACAGAATAGGAAATAGTAAGGGGTTTAAGTCAGACACTCTACTGACCTTGTTTAAAAAGTTGAGACTGATATACTAATTGTTATTGTTAAATTAAATAGATGTATACAAAATAACTAAAAGGAAAAATGTTTTTATTTAGACTTTTTTATACAAGACTATATAAAAAACTTTACTTAAGTAAAGATGGATTAGTTTCATTGCACTACATTTAAAACAGATGTTCTTCAATCAGAAAAACATGCAGTCTAATATGGTCTATTTTATAGAAAGTCATGCTTTTCTTCCTTTACCGTTTTCTTCCATGATATTGTCAAATTGATTTACCTTAGGGTTACTGTCTAAGTTCTATAAAAATCCCCCACTGAACTGAATATGTCACTTTTAAAGATGTTATTTGGGCTTCCTAGTGTGATTTTAACCTTATCATGTATCTACTCGTGTTCTTAGTTTAGGCCTGAAACAACTCTGAATGGGATAGATCAAAGAACAAATATGAATAACAGAATAGAACTGCATATTCACTAATATTAGAAAATAGGGCATCTGTTGTAGTTTTCACTCCTATAGAAGACTTCCCTTTGCCTCTGCCACTCCAGACCTCCTTTTATTTTCCACAGACTAAATTAAAAATCTCCTGTTTATAAGATGAATATAATGTCTGAAAATGTACACAGCTTTAACACTTCAAAATTGTTCCTACAACTAGACCTATAATTATTTAATCAGTAGATATAATTATTTAATAGGTAGCTTATAATTATTTAAGCAGTAAACAAATATTAATGGCAATTTTAGATATATACATATAACTATATAGTGAGAGGGTATAATCTGTATTTATCTATCTTGCGTGATAACAGGTTCTAAAATCACTCTACATAAACAGTGGCTTTCTTGAAGCTGACATACAAAGAGGATACCAACTGACTTGTTTGCACATTTCTGCAAGTATAATTCTGGAAGATCTATGGAAGTTTTTCATAAATATAATTTTTCAAGGCTTAATTTGTTCGGGAAATATTCTCTGACCTCTAATGAACATAATCACTGATGAATAATAATTAACTAACTTTTTCCTGCTTTGTAACACTTAACACAGAATGTTGCATGAAAGACAATACAGGCAAGAACATTGACTGTGTCAAACATGAATTTTTATGGCCAGCAGAATCAGGGAGGGGATTCTGCCCCTCTACTCTGCACTGGTGAGACCCTGTGTGGAGTGCTGCATCCAGTTCTGGCATCCCCAGCATAGGAAGGACATGGGCTTCTTGGAGCAGGTTCTGAGGAAGGCCACAAAAATTATCAGAGGGATGGAACACCTCTCCCATGACAACAGACTGAGAGAGCTGGGTTTGTTCATCCTGGAGAAGAGAAGGCCCTGGGGAGACCTCATCGTGGCCTTTCAGTACTTAAGAGGGACTTAGAAGAAAGATGGGGTGAACTTTTTTTGAAGGGCTTGCAGACATAGAAGAAAGGTTAATGGTTTTAAACTAGAGTCAGATTAGATGTAAGGAAGGAGTTTTTTATGATGAGGGTGCCGAGACATTGCAAGAGGTTGCCCAGAGAGATGGCAATGCCCCGTGCCTGGAAACATTTAAGGTGAGGCTCGACAGGGCTCTGAGCAACCTGATCTAGTTGAAGTTGTCCCTGGATTGGACTATGTGACCTTAAAAGGTCCCTTTCAATCCAAACTATCCTATTATTGTATTATTTCAATAATACAAGGGAATTCACACAGGTTGGAAAAGTGCTTTTCCTTTTTGATAAAGAACCAAGCTTTAGCCAAGGTATAAAAATCAAAAAAATATGATAAACTCTTTTTCTTATTTGCAATGTATAAGCAAATTTTATTGGATTGCCAATCCAGCTGAATATGTACTTTCTAAGTCAGGGAAAAAGCTGTCACAAAAGACAGACTAAAGAGATATCAATGAAGGTGGTGAGGAACAGAGAAAGCAAATCTGTACTAGACTCTCCTCCTGTCACTGTTTGTAACATGTTGCTGAAGACTTACAGGTGCAATAAATGCTAAGGTCATAGAAAGTTATGCTTTGTTAGAAGAGAAGTTTTACCTCTTTTCTTAAAGAAAGAAAATCAACCCATATCTCTACAAATTTAGCTTTAAAAATACTAAAACTATTTCAGAAAATCATCAGAATGAAAAGTCAGCATCTTAAAACCACTGGATTAACTGCCTGCACAATGTTAAAGTCCCTCTTTGTATATCTGCACCACTGAATTTAACACCTTTTCAAACTTTAAATCTTACATTCAATGCAAAGAAAGAAAGTGCAAATGATGGGAATTTGAGTTATTCAGGCAGCTGTAAATGTGGTAATTCCTGACTTTCATGTTTAAAAAGCTTCATCTTAAATAATGCTTTTTCCAGCCCGGCTGCCATATGTAGTCCCATGAGATTATATTTTTAGTACCAGATTTTTTTATTCTCTATTATAGACCTCTATATTGTAGGAAATCATTAATTTTTTTTATTATCTACATATGTAAAGGGGGTATTTCACTAAATAGAACAAAATATGATTCTAAACAAAGATCACTGTCATAAATGTCATAAAATATAGAGGTGATTTTGAATCATGGAACAGCCAATTATTTTTTTATATTAGCACTTTCAAATGTACATTTTAGAGTGTATAATGTGTGTCTTGGGCTAAAAATTGCAAAGAAACTTATCTATGAGATCTGGTAGAGAACCTTAACCATGGAACTGTTGTGACAGTACTGAAGACTGTGAGGTAGATTTTTGTCCTACTTAGATGGAAGGGAAAGGGAAAGGGAAAGGGAAAGGGAAAGGGAAAGGGAAAGGGAAAGGGAAAGGGAAAGGGAAAGGGAAAGGTCCTTTCCACTTGCTGTGGAAAGGACCTATAATGACCATCTAGTCCAACTGCCTGATCAATTCAGGGATGGCCAAAAGGTAAAGCATATTGTCAAGGGCATAGTCTAAATGGCAGGCATTAGTCACCTCTCCTGAGTTTGAGCCATGCAGCTCTTCACTCATCTTTGTTTCCAAAAGTGATTTACTGAAAGTAAATTCTATTTCACTTAGTGATAATCCAAGTATGTTGTGGCAAAAAAAACCCAAATCAGAGAGTACATGTGTTACTAAAGAGAAAGACAACTGTTAAGTTTAGTATATAAGATTTGGATACATCATTAAGAAAGACTACACATCAAGGTTTAAGAAACGAAAATCAGCTGTTTTCTACTGAATTCTCATATTGAGAGTTTATGACATTCTTTTCTTCCACAGTAAAATACAATTAAGTCTTCTAATTTAATTGGATATCTGAGCAATAGTGCCTAGTAATTTCTTTGCTAAATGTCTGCCAATATTCAGGTCACCTGAAAACAAATTTGTTTTGTTTCATTTTTAGGGGGAGCAAAAATTTCCATGTCACTGTTGTTTATTGCCGTAGTTTGATCTCACAAATAAAATATCTAAAAATATATTGACATTGCTCATGCTTTCCACTACTTTACAGATAAGGTAAAGTTTAATAATAAACACAAATATGAACTCCAAACATCTTAGAAAAAAACTTTCAAATAAAGAGTAATCAGAATATAAAAGTCCTATCAGTTTATTAGGTAGCTACTGATTAAAACAGTGACTGCAAGTCAAATATACTTTTTTAATAAAAAATGTACTTCAATCTAGATCTCTTTGTGTCTTATTCAAATTCAACATGCAAATATAAGAAAGAAAGAAAACAGCCATCATGATTGTTTCATCATAGACCACAAAAGAATTCATCTGTTTATTTTGACTAAATATATTATTGAAGAGTTTTTCACCGACAAGGTTGACTTAGACAGTAAACAATGGTCTGCATTCATTATTGTAGGAAAGATATCTATGAGATCTAACTTAAAAATCTAATAAATCACGTTTTTATAGCTTAATGCAGCAGCTGAGAGTACTATGAGGTTACAGACCTGCAGTTTTACTATTTGGGTGTTTCAGGTCTTTCTCAGAAATATAAACTCAAAATATCCTAACACATAAGCATTTTTTTCCTAAAAGAACAATGATTTGATTGTTCAAATCATGCTAAAAGAAGAATGTTTTGATTCATGATTCTATGGATAATAACAAAGACATAACAATAACAGGTGCTAAAGAAAACTACTACTTTAGAAATATTTTAAAAAGTTATATCAAACTGAAAATTATGGCATGAATAGTGATGCACAAACTGATTTCACCTCTACGGCAAAGCACTACTCCAATTTGCACATAAACGCCCTTTTAGATGCAGGAGCTCCAGCAGTCTAATCTGCTCAACTCACAGTGGACTTTCACATAATTTTCAGGAAAAAGGACATCATTCTCACTCTGAATTCCCCAAAAATTCTACAAAATGGACAGGACAAAATAGCAATAATGTTAACAGTAATATGTGTCCTGCTCATTACCAAAGTAACTGAATGAACACATGACCTGAAATGCAATGAGTGTTATTAAATGCAAAACAAGCCATACAGGTGAAAAAAGCGCTCCAGCAAATTGGGAAGATGACCTCAAGAAAAAGGCCAACTCATCAATCATTCACAAATAAATCAAAAAGACTATGCTCACTAGGGAGCTGTATCTAAGCAGTAAACAAAAGGTTAGAATTTGGACAACACGGAATAGAATGAAAAGCAGAGAAAAAAATATAGTGCAAACCATCCAGAGTATTGTAGGAAGTAATGATTACTTCTCTTCAAACAAAACCTCAGGGTTAAAAAGTTCAGAGATTGTGAAGCAGCAAGATAGGTTAAGGATTTAGAAAAACAGCCTGAGGAACTAAAAAACTGTGACTGATCATTTCAAAACAATGATGAATAAAGATTATTATATTGGAAGTACATGAAATAATGAATGGTATAGGAGAAAATTGATTGGGAGCTTCTGTTCTTCCTGTTGCAAAAAACCAGCAAGGCAGGCAGTGAAATTAAGGAAAAAAAATTAAAATAATAAATATTTAGTCATAAATGCATAATCAATGCATGGAACTCATCAAATAACATTCCAAAAAAAGTAAAGAGATTCAAATAACTGAATAATCATTCTTTCATCTCTTATTGAAAACTTATTCAATCATTAATTTAACAATACAACAAAAGACAAAAGTCAATCCCTTACAAAGTATGTTGGAGAGTTAGGAATGTGGGATACCTTGTGCTCTACTGTTTTGGTCCATTTACAACTACAAGAAAAAATTTTCAGATAATTCTGTATTTCTGCAGAGGGGTTTCCCTTTTCTTCCCACTGGTTCTGGCTGAACCAAAACTCAAAATATAACAGGTCCAGGCTGGTTCTTCGTTTTTCTAGTGTAACAGCTTCAGTATCTAGTAGTTGTGGTGCAGAAACAGTGCTACCATACAGATGAGGAATTGGACAAAGAAAAATGTTTCAGGGAAACTAATACCAAGGCTTTGCTTTTCATGTATAAACTTAAACCTTCTCAAGAGTCATACCAACTTCAAGTTGTTTTCATTAGAACTGTGTGCTAAAGTTTTAATAAGAATACAGGAGAATGAAAAAATTCCCATGGAGGACAAAGAGGGCAAAAAAGGGCTAGATGGGCCCTTCAAAGCATGTCAACTTCTTCAAAGTCAAGCAAGCAAGGCAGAAGGACAGCTAAATGCATGCTTTCCACGGAGGTTACAAAATCTTGATACAGGGAAATTTTAGAAGAACTCACTTGGGCACAGCTCTGAGCTACCTGATCCAAGTTGTTCCTGCATGGGGGTTTGGACCAAATAAACTTTAGAGGTCACTTCCAATCATAAAGTATAATTTACAATTATAATAGCCCAGTGTGAGTATCTTATCTCAGCTTCTACTTCTGCACTCTCAGAGTAGAGGAACCCTCTTTAGTGCTTATCTTGCCATGGAGAACAGAGTTGCCTCCTAATCTGCTGCCAATCTGTCTGTATACTCAAGATCACTTTTTTTCTTAATTGTACCATTATGGGTAATATAGCAAATTCTAACTCAAACTTTCAGCCATTTCTTCCAGAAGATTACCAAGAATCTAGGACATTTGAAATTTTTTTTTCTAGACTTAAAAAGGTTTAAGAAAACATCTTGTTTCAGTAGTTTCTAATTGCTAAACCTCCTTGTAGTAGTGACTAGCAGTCACCTACTGTATGGGTATTTTGGAACACAATGATCTGCATTAAAATGCCAGACAAAGATATTCTATTTACTTAAATATTTTCATAAGCATTGAAGACATGCTATTTAAATACAATATGTGTTTCATCATTATGATACAAGTTTTAATATTTAAGCTGAAGATCATATATTCCTCTTAGGTAAAAGTCATGTTTAAAATAATACAAATAGAGAGAGATAAAATTACTGCAGAACTGTGGACAATGTAGAGGATGCAGTAGGAGGGATGAAAGTATTTCATAGGCTCATGAAGCTCCTGTATGTTAAGTAACTATGCTTATTCAAAGAAATAAAGCAACATAGAAACATAAACCAGTGTTTTCTTTGGCTTATTTGTTGATTTTGCTAGGGGAAGATCTTCAGGAGCTCTAGAGATTATAAGTACTGAACTTGAAAATGTTTGCCTCTGCTTGTAACTTACACCTTTCCAAACTATTGGAATGAGTGGGAGACTGAAAAAGAGATTCTGTGGAAATGTGATGGAAGGAAGAAAATCAGTGAGAGGTATTATCAAAGTACAAACTATAGCTGAGCCCCGCAGCTTGAGGGTTTCTGTTAAATACTAAAGGGAAAAATGCTGGAAGTAGATGGTAACTGTATGAAAATACACCAGAAGCTCTAAAGGTTTAAGTGCTACATTTAATAATAAATTATTTGTATCAAAGCTACTGACAACAATTTATTGTAAAGTAAATATAGCTATGAATTTTCTGCATCTACTCCTGTAGGGCGCATCCTATCCCATAAGCAAATACTGAGAGCAACAGAACAGACCACAGCAGATACGGTAACACTCGAATGGGTAAAATGGATCATAAAATTAATGGATACATAAATATGATTTACTTGGAAGGATTCAAAACATCTTAAAAGTCATATAGCAGGCATTTACTGCAAGGACAAGAATGGTTCTGTGCTTGTATTGGCACATTTAGATAAAATGGTGCATTCATACCTATGAAATCCTACTTTAATATCTCTGAGTGAAGAGCTACAGAAGAGACAGGAGTGTGATTCTGACGGTGATTCTGAATGGGAGTCAAGCTTCGTCCATGTGAGAAAGGTCTGTGTTAGTGCATTAGTTAGGGAAAGTGTGCTTCTTTGGAAACAAATCTCCCTACCATCCTCACTAATATCAAAAAGTGATCTTGGAGTGCTTGAATTGGACTCCATTCTGATAAAGCTAAATCAAAAAATGTGCTTCAACGGCTACCTTAGCCCATTCCAACTGCCAGTAGGTATTCAATTCACAAAATCAAAGCAGAGATACCCAGACATAAATCTCCCATAACCCATATGGTATGGTTGCAAAGTTATCATGACTGACTCTTTTACAGACCTGCTTCTATTGCACCTTACTGTTTGCTAAGATGACGATGGCTTGGGTTTGTCCCAGGGAAAGTTTCCTCTTACTCTGTTGTCTACAGAAGATGCTTTCAAAGGATATTTAGCAGAGTTAGGTGTCTGAAATTGCAGACACAGAGCACCAAATCCATCAGAAGATTCTTATGGAGACTAAAGAGCAACAGGATAAAAAGGAAAGTCCTTTAATACATTAGTAACTTGCTGAAGTACAGTAATGAGGGATGAAACTGAGTATTCAGTTCCTGTAATATGGAGAAGTTACTAGCATAATTCCAAAGGCTTATGTGCTAGCATGTACTGTTAACTATATTTAAAAAATAACAAGAAGAGGACATGATAGATTAAGTTCATTATTGGTAAAGGCAGAGTAATATACATGAGAGAGAAAAATAAAAAATCCTAATTATACAATCCTGGGAGTACTACTCAGGAAAGAGATGTCAAAGCCCCTGCAGATAGCTACCTGAAAATGTAGGAACAGAATTGGGCAACAGCAATAAAGGCAAATAAAATGTTTGCAATTATTAGTAAACATTAAGTCATGGTCATAAAGCTCCATTATGTCAGACAACAAATTCACCATGCTTGGCTGCTGCAAGATTTTGTACCCACGTGACTCTAGAGAGGGTGTAAAAGAAGTTGAGAAGATTAAAAAAAGGGTAACACGTATCACCCAATGTACAGAACATTTTTTCCATAGTGGAAAAAACAAAGAAACAAAGAACTGTTCTGTTCAGATAAAGTGATGACTGAACAGCATACATCAAAACCATGAACAGTAAGGGTGTGAATTGATAACAATACTTCAGCTTACTTTTTGATAATACAAGCAAAAAATAAACAAACAGTAATAAATTTAAGATCAAAGGAAGATTTTTTTTTCATAAAATGCATAAGGAAACAGCAGAGTTGATTGACAAATTGTATTGTGGAGATCAATTAATAAATACATTTAAGAGGATTAGGAAAGGTCCATCCAGTCTTCCTAAATGCAAAAATTGTTTTTCAACATCCCAATTGGGAAGCCGTTAAGCTACTGAGAGTGGGAAACTGGGAGGGTACACTGGACAACACAGATGAAATATTTACCTTGTTGATTATACTTTCTCCAACTGTTGCATGCCAATCCCCTTCAGAAATGAAACAAACAGACCTCTGACTGAGCATAATAGGGTCTTGTTCTTATGAATAATAAGGTATTTAAAGTTTTCTTGGGCTCTGATTTGAAAGGAGAATATGATCACTGGAATTTAAAAACTAATTTGGGTAACAACCCTGAATCTATATTTTTAAGATTCACTGAATTCAAGTGTAATCTTTTTTGTTCTCATTCAGGACTGGGATTGTACTTATTAAAAATGAATAGACAGCTTTTTATCAACTTCAGTAAAAGGTCTGAAATTCAGTTTGAAGTGACATGTATAATTGTCAGTCAAATATATTAACTGAATGTCAAAAATTAAAAAGAGAAGGTCAATTCTTTCTCCATATAATTTAGTAGTAGAAATAAATCAGGTATTACCCCTGCAACTAGGCAAATTACATCTATTTACCTGTCAAAGTAACTTTAAGATACAGTATACCAAATAGTGATTGTAGAATCAGACTTCTAAGAAAACTTACTTACCTCTCTCCCTAATAGAAAACACAAGCATCTCTTCATTACCACATACTCTTAAACTAATCATAAAATGAAAGAAAAATACTAGAGAAGAAATTATAGAAAAAATAATAGAGAAATTAATGATGTTGGAGCACTGAATTTACTGCAAAATTCATTAACATATAATGCTTAATAGATGGGTTTTTTAATTTCCAGAAGTAAACTTTTGTTATTATAAATAACATTATCTCGAAGGTACAAGTATGATTGGAAACTGTTTTAGCCATTAAAAATACCCCTACTTTAAGATAAATAAAACTTATTTTGTAAGAACAGTAAGACTTTTCAAAAAACAATGCAATATCGCTTAAGGGAAATATTTAGGTATGCAAGAAAAAATCTCTCGCTTGATATTGAACTATTGCTTGTTCATGTACTGCAATATGAAGCAAGTCTTGTTTTACACAGCTATATTTATCAGAGAAAGGCATTAGAAGCATCCCTACAATGCCCAGTCTCATGTTAAGAGGGTTTTTATTGTATTGCTAACTTTCTAAAGGCAGTATCGTGAAGAGTAGGCAGTGAAGGATTCTTCTGTTTCTGTATGCTATTACTTTTCAAAATCTGTTCTCCTGTCAGATATTAACTCTTTCACTATTTTATATCTGATTAAAAGCATTCTGGCCTCCTCAGTTTCCACTAAAGAACACACATTTTAGAAAGAATTATATAGACATTATAAAATGAATAGCGCACACAGTATTTCAAAGCATCTCTACTTAAACCTTCTTTCAATAGTATCATTCTTGATGTTATGATCATTATTATAATGCAAATTATCCTAATCTATTGGTTTAATGCCTGAATACACTATCAGACTTGTACTACAAACTTTTACCAAGTTGCATGCAAAGTGTTTTGTAGCTACTTCTAGAAAATTCCTACTTTAAAAGTGAAATGCAAAGGTATTTTCCTAGTAGACATCTGCTTTCTTCTTCCCACTCACCAGTCAATAAGACCTGTCTCCAGTTAAAAAGTTAATTCTCATGGCAAGATCTTCTCAGAAGTTTCAGTAAGAGATATTGAATGGGATGGAGAAAAAAACCCCAAGCACAGTATGATATTAGCTATAAAAGCAGGTTTGTGATTTAAATGTACTGAATACATTGTGATTGTTGTGCAATTTTGAAAAATTTACATGAGCAAAATGAGGAATCATGATATGATCTTACTCTGCAACCACCATACTAATATTTTGTTATTACATTTGGTTCAAAAATATTGCTAAAGAGTCTGTAAATCTGCAAATGTAGTTGGACTAGAATGATTTTTGCTATACCATATAGACCACCGAGTAAAGCTGGAAATCATTAAAAGAATCCCCCTTCTCAAAAAATTTACAGAATAAGACTACAGACAACAATTCCAAGTATCTGTCTTGCTTTAGCTTGCTTCATGAAGGCAAAACCCACTCATGGCTACAGATATCTTGCCATGTTACAAACAAAGGTCAGACTTCTGGAGAAGAATCTTCCTAAATAACTTACTTTTAACTATAGAAATTCTGAGTACTTCACATAAAAAAAAAAAAAAAAAAAAAGAAAAAGAAAGAATATGAGAAAACACGTTTCTAGTCCAAAAGCTTTTTGTTTTGCACTCCTACTGTCAAGAAAAAGAAACTCTGAAGAACTGAATAAATACAGTGCCAGTAAGAAGTAAAGGTTTTTAGTTTTTTTTTTTTTAATTTTAGTACACCTTTGAGAAAATCATACTTATGGAAACATATAAAAAATAATTTATTATCTAACATAATTTGTTACCTCCAGGAATTACAATTTTGACATATAATTGTTCCACAAGTATTCCAAGTGACTGCTGCCACACAGTTTTGAAAATTATTCCAGACTTTCATGACTGGCACAGTTTCTAGTCACAATTTATAACCATGCATTTATTCTGAGTAGCCATATTTCCTTCTCAAGTTTTGTTTGCCTCAGCTAAATACACCACTCCCCTCAAGCCTCTCTCTCTATAACTGATACTTTATTACTTTATCCTTCTAGTCATCCTTGGTATTCTCTATGCTAGTTTAAATTAATCTTTCTTGAACACAGGTGACTAGAACTAGAGAATAATAAAATTACATCTTTTCAATGCCTTGCACAAAGCTACATTTCCTGTCTCCACTAAATTCACTAATGTCTAGCAAAATTGCATTGAATTTCCATCATACCACTATTCCATAACCATCTTCCACTCAACTGACATTGTCAGACGTCTTAAAAGAAATTTTATGGAAGATAAATACAAACTCCCACCAACATCACAGAAAAAGAAATCCTCAAGAATCAAGTAAATATCACCATCAGTAACTTTTACTATTACTCTCTATAACTTTTTGGTGTTAAATTCGATTTAATCAATTTCTTACATTCCAGTTAAGAAACTTGTCTAACTTTTCTTATCTAAGATTTTTTTTGCATTAGCAATACCTTCCAACTTTATAATACTTTTACTCTCATTAAGACTTACAAATACCTCAAAAAAAAAAAAAAAGACGAAACAAAAGCATAATAGGTCTCAGCAAAACCAAAAAAGGTGGCATCTGTATTAGACTGAAATGAAGAGTAAAAAAATGTTACCGTAACAGTGAGAAAATTATTAAGTAAATGGTTGGCAACATCAAACATGTAATGACTCATTCATTACCTGTAGAATATCTTTCACATGCTGCTTTACATAATATATGAACAATACTCACTAACAGACAGAGATATCAGTGTCCCCTATTTCTCGTACCCTAAAGGTCATAGAGACAGGCAGATAGCAAACTGATACTGCTCCCTGATGCATAAGTAATTCTGCCATTGAAGACCACAGGATACCGTTCTAATCTCAGAGATTAGACAAGTCAGAGTATCATGAAAAACATACTAGATTAGATTCCTCCTATTCCAAAAGGAAATATGCCAGCTGATGATTCTTGTGGGAATAAGTTGTCAGAGATGCCATAAGACCAGCTGAGTTTCATTTATCTCGAAAGTTTCGACACACAGAATAAACTAAGAGCACCTGGCTAAAGCAATCTGTAGATTTTTTCTTTCCTGGAGTCTAGTTCATATCTGAAGTAACTTCATATAGCAGAATATGTCTCTCTTTTGTGTTGTAGTAACAGAATATTAAAACAAATATGCTTTAGGCTTACTTCCAAGTAATATCTTATGCAAGCTTTTTTGCTAAATTCATTTATCGATAAAATAAAGAACTATTGAGTTTGCCCTACTACAGCTCAGTGAAAAAACATTACACTAAGAAAATAAAGGTCTTACAGGTGATATATAAGTCATCAGAAATTAATGCCAATTAAAGCTCTACATTCCACCATACCACTATGTACTTTATAAATGTTTCTTACATTAAATAAAGTCTAATTAATAGACTAGTAATGCAAATACACTAGTATTAATTTTATTATCATTGTAGTATATGGTAGAGATAATTCATGCTATTAATGTATAAAATTTTTTAAGATCCAAGCTATGTCTTTTGACTACCCCAGCTGGGAGCAGAGTCTTATTCTGGTTTCCCAGACCAGACGAAGTTAAGATAATATCAGGTTCTTTAATGTAAGAATGGAATCTTCCTGAGTGATGATCACTGACTTCCCTGGAATGCCAGAACCACCCAAGAGTGATTTCGCACCTCGAAGATTGCATTTACCAAGGTGATCACCGGTGCCACCCTGTTACATGTGAATGCGGACTTCTCCGGAGTGCTCCGACTTCATCTAGACACCTGGACCCACTTTTGTCTATCTCTGCACATGTATGGCCCCGGTCATGAATGTGAAGAGATACAAAGGAACATTCGGTCATCTCTGCCTCAGGCGGAATAAACTGTATAAAAACTTGCTGCGCAAAGCGACATGTGTGTACAGCGGAGACGCTGACATTGGAGGGTCGGGTCCGTGTGTTCACCCAGTGTCGATCCCGGGTTCGGCGCTGCCCTTGGTTGTGGTGGTTTTTTGCCAATCGAAATTCTGTTTCGCTGACAATCTAATAAATCATTGCTAAATTTTCTTATAAATTTGGCTCTTAATTTGATCATTTATAACATCATCTCTCCAATTTTATTATCATGTCTCATAATATCCTTTATGACTACTGATATCTTCAAAAAAAGTAATGATCTTCTACAAACTAAGTCACCTGCATTTAAAATATTTTTCATATATGTTTTTATTATAAATTTCACAATCTATTAAGACTAGAAAATATTTTAATCCATTGCAATATAGCTATGTCTATTTAACAGCAGAAAACCTGTATTCCTTCCCACCTTAATTGTTAGGCTTTTTGATGTTGAAATTATTTCTTCCTGTCTTGGTGAAGATATCCTGTCAGCAACGAACAGAGTTCATTCACAGAGAGAAAAGTTTTAAATACTCCTTTTACTCCTACTCCTGTATTTTTCTCAAAATAAGAAGTAATTATTTGAAGATGCACAGAAGCAGCGACAAAAGTAACTGGTCTCACCAGTGGGTAAATTCACCAATGAGTTTACTGTATGAGCATCACATGCAGAGCTTTTCACAAGATTTGCAAGTTAAAATCATGGCCATATTTAAGTAACTTCCTCATTTATATGATATCAAATGAGAAACTGCAGTTAGACAAAGTGATTACTTTCACTTTTTGTTAGATAAATACAGTGCACGAGACTGAGCTATCAATTGGGTTATCTAATTAAGTTTAAAATATCCAGGTGTTTTACATATGACCTAGATGGCTTTGATGGACTACTGGAAAATCAAAAGAAAAGATTAAACAAGGGCTTTCCACACAAAAGCACAAGTATTTAAGACACATTAGATGCAATCAAAGGAGCTGAAATGCTTTTGAGAGGCTCCCTGAATAATTTTGTTAATGGAGGGAACTGAAGCAAAAGGACTGAATACAATCAAGGCCTGCAAGAACATAATTTCAAAAGATGACTAAAACAATCTGGCTGTGTGACAAATTCAATGAGGTCTCACTTCCTCTCTCTCTCCATCTCCATGTTCGAATTTACATGATCTTTCTGTCCTGCTTGCTCTGGATTTCTCTCATCCTTTGCTGAGCAACTCAGCTCACCAAACCAACAGAACACCATCCACCAATATAGTGAGGGGAGCAACACACACCTCAGGTCTAGCTGGACTTACCCAAGGGAAACTGCAGGACCCAGCAGGGACAAATTATCATTTTGGCAGCAGCAAGCTATTTTCTTGGCTCAATCATTTAATGGAGTACTATGGATCATGATTTCTCCAGAGAAGTTCACAAATCTAGGCATGGTTCAAAGTAGTTTTTCCATGAACCTTAATGAGAGGCTTGTGCACAGCTGCATCCTACATAATCCATAACATGACAGAATCCCTACCAGACTAGTTAAAGGGCACACCAAAAAGTTCCTATTAATTGCCACCAAGGCCCCCAAACAGCCAAATCACACAAATATAATCATGTGTTTTAAGCCAGCTGATAATGGAAGATGTACAGCAACTTGGGCAATGCATCATTTCATGGTATAAAGGTGACTGAAGAATCAAAGTTTTACTATTAGTGACAAACTACAAGATCACGTCAAACAAGCACCAATACAACTCTTAGTCTAACACTGAGATCTCACGAAATACCAGCACTTGTTTAAAACTGTCCAGACAAAACCTGATATATCCAGTAAATAAATGATCTTGTGCATCAACTTCAACAAAATTTTTGGCAACAATGACATATTTTGTATACTGAAATATTCTTCTAATAAGAAAAGGGCCTTTGGACAAAGTGCTGACTTGTTTAAACGAATAGAAGACCCAATAAAACTAGAGATGACATGCATATAAACATCAGTGGTCCAAAACAATTGCTGTTTACTTTATGGTTTGTGTTTTCACATATGGCAGCTCAATAAAAGGGATTTATTCTATAGGTTTTCTGAATATGTAATACCTTTACACTTAAAACGTGTCTCTGTCAACGCAAGGTTTCACTGAGTTACATGGACAGGTGATCCCTTCACCCCAACTGAATCAACAAGAAAAAAATAGTTCCTCAAATGTTCCTCAGAGTACTGAAGCCAGGCTATTACATTCAGTATAGCACTTATTTATAGATAAATTAATCTAAGGATTTTATACTAGGAAAATATTGGCTCACGTAATAAAATGCCCAAAATAAAAGCTGGAATGAATGTTTATACGCGAAGAAAAACTCAAGGTTTCATTGCCAAAAGATTAGCCTTCATTTGACTTTGTGTATATGCTGCTAATATTTATTTATTAAAAAAATAAGGTAATAAAAAATGCATGAATTTTTAGTCACCTATTTATATTAGCCCTAGTACAACTTTATAAAGGCAGATGTAAAATCTGCAGTCTTTGGAGGCAACGTCAAAATTCCAATTTACTTCCATAAAATTAAGTTTGGGACTGAGGTCAATAATAATAAGACAGTTTAAAGAAACGTCATTGCTTTTCTCAACATACATAATGGCATTGCTAGCAAGCCAAACAACAGTATGTTTATTTTTCTAACATTCCATCTACTTGCCTGAAAAACAGGTTGCGACTTGATCATCACAAAAGGAAAGTCAGAATATTTTGAAACAGTCGCATTTTATCCAGTGAAAATATGAGCGAATGGGGATGCATTCTTACTCTTTAGACTAAGTCTATTAAAAGAATGCTACAGAGAACTGAGCACGCAGATCATCTGGAGAATTCAAAACTTAAAGTGATTAATTAGACCTTATTTTGTCTCGAGCAGATTTACGGAGGTTTTTTCAACTTAGCCCCCATTGTTTGTAATTACCAAAATAACACCTCCATTGGCTGGTCTGCTCTGCTTCATGCATGAACAGCAATCTGATTGAGCACTCCTGTTAGGATTCCATTCGTCATTGTAATTAGCCATAATCATAGCCTTCCTGGGTGCATGAGAATGTGCAAACGACCGATTCACAACCCCAACCTATTTGAATATGAATCTTCTCAGTGAGTAGCAATAAAATAGTGGAAACAAAGCAGCTTCTCTAGGGAATTTTGTAAAGCATCCCTGTCTCTGATTCTCCCCCCTTAAAAATGTTCCCTTTTTAGTATTTGAATTCTGTTTGCTAAAACAAGGCTTGCTTAATGAAGACAATGGCTTATTATTTCTTTAAGTGGCACAGCAGGGCCCAAGTATTACAGTCCCAGCTCTTTCAGCCCTTGCCAAGGACACAGGGAACAAAGGGGCAGGCAGTAACGCCAGGCAAATAGACCTCTCCTACGCTGCACTTCGGGAGCACTTTCCCCCGAGTAAGACCCAGGTCTCGCCTATTCTGGAACTCAAAGACGGGCTCTTTTTCCCGGCGTTCCCGTAAATGGCTGGCCCGGCCCCGGGGCGGGGGCGGCCCGTTCGCAGCCGCATTCCCGGCGAGCCGCACTCCCAGTGAGCCCCCTGACGGTGGCGGCGCGGCCGCCGCTCCCCAGCCCGGCCCGGCCCGGCCCGGCCCGCGGGCTGCCAAAGCACACACGCGCTTAGGTGGGAAAACAGCGATTTGGACGACCGCAGCTCTGGCACGATGATCTAGTTCACTTATAAACATATTTAGCAATATTTCGTTAAGAAGTCTCAGAGGCACACGAAGTGTCGAATAACAAGACTTATTACTTAAATTGCCACATACCTCTGGCCTGGAATGAAATTTTGACTTATACGATCCCCAAACCAGCCCTTCTTGTAAAATGATTATTGTTTCTTGGGGCTTTTTTGTTTTGGTTTGGTTTTGGTTTTGGGGGGTTTTTTGTTTGTTTTTGTTTGTTTTGCTTATTGAGAAAATAACACGTAAATAGAGCATGGGATAGCATACAAGACTGCAGTTTTGTTAATATTTAATTCTGAAATTATAATCCTTTTATGCAATATATTACAATAGTTTTTCTTACTACAATTTCTTGTTTCCAGAGCCTTCAAGTTAATAGGGAAGCTCTGCAATAGTATTTTATTCATGGAAATACTTTATTCAACTAGCACTATTAGTAAAAAATATTAATCATAATAATAAACTAGATTAACTAAAAATTAAGAGGAAAGTCCCTTCAAATGATCATAGAACTAATTTCACAATATCAAACTTAATTTAAATGGAAGATAAAGACAAAATATTTATTATATGTAGGTCTCTACAGATGTAGAAGTGGCAAGTCTAAGTGTTTCACACTTACAGTTTTGAGTCAGCAATTGTTAATTCTTGCAATTAACATAACAGCTTTTCTCCTTAATCACTCTAACACCCTCATGAAAAAAAAAAGCTCAGGATTTACTGTAACTAATAAATGGGATAATTACTAGATCACAAATAATTTTGTAGCTTGATCTTCACTGATTTAGAAACCTTGCTAAATGTGGGGGTGGGAGGGTTGACACTTGTACTATTTCTGGGGAAAAACAAGAGAGCTCCAACAGTGTGGAGCTCTGCTTTCTGGGTGACTGGTGAAGTCTACTTCAGATCCTACTGAAGAAATTGCAGCATGGAAGAGATGCAAATTAAATCCTGCCAAATGTTGCTCTGCCATGCCAGCTCAGAAAATAGTTCCATAGCAACCATTTCCCTGTCAACCCTTACAGTCCATGCTGAATAAGCTTTCCCAGATGCTGAAAACACAGTATTGTTGCAATCAAAATAGCAAATACTTTTAAAATAACAAATTTCAGCAGGCTGCAACATAAAGGCATCTAGTAACACGGAAGTTTTTGTCCTTTCAGGCTTCCCCATTACTTTAGAACAAATGGCAATCAGGGAAACAAACAGGACAAATGTATAGTTTTGTAATGGTAGCTGGGGGATTCCTGTTTCATCTTTTTTTCATCCCTTTGGGTATATCTTGGTGTGATGCCACAAACATTCTGTATGGGTATTTGTATTCTGACGTCATCACTGGAAAACTAAGGAGATTGCAGGATTATCTGTCGCCTTCAGCAAAGAACTATGCTGAATAAACCCCTTATGTTAATATGCAAAACATTCAACAATTGAGACAGACAGTTCAGAGAAGTGTTGCTACTTTCTTTGGGTTCATTTTTGATGATCAGTGGAAGGAAACAAGTTTCTGATACTTCTACAGCATGGCTCTTCAGTAACTTTTTTGTAAAGGAAATAGAGGAAAGAGATCCTTCTCAGTTCAATGAGACTTACGTCACTCGTTATTATTTAATTTAGATTTTAGGACTTTATCCTCCATATTTGACTGATGCTTTGTCAAATCACTAGAGAAAAAAACTCTTTAAATTCTTTATATCAGTGCATAAGAACATATTCCACTGTAAGAACATATTCCACTAAAAATGTAATAAGTAAAAAAATATCTTTTAGCTTATTGCATAATACATAAATTGTTAAATTATAGCAATATGGCATAAGATATAAAGTACTGATGAATGATCATTTTAATATAACCTGTTCTATACAGATTTTTCCACCAAATAATATTCCACCAAAATATTTTAACCATTTTCTGCATCAAAAGCCATCAAAATATTAAGAATGAATAATTGCACCTCTCTCGTGTAATCTACATAAAAAGTGTGTAGGGTGGGATTTGCATATTCCATTCAAACAGTGACCATTAAAAAATCTTGGCACTGTTTGTGAACACTTTGGAAAAGAGCACCTTAAACTTTTGCCTTTTTCTGTGAAGTGAAATGATTCTTCCTGCATATGTCCTATGCTTAACTTTGCTCAGAAAGATGAGATACTTTTTATAAGTTATACGACCCTTCTAACCAAATTTTGAAATTCTGCTGCAGTGGATGTCAGCTTATTAAGAAACTTTCTACTGTCTCAATATATTTTTTCTTTATGTGTCTTTAGATTCACTTTTACTCTACTGCTTTTTTTCTCCACCACTGTGTGGCAACTGAACATTTGTGCAATTTAATGTTTCAGTTGCTATTAATCACTTTTCTGTAAAGTTTATTAACAAAGACTAAAGTAAAATGAAATTTAGACAACTTCACTTCATTATTCTGTAATATTTCTTATATAAGTCCAGCCAACTGCAGCCTTGTCTGAAAAAGAGAATAGAGATGATATTCTGAGCTAGCTATAAAACATGTATTTTTAGACGATTCTTTATAATTTGATACATTAATATATATAAATATATTTTTATATAAATATATACACGTACATAACTATTTATATGTATTCTTAATTGTTTGAGTCTCTTCTCAGCTGCAAGTATTCCAGAAAAACTGTTCCCTCAAACCATGGATTTCATGGGATTATATTTATGATCCATACTTTTGAGTAGCCCTCTGGTTGCATAAGCACAATACTGAACTGTTTACTTTGTAGTCTGTGTTCCATAAAAATAAGATTTTGTACCAATGTTATTTTTTGTCATATACTAATATCAGACTTTTACTAGCTTATTTTCCTTGGGGTCTCCACACAGCAATGCACTCCACTGACCTGTGTATACAAGGAATAGTGATTAATCGTAGACTGGTGTCATTAGAAAAGAATACTTGATTTTAAGTTGGCCGCCTCCAGCATGATTCAAAACAGAAATAATGTACAGAACATATTTCCATTTATTAGTAAAATGCAGGCACTTGCATTTAGCTATGCAAAGAATAACTAGTCATAAACAGATGTACTGGTTCTATTGAAATAAAAAGCAAAACATTCCTACTGCTATCATCAGAATAAGATTAGACTTCAAAATACTAAAAGGCATGAATAATAGCTGCATACTGAAAGGTATTTTATTCAGTACATATTGATGCATAAGGTTTCACAGCTCTATGAAAAGTTTAAGATATAACAAATAGTCTTTTGATAGAGATGGAAATATTTAATTTTGGGGTTTGATTTTTTTTTTATTATTAAGAGGTAGGAGGTTTTATTTTTTCTTCTTTTCCTTAAATAAGATAACTCTGTATTAATCTCTGTGGAAATATTATTTTTCCATCAAAATTTATCCATAAATTTCAGGATGCTAGAATGAAGTTACAAACAGTTAAATATGGCATTACAAAAGAAACTTATTTCACTTTCAGTCTAGAGGACTTTCAATTTTTTTCTGCACTGCACAGAATGGGATGGAAAATATTATGTATTTATCTTTAGGATTGCAAAAATACAGGCAGGGAGATAAATACTGTAATCAAAAACTACAGGACAGTTCTGAAGTTGCATCACTGAGTACTTGTTACATTTTCTACACAATCTAAAATGTGATCTTTTTGTTTTCTGCAAAGATGTCATAAAGTTTTAGCTATAGAAACAACCCTTCTCCTCTCAACAGGGATCATTTACACATTCTATAGAAAGGTCCTATCAGAGAAGATATATATAGTGCAAATTTATTAGCAGTTTGKCATCTACAACCTTTGATTCTTTAATTAAAGAGGCTGAAAGACATGTTCTTGCTAAGAAGAAAGAACTTCAGGAAAATAAAGACTAATCGAAAGATCCATTGGAGGGATCTGGATGCCCTCTTTCTACCTCTTTTAAAATCAACAGCCATAGAGTATTTTACTTTAAAATTTTTGTATGTCTACTCCTTGTTTTCCAGGAACCATACTTCAGAGAATTGGATTTGATTTGTAGAATTGACAGGGAGAAGAATAAAGAGGGTTTGGTTTAGTTTGATTTCTGTCTGGAAACTACATTTTCTGTATTTTTAACTGAAATATTTGTTTTATTTTACTGAAAAAGTGTACTTTGATTCTAGGCCATTTTAAAGCATTTAATTTACAGATTTGAAGAACAGTTTTTAAAGTCTTTCCATTAGACCCCTCATAAAAATTGTCTAAGTCAGCAGGAGCTGAACAGAAAAAAAAAAAAAAGTAATCTGAACAGTCAGGCCTTAGAATAAAATTACCAGCTTCTAATTAATCAGCAAATTATTAAAATAATTATCAGGATTAGGTTATAGTTAGAAATCGAATACAAATTCTCCCTCTGTGACCTATCTCTTTATCTGCAAGACAGGTTTAATAGCATAAACTGTGTAAAATAAACTGATGGACATTTGTGAGGTGATCTGATATAACATGAGGCCACTATAAAAAAGCACAGATTATAAAGATATAAACCAAAAGACTCTTCATTAAATGTCCCCAGAGACCACTGATTAGATATTTTGTCTTTTAAAATTGTACACATGTATAAAATGGATTTAAGATATTTTCCCCTCCTCCTTTCCTCTGCTTCCTCGTCTGCTGCCAGGGCTCACACTCCTTTCAGTTGTACCAGTACAAAGGTCTCTGTGGCTGCTGTCATGTTATTGTGATGGCCTAAATACCAATAAAACTTAGAGGAAAAAAACCCACCAAACCAAACCAAAACCAAACCTACCTCAAATGCATTTTTATTGGTTTTAATATCTACCATTATAGTGATCTGATTAATAAAATGAAACCAAAATGCAACTGAGGGAACATTGAACTGTGGCATAGGACATGAACAAACAGATGGAACTTCTTTAATTTGGTTCTGATGTAACAGCAAGTGTTCATGCTGTTCTATTTCAAGATGTCCATCCTATATATTAGATCAAATCAGATCATAAGGAAAAAGATATAATTCTGTAGTAATGAATCAAAGTGTAGCTTTTGTTGATTGGGATGTATGCCATTTCCTATTCTGTTAAAAAAAGCAAATGAAAATTTAAGATTTATGTGTCATCATACTAGCATGAAGAACATTTATTGGCAGAGATAGAACAGATAATCCAAAACTATGAAAATTTCAACATTAATAAGGATATGCTGTTGGTCACCATTCTTGGGAATGGAAGAACAGAACAGTATCCAAACACTGAAATTTCCCCACAAATCCAGTGGTATCATCAGAACATACAGACTCAAGAATCCTGAATACCTCCATTGCTTTATCTAGTTTTTCTAGCCCAGTAACTCCATTTGAGCTGTCTATTTTTAAAAACACTAGTTACTCTTGCAAATAACACTGCAAACAAGTAAAAAAGAGCCAAAATGTTACCAGCTTTAATAATTGTGCTCAGGTATCCTTCTTAAAGGGCACTTGGATTTATATTCCTTACCCTGGTCTTGCCTTAGAGGAGAAAGAAAACTCTTCCAGGCCCTTGGATCTACCTGCACACCTTTACCTGCAGTCAAAGGTGTGCAGGTAGATCCAAGGGCCTGGAAGAGTTTTTGAATCCCTAATGTTGGATGTTATCTGTTTGTCCAATATTACATCTTTATGGCTTTCTTGACATTTCTATAGTTGGGTAATTTCTGCAATGCTTGAAACTCCTCTTCACATTGACCATTTTAAATTACCAAAGTAAACCAAATGTTAATAGCAGGAAAGAACATAGATACTCACTCAGAGACAGTAAAACAGCAAACACAGCAAACACAAACAAATGAAGAAATTGGGGCTTCAAATAATCAATATTTTCTTTAACTACAAAATTACATATTACCATTCTGATGTTATTGATGCATGAACATGTATGCACTCCCATACCAGACCTTGGAAAAGATTTTTTTGTTGCAGGACTTAAGTCACTATTGACTTTCCTAGAACACGTGGATTTTATATTTCAATTTTACTTCCCCCCAAAATATGAAAGGCAAAGCCCAATATTAAGAAAGATTAGTAAATCTAGAGCTTAAATTGATGAGTAAATCTAGATGATGAGTAGATCTAGAGCTTAAATTTCAAGGAACCTTTAGAAATGTGAAGAAACACTGTGGCATTCAACAAGAAGTGCAAAGCCCTGCAGCTGGGATAGAACAACCCCCTGTACCAGTAGAGGCTGAGAAGTGACTGGCTGAGTAACAGTCCTGCTCCCGTGAGGGTTATGGTGATTGCCACGTTGTAGTACAGCCAGTGGGGCTCCTGTCACAAGGAAAGCAAAACTGCAATCCTGGGCTGTGTTAAAAAGAATGTGGCCAGCTAGTAAAGGAAAAATATTGGTCTTTAATAAGAAATGGTGAGACTATATGTATAATACAATGTCCTCTTTACTCATCACATCTTAAGAAATACATTGAGAAGCTGGAAAGATGTTCCAGTTGATGGTTACCAAAATAGTTGTCAGATAAATAAATTAATATTCCATATATTGCCTCTAGGTTTTAGCATTCAACAGCTTGGCAGGAGGTATTAGATACTTTTTTTCTTCATTAGTTTTTTAAGTTAAAGAATAAACAGATAAGCCTGTCCTATTCAGTCACTTTTAGAACCTGATTCTACATGACAAGTACTGTTAAAAGTCTTCTAGTCATTTGAATCGCATGAAATCTAGAGGCCCAAAGCACTTTGTTCATTGTCAATAGACTAATCATACTAATTTTAAACATTTCTGGCTTTCCTGATGAAAAAGGGATATTCCTCAGTAAGCTAAATCAATATCAAAGCCTTCAAGAAGAATTAAACTGACCCAAGTTTAGAGAGGTTTTAGTGTGTTGACTTTAGGATCTAAAGCTGGAGGTGCTTTTACATTTATCATTTAGTTATGGTAAACCAAACAAAACATAAATCTCAGACATGTTATGGATATAGCTGTAAATTTACCTGCTATGGCCAGAGAGCAATAACAAGTATATACTTAAAAATACGCAGGTATGTATAAATACTGTACATGGTAAAGATGTGGTTTTAAGTTAAAGGAATGTTAAAACTACAATAGAACGAATTAAGTCTGTTAACACATTTGAAGTTGTACCATTATATTTGTGCCTCACTTGCTTTACCAGTAGAACACCTMTGTTTTAGAAGTACAGGAAAGTCTTATTCATTATCAGCAGTATGTTACGACATTTTCACAAGAAGGTAATGCAGAAACACAAAATAATAGGCTCATCTATCTAATTTCATAGAATCACAGAATAATTTATTTTGGAAAAGACCTCTGGAGATCATCTCATTCAATTCCCTGCCCCAAACATGGATGACTATTTTTCTATTGTGCAGGTGAAATTTTCTTTATTGCAAATTGTGACTGCTGCCGTTTTGCTTTCTGTTGCGCACCCCTGAAAAGCGTCTGGCTCTGTCTCCACCACAACACCCCTTTAGGCACTGGAACACTGCAGTTAGATCTCAGTTAGCTTTCTCCTTCCTAGACTAACCCAACCAATAAAATAAACAGGAGGTTCTGGAATAAACTCACAAACTAAATGAGATGGAGGGAGTTTAAAAGGACTGCAGAGTGGTTAATGGTACAGAAACCATTCATGCAGTGATTAATACTAACAACTGGCCTAAAGACCTCAAGACCAAGAAAAGGAATAACCTTCCAGAAATTACAGAACAATAGTTATTACATCCCTAGTTGGTAACAACATTGAAACTTAAAAAAAACCCTCATACCAAACCAAAGGGCTAAGATGAGCATTGGATAAGATACAAATATAACAGTTTTTGCTTTGGAGGAATGAATAGTTTGAAATTATTTGAATTCTTGATATGTCAATAAAGGTGCGGCAGCTGGGGAAATATGTGATATTGTAAATTGCACCTTAACTGGAAGGTGTTTCTTTAGGAGGTCTTGAAAATGACTATTTTGTAGTTCTTCAAGAAACCCATAGCATTTATTGGAAAATAGGTTAAACATTTCTATGAGGAAAAAACCTCACACACACTTAAAGTTAGAATTAAATAGGAGTAAATGTAAGTAAAGTTAGAACAAAATATTTGGCCCACTAAATCTGTGACTTAGACAGATTAACTTAAATGGGAATTTGCAAACAAAGAACTTAAATAGTTAACAACTTCACCAAGTATTTTAAAGTATTCTGAAACAAATACTCACCAAATGTGACTCAGGTACTATTTATTGCTGAGCAACTATAAATAATTCCACACAGGTACACAGTATTTATTGGTAGGTCCTAGGTAGGCCATGGAAGTTTCTACTGGTTTAGTGAAATGTTATATGTCTTCTATGATATGAAAGACCTGAATCAAAATTACTTTCATATAACACTAGATCAGACACAACTACTTTAAAAAACCCATGCGAAAATAAAAGGCAGTAATTTTAAYTTAGATAATATCTTAGAGGCTTGTCCTGTTATACCACCAGTTTCATAACCTGCAGGTGAGAATGTGGGTATAAGCAAAGACATTTCTTAGCTGATGTGAAAATATTGTTTAAAACATAAAAACTTAGAAGAACCATTCTAATGTGTTTGTGCACATTATCTGTTACTCTGTGCAAGGATGGAATAGTTTTGACTTCCTTATAGAAATAACAGCAGTATAAAAGGCTGCCACTCTATAATGAAATATACATGGGTAGAGAATTAATTATTAAAGCAGAGAAAACATGCTTCACTCCTAGAGAGAACTCACTTTTACATTCTAAGGCTTATCAGCAAACCTCTTTGATAAAATAAAAGACTAAGAGAAACAGCACAATTCTAGCAGTTCCAATGTGTATTTGCTACCTTTAAATTTTCATCGAATAACCCAATGCTAACCACTAACTAGAATTTTGAATTACAGCTAGTGCAAACCTAAAAATTAAGTCACTTCTTGAAAGATATTTTTTTTTTGAAAGATTATTCTAACCTGACAGTCAACATATTAGATGATATCACCACATTAGGTTATGTTTAAAAAACCTAGATTAATAATCTAGGATTCTTGGTGCATAAATAAACATATACCTGGGGAAAAGGCATGGGGCTGAAGATTCTGATCTCTGTGGTTGTTATTACTGATGGTTTCTAGTTTTATCTAACATCAGAGAGTGATCAGGCAGTGGACTAGACTATCATGACATGTCAATTTTCAACAAACAAGAAGAGCTGGAGGCCATGGTGCAACTGCAGAGCTATGATGTAGCTGCCATCACGGAAACATGGTGGGATGACTCACATAACTGGAGTACTGCACTGGATGGATACAAGGTCTTCAAAAGAGACAGGAAAGGAAGAAGAGGTGGAGGGGTGGCCCTTTATATTAAGCAGACTTTTGATGCCGTAGAAATTGAAACTAAGGAAGATGGAGTTGAATGTCTGTGGGTAAGAATTAAGGGGAAGGCCAACAAGGCTGACACCCTACTGGGAGTCTGTTATCATCCACCCAACCAGGAAGAAGAGGTAGATGACTTATTCTATAAGCAGCTAGGTAATGTTTCAAGATCATCAGCCCTTGTTCTTGTGGGTGACTTCAACCTACCAGACATCTGCTGGGAACTTAATACAGCAATAAAGAGGCAGTCCAGGAAATTCTTAGAATCTATGGAGGACAACTTTTTGTCACAGGTGGCGGGGGAGCCCACCAGGGGAAGGACTATGTTAGATCTGCTGTTTGCAAATAGAGATGGGCTGGTGGGAGATGTGGTGGTTGGAGGTTGCTTGGGGCAAAGTGATCATGAAATAATAGAGTTCTCAATATTTGGTGAAGTCAGGAAGAGCACCAGTAAAACTCTTACATTGGACTTCCAGAGGGCAGACTTTGGCCTGTTTAGGAGACTTCTTCAGAGCGTCCCTTGGGAAGCAGCCCTTAAAAATCAAAGAGTTCAGGAAGGGTGGGCATGCCTCAAAACAGAGACCTTGAGGGCACAGGAACAGACTATCCCTGTGTGCCGGAAGATCGGTCAATGGGGTAAACGTCCAGCCTGGCTGGGCAAGGAGGTTTTGGAGGAACTTAGGAATAAAAAGAGGATGTATCAGCGTTGGAAGGAGGGTCAGGTCTCTAAGGAAGTATTCAAGAAGGTAGCTAGAGCATGCAGAAAAAAAATTAGGGAGGCCAAAGCTCAGTTTGAACTTAGAATGGCGACTTCTGTAAAGGATAATAAAGAATGTTTCTACAAATACATTAATGCTAGAAGGAAGGGTAAGACCAGCCTTTGTTCTTTATTGGACAAGGGAGGGAACTTGGTATCTGCAGATGAGGAGAAGGCAGAAGTGCTTAATGCCTACTTTTCCTCAGTTTTTAGTGGAAGATTACTTGCCCTCAAGACACCTGCCCACCTGCACTGGTTGATGGTGTCAGGGAGCAGAATGGTCCCCACATTATCCAAGAGGAGGCAGTCACAGGACTATTGAAAYGCTTGGATGTTCATAAATCTATGGGACCAGATGGGATCCATCCCAGGGTAATGAGAGAGCTGGCAAATGAGCTTGCAAAGCCACTCTCTATCATTTACCAACAGTCCTGGCTCACTGGTGAGGTTCCGGTTGACTGGAAGCTGGCCAATGTGATACCCATTCACAAAAAGGGTGCAAAGGAGGATCCTGGTAATTATAGACCAGCCAGTCTGACCTCAGTACCTGACAAAATAATGGAACAGTTTATATTAAGTGCCATCACACAGAATTTACAGGATGGCCAGGGTATCAGACCCAGCCAGCATGGGTTTAGGAGGGGTAGGTCATGTTTAACCAACCTGGTCACCTTTTATGACCAGGTAAGCCACCTAGTGGATGCAGGGAAGGCTGTTGATGTTGTTTATTTGGATTTCAGCAAGGCCTTTGACACTGTCTCCCACTGCTAGACAAACTGGCAGGCCGTGGCTTGGACAGGAACACTCTTTGCTGGGTTAGGAACTGGCTGCATCGCCGGCCGGGCCCAGAGAGTGCTGGTGAATGGTGCTGCATCCAGCTGGCAGCCAGTCACCAGTGGTGTCCCTCAGGGGTCTGTGCTGGGGCGAGCTCTGTTTAATATTTTTATTGATGACATGGATGAGGGTTTAGAGTCCTTTATTAGCAAATTTGCAGATGACACTAAGCTGGGAGCGTGTGTGGATCTGTTAGAGGGACGGAGGGCTTTGCAGAGGGACTTGGAACGGTTGGAGGGATGGGCAGAATCTAATGGGATGAAGTTCAATAAGTCCAAGTGCCGAGTCCTGCACTTTGGCCACAATAACCCCCTGCAACGTTACAGACTGGGGACGGTGTGCCTGGGCAGTGCTCAGGAGGAAAGGGACCTGGGGGTGCTGGTTGACAGTCGGCTGAACATGAGCCAGCAGGGTGCCCAGGTGGCCAAGAAGGCCAATGGCATCCTGGCCAGCATCAGGAACAGTGTGGCCAGCAGGAGCAGGGAGGTCATTCTTCCCCTGTACTCGGCACTGGTGAGGCCACACCTTGAGTATTGTGTCCAGTTCTGGGCCCCTCAGTTTAGGAGGGACGTTGAGATGCTTGAGCGTGTCCAGAGGAGAGCAACGAGGCTGGTGAGGGGCTTGGAACATAAGCCATATGAAGAACAACTGAGGGAGCTGGGGTTGTTCAGCCTGGAGAAAAGGAGACTCAGGGGTGACCTTAGCACTCTCTTCAACTTCCTGAAGGGTGGCTGTGGCAAGCTGGGGGTCGGTCTCTTTCTCCGGGCAACGACCAACAGAACAAGAGGACACAGTCTCAAGCTGCACCAAGGGAGATACAGGCTAGAATTAAGGAGGAAGTTTTTCACAGAAAGAGTGGTCAAATACTGGAATCATCTACCCAGGGAGGTGGTGGAGTCACCATCCCTCAATGTGTTTAAGAAAAGACTGGATGTGGCACTTGGTGCCATGATCTAGTTGAGGTGTTAGAACATGAGTTGGACTCGATGATCTTAAAGGTCTCTTCTAACCTAGAAATTCTGTGATTCTGTGATTCTGTGAAATATTCTATTCTATTCTATTCTAGTGAGCATTTGAAATCAACTTCATGTAGTGTCAGTCAGATGGTTTAAATCACCTCTGAGGTGGTCAATCCATAAGTTTGAATTTCCATATCCCTGGAAACAAACTATTGTCCTAATTAGCTGCAACTCTGTACACAAGAACACAGTAACATAACCTTGTTTTCTGCTGTCATGAATGTCTGGAGACAAGAAATCACTGATGGACTGATGTCAGGAGCTATGTGAACAGGAACCTGTATTCAATTTGTCTTTCAACACTTGTTACACATAGCTTAGGGGCTTCTGTTGAAGGTAGACTGAATTTTATGACCTTCTTTTATTATCTCACAGAAATAATAGATCAAACTAATCACAGTTGATGATAAATGCATTGCAAATAATATGCTATGCATTTCCAATCTAATTTGTGAAGGAATTTTTTAAAATACGTTCAAGTTAAATGATTTATAAAAATCCAAGTATAAATTAAAAAAAGATCAAGGTATTCCCTCACCAGATAAAGTTTATCTATATTTTTCCCATTCTGGGAAAGGTTTGTAGTGCCATGACTCTGGATATATGCTTCTTAAAGTGTCACGGTGAGGGAAAACTTTGGACACTCAATGTGAGTGTTCAGCAAGCTTCGTTTATTAGTGAGAGCACCAAACTTTTATACACAACAAGTAATAAGCTCATACATATTCTAAAGCTAAGCAGTCTATTGGTTATACTATAATATCAACTCTTCTTCATTCTTTTGGGATTACATTCCTTTTTCCCATGTGTCTCTATCTACTTGTCATTGCACCACAGCTATGCCCAAGGACACGATGTTTTGCAGGTGCAAAAACTCAGATTAGCTGGGTTTGGTACTTTCCCAGCCTTTGATCAGCTAACAAGCGAATGTGTATGTGACCCCTGTCACGTAGCCATTCCTCAACATTAAAGTTCATCAGAAAAGAATAGGGCCAATTGAGTGCTATTACTGAAGAGTTTTAGACAGCTTATTTTCCCAACCTCTTCAGAAAAGCATCAAAGCATATAAGATATGAAAAACAGTAATGCAGAAAGCAGACATAAAATACAGATTTAATCCTAGAAAATAAAAATGCAGCTTTCCTCATCTCCAGCTTAAGCTAGAAATTTCCAGCTAAATTAGAAAATTGGCAACTATTATTTGAGCTCAAAATAAAACAACCCCTGAGAGCTGTATGACAGCAACAGTTTTAAACAGGAAAGTTTGTTTTAACTCTGAGAGGAGTAAAGTAGTCTTAATAACGATGGAATACAAATTTCCAAAGAAATAAATACTGTGCCCTTTTGTATCAATTTATAGTTACTTGTGGTTTCACCCAAAGTGCTGCACAGGAACAGAAGGTTAGATTTTGGAACAGATATCAAAAGGACTGCAGTTTTCACCTGATTAATATGTGGTTTGGCTTTTGCTGTTTTTTGGGGGTTTTTCTAGCAAGCATTTGAACTGATGTGTGACTATATTAAGCAAAAAAAATCATATTAAGGTAAGTTAATGCATTTTATCTTTCACTCTGTGGAAGCACAAGGTAAGCAACGACTCAAAGGAAACTTCACCTGAGTTCAAGTGCAAAATTGACATTCTAGCCCAGGCTTTGTTAAAAGGAATGTTTCTGCCTCAGATATGGGCTTTATCCAGGGACCCACTCTAGGAATAATAAGAGCAGAAATGTTCCAATGCTGTTATTAAATAGCAAAGAAAAATCGGGGTTTCCCATCTGAACTGGCCTTTTTAAGAGCCTGAAAGGACAAGATAAGCACAGAATGAGAACATCACTTATGGTACAGGCTCATAGAGGTGTTTATGATTCTGAAGTGTACCACCATGGACTTCTGATCCTTGCAAAAGTTTGTTTGGATATGAAGAGAACAGACCAATATTGACTGTGTTGCTTTTTGAGAGCAGAACCGTACTTCAGGGCACACGGTCTTCATTATGAGACAAGATCCACTACATTACAATAGGACTCATATTTCTAAGGAGATCTGCATTCAGACTGTAGTTTCAATTACACTGGAACCAACACCCTTTTTTAGTCACACTATAGCCTGAGAAGATATTAATCTGAATATTTGAATCTCTTTAAAGACTGTCATTTGTAATTTTCATTTGTCTATCTTTTGGTAATAGTTCTTTAAATAAGGCACAGATTTACCCACATTTATGAATGTAATATTAATTTGAAAATGAGATACAATGAAATTTAAATTAATTATTTTTAAGTCTAATGTGCCAGTTAGGTTATTGAGGGTTTTAATTCTAAATATAGAATTCTACGAGGTCCTACAGTTATTTAGATTTTTTCAGTATAGGGAAACTATGTAGCTTTAAAACCTAATTAAGACACATTTTTTTTTCATGGTATTGAAGGAAGCCACAGTACAGCATACTAACAACGCACAGATTCTGTCACTTAGTAAAACTGCAGTTCTTAAATTTCCCTAAAATTGTCTGTTTCCTGAGTTAATGTGCAAAGCTGAAAGCCAAGAGGAACCACCTCATTTAAATTTTTATGATATCTTATTTTTGCTCTGATAAACTACCACATGCTACTACTACTGTCAAAAATTCACAGTGCTATTTGAAATGCAAATATAGGCTCTGTCTGCTTTTTATTTTTCATAAAACACATAATTCAATCACCTTTATAGAGATTTTATCAGACACTTTTAAATGAGCTGAAGCTTTAAGATCTTTAATGTCTTAAAGATGCAATAATATTAATTTGAAACTAGCACCTCTTAAGGAAGTTACATCTTTATGATTGAAAACAAACAAATGGAAATATCTTTTTGTCATTGTAGAGGTAGGTACATCTCACACCACTTCTACATAGTGCAAGAAAAAATTTGACTTTGGTGGGTTTAATCACAACACATTAAGTGCATGCTTAAATATTTGCAGGAACAGATCTCCTTCATGCCAAATTTATATTTCATCAAAACAAGTTGTCAACAACTTTCAAAGGATGAGGGAATTTAGGGAAAGAAAAAAAGAGGCCTAAAATTTAGCTCTTGCTGTTTTAGGAAGTTTTCATCAATCTTAATCTAAATTATTTCTGACCAAGGACACACTTACTTCAGAAAAAAAATATGTAAAAGGCATTCTTTACTTAAACCAGATCCTGCTGAGTTATCCTGGTGAATGACTTCCCATGATAACAAACACTTCATAGTTAAGCAAAAGGAAACACAGATGAAAAAACCAAGATGGAAGAAAAAAAGGGCAATACAATAAGTATTATTAGCAAAGAGATACTATTATTTTGCAGAATAACAATGTGAGAAGTGAGAGCAGTGCTTAGGCTAGATCAGAACTCAGTAGCATAGTAGATGTGAACATGAATTTGATGTGAAACATTCATCAAGGCTAGTGATGAGAAAATGATACTGAAATGATGACGAATTAATTCACGCTTTGAAAGTAATATAGGAAATTAAATGGAACTGAGGGAGATAAATTTGTGTCGCATACATGCCTAATATATAGGGAACAACAAAAATTAAACAATGAAAAATTAACAAAATATATAGTGTTTGTCACAAAACTGAGAACAGACATCCACAAAAAATACATTTCCAAAGCAGACACATTCATTGAATATGGTTTTAGAATATATGCTTCCAGTGATAGTGAACTTTTCTCTGTATATTTATAGACATACAGTATGAAGTTTTCTTAAACACCTCACATTCTCCTTATAAAATCTTATGATTTTATAAACTGCATTATAAGTGTTTAACATATCTCTTCAACAATCTTACAGCAAAATAAGGTACTTACAATTTGTATGTAATTGTCATGATTTCTTAGCTCAACATTTTCATAATCTTTAATCTGTCAGTAGCATATACAATATATGAAAAACCAGTACCTATGTTGGGTAGTGACTTATATTTACACAAAAGAAATAATTGATAACAATGATCTAGTTAATCTGCATTGCTCTGCTTTTCTTTACTGAATTTTATGTTCAGAAAGTATGCTTGTCTGCATGAGCTAGGTCAGGATATCCATGGCTACACAAAACCAGATCACTGTGGAAAGCTACAGAGGCATTTTTTTCCTAACATATGCTACAGACACCTTAAGAAGGAAAAATTTAAGAATTGTAGAGGATGACTCTTCCTGCTGTTCACGTGAACTTTTTATACGTCACCTTTGTGTTTTTCAAGGCAAAATCTGCTCCATATTTTCATATTGAAAGACTGTATAATTTCTAGATTTCTTTCTTAAATAAAAAAATCACCTAACTCCATGCTATGTTTTACCTGAAACGTTATTTAAAAATTCAGAATTGGTAAGAAACAGTAGTTGAAGAAATTATTCAATATGAGACTCAGAGCAGAATGGTCACAGTAAATGACTACTAGAAATGAAAACATCAAACACACATTGATTTTTATGTTGTCAATTCCATTTGTTTTGTCACTTGCCAGAGAACTCTGCAATATTTAGGTAAAAGTAGGAAGGCTGATAACTAATGTCCAGAGAACAAGTCATCCATTAATTGGATATGGCTCAGAAATCACCTTCAGGGTTGAGAGAGAAAACTCATCAGTGCTATGTTTGTGGCACTGAACAAAACTTTCTGACAAAACAACAAGATGCTCTTTTAAAGACAGATGTTTCTGCTTATATCTTAAAGATTAAAGTGGAACAAGTCATGGCACTTCAGGATGGCAACCTTTGTAGCTAGGAAAAGCTTACTCTGTCTGAATATAACAAGTATAACAAGAAGTCTTGGTTATATTACTACTTACTTTCTAAATGCTTCCATCTTTAAGAAGAAAGGCATCTGTTTACCTGAAGGAGGAGGAGCAATTTGTTTTTGTCCTAAATGTCAATTTACCAATTTCCAAAGCTTACACCACAACTTGTGTCCTCTGGCGTCCATAGTAACGTGAATTGTCTTTATCCAAGTACCTAGCAAATCATTGTCACATAGCAGCAGTCGACCTTTCTTTTCAATCTATGCACTTTTCAGGAGTAATAAATCAGTTGACTTTCAAGTTCGATGAGATGGCATATGCCCTGGTTTGAAGAACAGATGGAGGCTTGGGGGAAGATTGTTTCCGCAGGCTTACTACAAGCAGCACTACTCCATAAAAGTGAACTATTCACACTAATTTCTCACATACATTATACAGGCAGGGAGCAGTAGCCCATTCAGCAGAAAATCTTTCATCTAGCTTTCAGAGGTCATCTAGCAAATTTAAATTAAAGTTATTTCTGATACATGACTGAGTTTTCATTCCATACACTTTCAAGAGATGGCAAATAAAGGAACGGCTTAAATTGTATATTCAGGGGGAAAGGAATAGTAAATTAACTGGCACAATATTACTGTTTTCTAGAATCCCGGAATGAATTGCAACTATGAATTAGCTACAGAGGAGTCACTGAATGAAATATGTCTGCTGTGGACTATAGGAATCAGGTAAACTGTCACTATTCTTTGCAAGGCTTTTTTAGACTCCATCACAACAGTAGTCCCCAGATTCAGCATTGATGTTAAGAGAAAGGAGATCTTACACATTCATAGGAAAACCTTTACTTCTTACAAAAAACATTATTCAGCTGGTAAGTAAATGGGCATGCCATATTTTTAAAAAATATGGTACATTTTCTGAGCACAGAGAAAAGAGACATTTCATTAAATTAATAAATTATAAATATGAAAGAAATGGAAAAGACTAGAGGACTGTAAAAATCTAACTCCAGAAAGAATTACATTTTACAATCACATTACTTTTAAGCCACAAGTGGTAAAAAGGAGGGATTGCATTGAGTAACCTCTAATACATATGTGACATTCACTTGGTGTTTCACTAAAAATACAAGTTTAAATGTACAAAATAAAATCAACCAATGAGAATGGTGGTAAGTACTGAAATAGTCACAATGATTTTTATGGGATTTCATAAAAACAGCATTTTGCAACAGAGTTTTGCAGTAACATTTTGGTAAGATTCTTTTTTAATCTCTTACATCTCACATTTCTTCTAAGACCTGCACTACTATTACAATATTTTTTCAACAGAAAATTAAATCTAGCGTAGTGCTTTTGAAAAGTAAGGTTTGAATATGATAAATTTATTTGGAATTAGCATTATTAGTGGTGGGATCAAATCAACACAGAAATTTCAAACTTGAGAAACCTACTGTTGTAATACTTTCTGTGACTATATGAACCATGGAATGGAAACTGGAAGTACGCAGAATTACTCAACAACTTAAAAAATATTACCTTAATTGAAGGACATCAGCTTGGTACTGTATTTTAGTCTGTATATTATTAAACTGAAAGATGTTTAAACTTAGCCATGTCACATAAAATGCTAGAGTCAAAATAAAGAGTGACTTTTGAAAAAATCTAACCACAAACGTATTACATATAAAATTAACACATTGTTAAATATAAATGTAATTAGATCAAAACTAATGCTGCCTTAGATTAGACAGAGATTTGAATTGGCAGTTGTTAAAAAGGATGATTTTAAGTTCTGGAACTTTCATAACTTGGGACACTATCACAGAATCACAGAATGCTGTATATGAGAAAGGACCTTAARGATCACCTGGTTCCAACCCCTTCAGGCAGGGACACCTTCCACCAGATCACACCACAGGTTGCTCAGTCTGGCCAAGAACACTTCCAGGGATACGGCAACCACAAATTCTCTGGACAACCTGTTGCAGTGCCTCACCAGCCTCACAGTAAAGAATTTCTTCCCAATATCTAATTTACACTTGCTCTCTGTACGTTTAAAGCCATTCCCCCTTGTCTTGTCACTATGTGCCCTTGTAAAATCTCTCTCCCTCTCTCTTGTAGGCTCCCTTTAGGTACTGAAAGGCTACAATTTAAGTCATCCTGAAACCTCCTCTTTTCCAGACTGAAAAATCCTAACTGTCTTGGCCTTTATAATTTATAGATGGAAAGGCTGCTGGGCCATCCTGGCTAGACTATGCTTTTGCCAAGAAAGGTTGGATCAGATGATCACTGAGGTTCCCTTCAAATCTAGAATTCTAAGATTCCATGAATCTATCATTCTAAGAGAGTTGATCAAAAATAGTTTCCTGTGAGCATTATCAACTAAAAAATTACTAGATCACAACAAAATTTGTAATATCACGGGGAGAAAAAGGGACAGGATGATGAATAATATTTACATCTGACAATAATGATCCCATTCTATTGCAGTCAATGGAAATTTTGTTGTTTTATTTGCTAGAAAATATTTTGCATTCTCTCTTTTATGACCTAGGGTCATAGAGTGGGTATATGTATAGCACTATATAACATTTCTCAAGAAATTTAAAGGAGTTTTTATTAAATGAAAACCAGGTCATAGTCATTAAGATGTGCCTATTTCTTAATATATTCTGCATTTAAAAAACAAAACAAGAATGATCTTGTGGCAGAAATTTTTAACAATCCCTAAGAAAAAGTCACATGCACATCAGCCATGACAATACTTTTGGTAGTGATTAATTGGGTACTAATACCACAGTCATAAAGAATGATGAATGACATTTATCTAAACATGACTGTTTATGCAAAGTATTGGCTTGTGCTTGCTTCAGTAAGCCATAGTATACAGATTATTAGTAACTGCTGAATTAAGATGATGCAACTGAGCATTGCTAGTTTTAGTTTAAAGCTGAATAATTCTTTCTTGCTACCATGCCACACAGTTTGCTGTATTACTGTCTTCATAGAAAACTGAGGATTTTACTTTCCTTAAAAAAAAAATACTACTGTCCAGACTATTAATTTGCACTATATCTGTTAGAGTGGGGTTTTTTCCCCACAGGCAGCATTTAAAATTTGCTTCTTCAAGACTTTACTTCTGTACCTCAATTCATACTTCTAGTTTCTCTAAATTATTATGTATTATTTTTAGCTTAATAAGTTCTTGCTTTCAGTTGCCTTTTCTTGAATCCACGCTGCAATTTTCTGTTATACCAATACACTCGTATTGGAGACAGGCTTATTAATGATCACTGGAATGATGTTAAAAAAGGAGCCCTCTGGGAAAGATAAACAGAGGTCAATTGCAGCAGAAAACTGAACCATTGCTTAAAACATGAATGAAGGCATTAAATAAAATATAAACTAACACCACTCTGTGCTGTACCAACTGTGTCTATGCATGATACATGACCTTTCCTCTTTCTACATAACCTTCCAAAAAGCTTTCATTCTGCAGAACAACACTTGTGGAGGATTTACTAGGTTTTTTTTACAGTGTCCTCTCAACATCTTTTACTAAGAAGATATTAAATACAGTTTAACAAAAAGTGGAAGCAGAAAAAATCTGTCTCTGTCTGAAAATAAATTGTAAAGAAGTATTAATTTTTACAGCAGTTTGTTCCCTTTGCTTTCAGGTATCTGAGGCTGCAATTCCACAAACAGCTAAAGTAAGCTAGCAGATCATGACTGCTGAAAATAACAGTTTTGAAATCCCTCAATTCACATTTTCCACTGTACTTTGCTACTGTTTCTCTCTTCTTCACCAACACTCAGCGTTTGCACTCATGGACTGTCATATAATCAAAGCTTCCAGGACTATGAACGTGTTGCTTATCAAGAAAAAACACACCCACCTTCTTTTCCTGAGTTAGTGAGATAAAATTACCCAAAGAGGGCTCTGATAAATGTCAGTGCCAGTGTCAAGTATGCTTCAGAAATAGAAAGTAGAAGAGGTGAAGCAAAGTTGAACCTCCCCCTTAGACAGCAACCAGCTTAAAACCCCTCAACTTCTTGAATTACATCTTGAATTACACAAATTGCAAGATGACAGTATAATAATGGGGCCATTCTTTAGGGTAAATGAGCTCCATCCAATTACTTTTAATTTTTTGGAGATTTGAACTGTGGAAAGTGTTACCTAAATTTACTTGATACTATATAGTGAATAACATACAGTGTTTATTCATCTGGTTTAATGACAAAACAATGCTACAAAAATGAAAAATACAAAGACATTAATTGAAAGCTCTGCAAATGAAAACTTGTCTCCCCTCTGACTATATTGGTTGATATAAAAAAAGTATTTTCTCTCTTGTAAAACTTATCCCTCAAGCAAGCAAAAAAGACTGCACTTCCAAGAAATAAAACAAAATTTATAACCAAGTTATTTTATTGAGAAAATCCCAAAAAAAAGTCCAGCACCCAAACCAACCAACCAAAATAAAACAAAAACCTCTATCACAACAAATAAACAAAAGCTTTTTATTTTAGTGCTGGATATAGGTACCAGCTCAATCACAGAAATTCAGAACTCTATGTAAACTAGTATACAACATACTAATAAAAACTGTACTATGGAAAGTTGAAATTATTTGTACTCCCTACTACTAAAACMAACTTTCAGTAGTAGGTGAAAGGAGAAAGTGTATGTGCATTTGAAATTCATGATGTTGAAGGAAGATCACTTTCTTTCAGCCCTGCATTTAATTTATATCACAAAGAAATAAATTTGCTACTATAGCTTATACTAGATCCTAAAAAAAAAATTAACTGTAGGAAAAAGGAGATGAAGAGAAACTAAAATGGTAGAAGTAATATCTTTAGTGAATACAGAGACTCTGGGAAAAAAATCCCAAAAATAGAAATCATGTTCATGTTGACATTTTGTTTAAAAAGTTTGAGTTTTTGAATTTGGCTTTCATTTCTCTGAAATTGCTACAATTCTTTTGAAGAATAGAAGCTTTTTTTACTCCTGCATAATAACCTGCATAATTAACTCCACTCCCTAAAAAATAATTTTTCAAACATTTTGATGACTTTCCATTTAATACAGAGAGACTGCATTTCAAACACATACTTCATAAATCAGAAATACTTTCTTGGTTTTATCAACTTTCTTAGTCAAAGGTTTAATTGCATTCTGACCTTTTTTAATTTAGTATCGTATATTTAAAAATGGAAGTCCTTTTCAGACCTGAACTATGAGCTTTTATTATTCATAGCTTGGTATGAGATTGTGCAAAAGAATGTATTAATACATTTTGAAATAAAATTGCAATATACATAAGCTGGAAAATAACTGTGGGATCCCACATAAGTAGTCAAAAGACTYATAAATATTTTAGTACATTCTTTCTACCACTTTTGAATAGTATCTAATTCTAAATTAATAACAATTTATGTTCCCAAATTTTATATTTAATACACATTAGAAATACTTTTTCAAACCATGCCATTATTATTCATTCTCTCTTAGTGGAAAAAATCAAATGCTTTCTATTTGGAAAGATCCTTGAACATTTGTTCAAAAACTCAACAAAGGAGTTGTTTATTTCCAGATCTTAAAAATTACTTTGCAAAAGAAACATAAACATTAAATATTTGCAGAAATTTTAAGGCACTGGTATATATACAATTCTCTTTTTGATTACCAAGGAAGGATAAAAACCAAGGCGTCAAATTAGATATTAAAATGTTACATTGAGCATATGCTATTTATTTAAAAGAATTCACTGACTGCTAGTACATCCCCTGAAAGGGGATGAAAAGTCTGAAATTAATTTTGAAATTATTTTGTTAATTTAATTGCAATCAAAGTCAGAAATTTGTGTAGCGAGTTATGTCTTGTTTTCACAGACATAATTAACATATTATTATCATTATCTATATTCACTTTTTCACGATGACAAAACGACAACTTCTCTTCAGATTTGAAAACAAACATTAGAAACCCCAAGACAATCAATGTCTTCTTCTTTCAGAAATAAATGTGATTATATCCTCTAGAACCACATAATCTTGCTTTGGCATTATCAGAGTTTTTTGATTTTTTTTTTCCCCTCTGGACCAAAAAAAAAAAAAAAAAGGTATTCTTTAAAACCAGCTTCAATTTCCTGTTCTTGTCTATAATAAAACCAGCTTCAATGTCCTGTTCTCGTAAGTGTATATTATCTTTTTACATTTTTTCTTCCATTAGGTTGAAACAGGTTTATTTAAACTTACAACAACAGTAAAACTTATCATTCAGAATGACAGCATTACGAAAATATTCAAAGAGATGCCTGTCCACAAGCAAAGACTTAGTCTGAAAATTCACCAAGAGCACACATCTTTCTAAAAATGATCTAGTGAGATATAATTTGCTTTGGTCCCTTTTTTTAAGAAGACACCAAGGTAAACACCATGATTTACCTGCAGTTTGATCTTATTTATGCTTAGGATTAATTTGGAGCAAGAATGCCTCTTTCTAAATTTTGGACATTTTGGAAACCATTAAACTATGCAACAACAGAAAAGCACTACTATTTCATAATTAAATATTCAACACATACAGTTGCTCAGAAACAGTTCTATACATTTCCTGAAGTTTAAATTTATATTTCATCTAGGTCTACAACCACAGCTACACATAGCCAGCCCTTACAGGTAATTAATCATGGGCTTAAAATGATAGATATGCAGAACTGTCACAATATCAACGGTCATTTGTGTGAATTTTTTGGTACATATTAACCAAATACAATTAATGTATATTAAAGCATTTCAGATTCTTCTGTTCTGGCTAAAAATTACAGTATTATGTCCAAAGAATTACAGCATAATGAACAAGTGTTTGAAGTGTTAAAAAAAAAATCTGACAATTACAGTTTTGATTGAGTAATTATAAAAAACAAGCAAAGAAGCAAATAAAATACAGCTGTGTATTTTGCAGGAAAGAACAAAATCCTGTAGTATTTTCCTTTCCCAGTAAAAAAATCAGGTTTTTGAGACCCTCCTGCATTTTCTCTCATGCACCATTTGATAGACAAACTAACAAGAGTGAAACAAACTATGATATACATTTTAACTAAACAGAGCAAAAAACCTCTCAACATAAAACATTGATACTGGGTAATTACAGCAGGATTAAAATATCACTGTTACCATTCATTTCTTCTTTTTATCCTTCCACTTGATCATGATTCGTGCAAATAAGTATACTTCAGCCAAGCTTTTATAGAACATTTGCCTCAACACATTTCATAAGTAAAATATCGTTTCAATTGCATGAATTTAGCAGTATTGAGTAAGATATATTACTAAAAATTTAACTTCTTTAATTAGATATACAACTAATGAACTGATGAAAATTAGCCATTAGATGTCTTTCGGGTAGTGCAACTATGTCCTTAAAACAAGTGAAAAATAGAGACCTTACTTTATCTGTACCTTTAATTATCAGCTAATGATGAACAACATTGTCACCCTTTTGCCTTTTGCAGCTCTGGGCAGCTTTTAAGACTTCAGAAGATATCTAATGCAAAGTTTGAACTGGAAAATGCCAGTTTTCCTGTTTCATGTACTTAAGCTGCACAGTAATCAATGATAGCTGCATGTCAAACTAAACAATAGCTTCAAATAACTCTATATCTCGGTGTTGTTGAGTGCCTGCCTGCCACAGAACTCACTCAGGATTGATTTGTGACTAAATTGAGTGGCATGGAATGAGGGAAATAAGATTGAATCTGAACATGCACTAATACAGGAATGGAATTGTCCAGTACTGTGCTCCTTACCTGGATTCATGCTGAAGTTCTGATATTTTTTCTCAAAAGAAAGGATTAGCAGAATAGCAAAAATAAGTCTTGCATGACATCTCAGTCCTACATTGCACTAGCTAAAAGCCAGTGTTTTGCTGCAGTAGGTGGACATTAGGTCTAGAAGACTGCAAAGTGTGTTTAGAAAAAATACCTGCTGAATCTTTGACTGGAGACTCTGCTGTTGTGACTGTTCAAGGCAGTATGATTTCAAACAATTAAAACTGCCAGATATAGAAATCAAACACTTTAGCATGCATCTGTGGTTGGAAGACTTGCAGAAAAGTTAGCAAGCTGAAGTGACCCATAAGAATCATCAAATACAACTCCTTTCTCCTCACAGGACTACCTAAATCTAAATTATATGACTAAGAGCTTTGTCCAGAAACTAACAAGCACTATCCTGGGGAATCTGTTCCACTGATCAACCACCCTCTCAATGAAAAACCTTTTCCTAATGTCCCATCCGAACTTCTTATGCAGCTCCATTTAATTTCCTGATGTCCTAAGTCAACTAAGCAGTCACTAGCATCATCTAGTGGAATGCCAGTCCAGCAGTATTTCTGTACCTCTCAGTTTAATTTTGAGAAATTAGAAATTAAAAAGCCTCAAGATGAAAATTAAATTGTGCAGAATTTTTTGCAGTTATTTGAAAATCACCTCTGGGTCTTACCTGGTGATGAAAGATCAGAGTGCAGGCTTAAGTTGTAAGCCTGTGAGTTCTAGTCCAACAAGGGAATTTCTAGTGTTGCCTGAAGCCCAGTTGCACTGGAATCTCACCTTGATTGCGGGTAAAGTATTTTGGGACTGAGATTCCCTTTGCTGCAAGAACTCTTAATTATTATTTGTGCTGATTCAAAACCTCTATAGGCAACAAAATAGTAGCACAAATCTTTCTTCTGTATTTCAATAAGCAAAAGGGCTACCTTAAAAATTTAGTTGCTATCAAATATTGTACTGCTTACAACACTACGGAGCCAATCCTGTTAGCTTCATTACAAGCAGAATCAATTATAAGATTGCAAAATGCCTCCTTTTAGCACTGACTTAACATAGCTTTACATTTAAATTTGGTATCATGTTTTTGACATGAAAAATTTAAAACATTCTACAAATCTGACACATTTTGTTCATGCATACCATGTTCATTTTCTGTAACTAACATGGCTTCCAGCAAAATCTTTTTCTAGTCCAATAAATGAGACAAAAAATAAAGTAATTCATGATAACCAAAATAATTAAATAGTAGGAACAGGTTAAAGATCAGCATTCATTTTTAAAATTAAATTTAAAAGTCTGCAGTAGTTACTTAGAAGATTGGCAAGTTTTACAAATAACGTCAGCAAGCATTTTAGAGAGAAACACAGCCGCATTAGAATAGAGTCATTAGGCAATACATTTATTTTGAAGCCAATTAACCTTTTGTCAGAGAAATGTCGGAGCTGTAATGGTTTCAGCAGTGGAGGTCAGCCTGTAACAGAGGCACGTATGACAGCGATTACGCTGTCTGACATATGCTGGAGACTCAGAGTACAGCCGTGGAATGAGAATCTGCCTTCGTTTGTATTCTGCTCTGCATTTTCAGGGAGCAGACAATCTTGACCTATCCATTTAGGTAATTAAAGCTTCTATTTGGAAGTGTCCTGCAGGAAGGTGAAATCTGGGGAGATAAATGGCTGCTGCTCACTGTATCCAGCCACTTCCATCATTTGATGGACTGCCTGAAACAGGCTGCATTGCCAAGTCCTCATAAAAATAGAGATGAATTGGGCAGGAGGCAATTCTCTAAGGCAAAGCAACTCTGTCATCTTCCTTTTTGCAGCATATAATTTAATTGTTAGCCAAGGCAGACAGCTGACTCAGGGGCCTTTCTCTAATGACTTTCCCACCATCTTCCATTTGCTAAGAAATTATTTCAGTATATTTACTTGCAAGCTAACTTTGTTGGACAATGAGAGATGTCACTTCAATAAGCTCAGCTGGTTGTCACAGCTGTGCCAGGACTTACCTTCCAGGCGATTTTGTTTCCTACACACTCATGCTGAACAGCAATTGGAAAGTCTCCTCTCTCATAAAACTTSCGAAAAGCTGTGTGTTTTGCTGGTCTTTGTTTTACTGATCCTGCAGGTGGGGGCCCTCTTACCTTTAAAAGAAAAAAAAMCAACAAAACAAAAAAAMCCCCACAGTTTAGTGGTCATATATTTCTCCTTTTTGTGTTTCTTTCTAGAAGTAATTTTACTTGCTTTCCAACTAATACTGTTTGCACCTTCCACTGTCTTTCGCTAGTCGTTAGGTAATGAGATTAGGTAATCTCTTTTAGCATATCCCTTCCCTAAATGCTATGGATTTGGCTTTCAGATGACTTCCAGTCCTTCAGTATTGATGGCTGAAGCACTGGAAAGAATGAAGGTCTTTTGCTCAGACCTCTCCCGTCTGCCTGTGAGGAAATTTGTTTTAGCTCCACTTAGTTCCTTATCTTAGCTATTGCTGGTTTAGCATATGGCATAGTCTGAATGACAGTCCAATTCCAATATGCTCATGCTGGAACTTTTTTCTCAAACATGGTAGTAACAGCAASTGACAATTGGCACTAGGATAATGGAATTTCAAGTACTTAAAAGAAATCTATTGTTTAAGCTAATTAACAAAGCTAATCTCAAATGCTAAGAGAGTCTAAGAGAGCTAAACTAATCTCAAATGCCCTTGACAACTGATTCGTCACTGTGAAACTCCGTAGCTGTACATCTGGGATAAGAACTTCCTACAATTCTCTGCATGTTTCTTTTGTTAAAAATGCCAGAATGTGTCATTTTCAAAAAAAAAAAAAAAAAAGGTGAGAGCTTCAATGATCATAAACCATACCCAGTATTTGGTATTCTATTTTTCTTCAGTGACCCTTACATTAGTTTCTAGCAGACATCCAGCTTTCCAGTGAACAGAGTTTAAATTTGTAACATCCTCTTTTTCATTTGGGCTATTCTGTCATTTAACTCTCCTAACTACAGATCTAAATTTGACTCAGCACTTGTTTTCCCCCCAGAATGTTTTCACATGATTTTCCACTGGCCTAGGTAGAGGAGTCCACTGTTGCTATGCCTACACTGTACTTTTCTACAAATTGCTTCAACTAGGGCTACTAAACTGTGACCTATTGTTGCATATTGCTGTCCCTGATAGACCATGTCCAGTGAAAACGAATTTGATGTGCAGAGCTGTAACGTTGTTTAGTAAACACATCTGCAGCAGTTGAGAGCAATACTCAAAGAAAAGCGTTTCTTACCAATGAAAAGAAACCTCCACTTGCTGTTCTGCAGAGGAACAGCAGTTTGTTCTATACCACCAATGTAAGTACTTTCACTTAGTTTTTTGTGGGTTTTTTTTTTTTTTTTTGCTTGTTTTTTGTTTGGTTTGGGTTTTTTTGTTGTTGTTGTTGCTGTTTTTGGATTTTTTTTCCCTTTTCTCATTTGAGGCAAATCTCAAAGTCACTGCACTTTGAGGCCACCAGAAAAGCACCTCTGTTTATTTTCTGTACAGTATCAGAGGTCACTGTTAGATTTTAGCTTAAATTATTGATAAAGAATATGTTGTCTTGATTACATGAGATACGATCTGAATTCTTTCTAGCAGACTACCATAATTAGAGGTAGCTAATGCAATCTCAAATTACATCTTCTCTGATACCAGACATTCTCTTCTTCCCAACTCATGTCAGTAAATTAGTGACAAGCCTTTTCCTACTGCACTTTACAAATTTTCTAGAAAATATGTTTACGTTAATTAAACTTCTTCCTATTCTTTATCCAAGAGCAAAGATGCTAGAAGGACTAAAAGTATGTTGGWATCAAACCCCTTCATTGTGCATTGTCCTTACATGAAGGCTCAGAAGTTCCATCTTAACCTGCTCTGATCTGCCATCTCAAAAAAAGACAGTAGTAGAATTAGAAAAGATCCAGAAGAGGATAATGACTGAAGGTAAATAACAGAATAAAGTGAGAAAATGATTACTATSGAAGAATAAAATAAAGGACTATAAAATCACGACATTATGGAGAAGGTGATAAGGGCAGATTTTCCACTATCTCCTCCAGTAAAAGGATGGGACATTAAAAAAAAATCTAGTCAGTAAGAAGTTTGTTCCAAACAGGAGTATTTATGTATTCATGCAGAAAATAGTGGATTTATGGAACTTCCGGCCAAAAGTCAGTGCTGAAAATACTAAAAGTTTCTGTACATTCAAGTTGTGACTGGAAAAGTTGATGAAAAAGGAATCCATTAAAGTTGACTAAATCCTTATTATGAGGAATCATAAATACAGTGAGTATTATTTTCATGTGATACAGTCTGGTAGATCTCTCAACCTTACATTTAGTCTCATGGTGACATCACATTGGCATCCATTGATTAACAGCCACAGCAAGTATTTTTTTTCAGATGATGAGCTCAATGTTATTAATATAGTTTCTTGTCATTAGTTTTAAGTACRTTATGTTGTACTTTTTACTATAATATTTAATCACATTTCTATTACATCAGTTCTCAAAGGCTTCCACTTGTATCTGTCACACCATGATTTTCATCTATTTTAACAGCAACTCCAAACATTATGTCAACTATAAATTTCATTCAATTTATATGCAATCCTGATTTTTCAATGCAAAAAAAAATAATTAATCATTCTTAAACCCAAATATTAAGAAGTTCCATTAATAAATTTCACCTATTATCATAGCTTTCATTTCAATATTACATGCCATTATTGTCTTCACTTGAATATGGACTTTTTTACCCTCCAAACACCTCTTGCACTGTATAACTACCAAAGTAYTGTGTACAGCTGGAGATGTAGCARTGTAACAAATATTTGAAAATAGTGTCAACAGAGAGAGCTGTTGTTTTTCCCCTTGTCTTAGAGATGCTTTTCTTGTCAGATTTGTTTGCAATAGATACAGAAACCTCTAAATACCTGGAAGAGCAACTGACTTCAAAGCAATTAAATGATCAAGACAGAAATAAGGCTAACATCTATCTAGAACGAAGAACTATCAGCAATCAGGAGGACAGTGGAACTGTTCTTGCATTGAAGATACAGTCATGTTGCATGACTGAAGAGTACTATTGTGCTCTCCTTCATTTAATGAAGACAGCTTGTTTCATTTGGATCTGACAAAACCTAGTTTATGAGACCTTTGCTAGAGTGGTTGCACTGAGCCACTACTGCTCACCTATTGCAAACAGCTTCTTTTCCTTCCAGCCTCCATTACTAGGGAGACCACCACGGAGCACTATTCTCTAATGCAAACACTGCTTTGGGTCATTCTAGCTGTGCACAATATGCTTGAGGAAAAGTTTATGTACATGATTTCCTCTTCCACTTTTTTGCAATTCCTGATCTAAGCCTGGATCACATGATCTCTATTGGCCTCTCTCAGCTGAGGCTTCTCAGTGATTTGATGTAGCTAAGTGAAATACACAAAAACTAATCAGACAATGCTTTTCTTTGGTATAATGAGTTCTGCCTTCTTACATTTTATATTGTTATAATTACCGATAAAAAGGTCATTCTGAAAGTATTCCATTTATTGGAAAAATAGTAACAAATACTATCTTCTTCAAGTTAATAAAAATGTTTCATTGCAATATAGTGAGAAAGATTAAGATTACGGTTCCAGTTAATTAAAGGCTAATATTCATGATGGCAAAGTATATGAAGCAATAAACAGATTCTGAGATTCGGTAAATGCCAAAGAGAAGTTGAAGAGCTTGATAATTGCAAAACTAATTTATTGTAATTCTATGCCATTGAACTATGTGACAAGATAAAAGATGCAAGCCATTAAGCAAAAAAGAGAGAAAGACCATACTTCCTTCATTGATTCATGGACATTGAAAGCCATTTTACCAGGTTAAATTCTTAAACTTTTCACTTATGGCACATTAGTAAAATGACTAAGAAAAATTATTTTAAACCAGGTTTAAATAGTGATTAATATTTGAAGATTGAATTTTGTTCATTTTTTGAGTGTCAAACTGCATGCACACTCAAGGACCTAAACATGTCTGTTTAGGAAAACTGGCCATTTTTGTGAAAACTAAGACTGGTTTCATGAGCAGTTTAAGCGAAACAAAAACTAGACTGAGATCCTGCTGTTCTTTGACAACAATTCATGTCTCGTATTTAAAAAAAAACAAGTGATGCAATCAAATTTAGTAAGATTTTTCTTATTAACCCAGCCTAATGTATTTAGAAGAAAGAAATGATTGCCACTTTTTCTCTGCCAAGATTCTTACAGGAAAATTGGAATTTAACCCTAGCCTTTTATATTTTCTCCTCACAAAAATATTTCATTAAATTTATTTTTGAAGCTACAGGAATCAAAAATTATATGACCACTCAACTGTCTTACCTAAAAAAGGTTTCCTTGAAAATATATGCCATTTTATCAACTTGAAGAATGAAATTTTCAAAATAAAACCATAAATTCCCATTCTTTGTATTCAAATGAAAAAAAATTATGTGTACAAAATTGCACTGTATTCACAGAATAGAATTTACTAATGTCTTCTGTCTCAGGGAGMTGTAAAGGTGATGGCATTAAGGAAATGTTTGTGTAACCACTGACAAACTCTTTGTCTCATCCTCCWCTTGTACTGGTGTTAAACTTTGCTAATGCAGCATAGTTCAACTGGCAATCCACTTACTTCGCCATGGGAAAGATCRGCATTCATTTCCTTGTGTACTGGTGCCAGAAGCTGTGGCCAAATCCTAACGTCAATGTCAAGCAAAATGGAATATATATGAAATAAGTCCAACTATGCAATGAAGGATACTCAAGCTATCAGGAGTATTCAAAAATAAACACCAAATAATATACCTATTATGCTATTCAGGGCCATGTTGACACCCAAAACTTTACTAGAACTGTCAACTGCAAGGTCCTCATTCTCATAGTGTGATAAMGCTCTTATCTTGGCCGGACAGGCACTGACACAACACTGCCTAGGCAGAGCTCATGCCCAATCAACAGGCTGAGGTGCAAAAGCTATGAACCACAGTTTGTGTTTTTGGTGTCAGCCCACACAAAAGTACCTTACATGTTTCTACGTTTGTAACACAGACAATCCCATCATCAAAACAATCTCATCACTAACCCATCAGAAAACATCAAGATTTTGGCAGTTACCTACCAACACAACAGAAAAACAGGATGATAATAGTTTTTGGTGACATCAACAGAGTTTCAAATAAACACAGTAGCAGTACTAAAGATTTGGAAATACGAATCTTAGAAAGTGTTAACAATCAGAACCTCATCTAGGCAACCCCAAGAGTGTGTGTTCTGACTGGTAATATGCAGCAAAGCCTGTCCTGCTCTTCTTAGTTTACTGATCCTAATTTGATTAAACTGACTTAGGTGGTTAATACATTCTGCAATCATGTTTTGATTTTGTTATGCAGTCATATCAAAAATTGAATGAGAAACTTCAAATGACAGGAGAGGCACAAGTAAGATGTCCCAGTAGGTACTGCTGAGTTCCACATTAATTCTTTTTATTTAATATCAATATCACAAGCATTCAATATCAAAAGAACACGATCATGCAACATGTATCAGATAAAAGCTTTTTCTATTCAAAAAGAAACAGGGAGATATTTCTTCAAATGTGTCACTCTTGATATGCTTTAAATGGTGCCACATCTAATGCTTAGAAGCTGCTTCTGGGGCTATTCCACAAATCTGGACAACAGATCAAAGACCATCTCATAACTTCAAAAGTCAAATTGAGAAAAATCTATTTTATGACACCCAAATGAAACTACTGATAGGTCAGCAAACATTACAAATGCTTCCAAAGCACTACCACTTGAAAGAAAAATTAGACACGTGATTTTGTACAAAGATACTATATCTCATTATTGCCTTGAGACACTACAGAATGTAAGACATAAGCTGCATGCAGAATTACTCTATTTCACCACCTCAAGAAATGTTATTTTTGATTGGGGAAGAGATAAGCTGTTTCAATAAGACAGATGTGCCTATGTTATAAACTGCTCTACAGCACTTTGTACTTGGAAGGTCCTTCATCTCTTATTCCCTCCTGGAATATAATGTAATTATTTAATATAATTTAAATTTCTCTCCTGATGTTTGCCAAGCAATTTCCTTTGATGCAAAGGGAGAAGAGTGACAACTGCTAATATATTTCTCTGCTAATATATTTCTTTTCTTCCAGTCCAGATGAATATAGTTTTGCTCTGTTAGTTTCACAAAGCTTTCCAGTGCATCAATTGCACTAAATCTGGAAGCCTTCTAAATTTTTCCTGATAGCTATTTTAATGTAGGGCAGGTTCTTTTACTTTCAGTGCTACTGTTGCTCATAAAGGTATTTATTAACCTGCAAAGATATCTGTCCTTTTTGCAGGGACAACTGATCAACTGATTTCTTTGATGTTAAGTTCAAATCATTCCCTTGTGGAAGAATGCTAGTAGGAAACAAATAGTTTTTAATTCATATTGTATGCAGTTGAAAACATTTTAACAATCTCTGCTTGTCTGCTTGGCATATAGGTAAAAAAAATCTCCCAAGAAGAGTTAAATTTTCCTTGGTGAAAGAGTCAGTTTTGTCTCATAAGAAGTCAAATTTGTAGGATGCAAGTGAAAAGCTCTCACAGAATACTTCTTCACAGATACTGATAGTAGCTGGGTTGTGACTGAAGGGACAAATGTATCTTTCAAAAGTCACAATGATCTTACTTTCATAATTTTATTTTAAATGCTTTTCATATTGGCAAATGCAGGATTAATCACTTTCTGTAGTAACCGATATTCCCCAAATATTTTGTGTCAATCTCCATAACTACCTAGACTGTTTGTTTGCAACCATTTTACCTGATATATAATTATTCATGCCTAAAAGTAATGATAAAGTTTTATTATATTGATGTTACTAATTTCAGAACAGCTGGAAGTTATACTGTTATTGAAGTCTACTAAATCTGCATGGAAATATATTAACCTGGACTAGAATACGTGAAATATTAAAAACAAACATTTTACTCTGTAGGATCCTATTACCATTTCTATTTATTGACTATAGCTGTTTCTCATACTGAAGCTCTTATGCAGCATTTTAAATCCACACAGCATTGTTACTGTAGGCTAAATCAATCTGCTGCGTATCCAGGGCAGTGAGGATTTTGTGGTCTCTTTGAGGTCTGGAAGATACAGGAGACCATTTTGTTAAGTTAAAAAAGCCCCTTACATAAAGTTATCATCTTCATACTTTTTAGCTTGGCAATCATATGCTGACATTTGTTAATCATCAGTGACAAGATTTAAATAAACTATATAGTGTCATGTCCTAAGCTTTTCTTTCAGAATTGCTCCATTTATGTATGCTATGACTAAAGAAATGGCTTAAACTCTATTCAATTGCGTTTTTCCTTAGGGCCTTTTCTGAAGCCCTACCCCCTCTTTTTCTTTCCTGAAACTGCTTCAGAAGTATCAGAAAGTAGTGTACTGTGAATTTTACCATGATTCTTTAAAAGACTATTTGGGAAGAAGTAGATAATAACTCTTTGGACATCATGATGTCTCAGGTGTATAGTGAAGCACAGCTAGATTAACTCTTGTTAAATGTCAAAGGCTGCCCCGTTTTTAAAAATCTTACTATTGTTTTTTGTGCTCCATTTTTTCTGTCATGCTACCAAAAATGCCTTAAAGTATTACAAATCTCTCTCTTTTCAGTAAGCTGATTAGACTGGAGAGTACTGACAGGGGTTTTGGGGCTTTTTTTTTTCCCACTTTGGAAAGGAGTGTGAGACACAGATTCATTTTAGCATTGTGATCATTCACAGCCATAGGCTGTCCGACTGCTTCAGCCATAATTTCCTCAGTTTCTTTCCACATAAGATAATTAGATCTTAAAATGTCACTTCAGCAGCTTCCCTGCTAGCCTTCTTGTCCTATATATTTATGTGATTAGAGATTCAGCTAGGCATCATTTTCTTACATTATTGCATACAGCTTTTACTCCACTTAGACTTGAAATAATACAGAAGATCGACCCAAGTTTTTCTGCGGTTCACAGGAATATTCTCAGGAATATTGTTTTGCACATTTTATCTAGCTAGTCAAAACATGGTTTTAAAAGTTTGAGAGCTCATTCCATTCTTTACACTCAAAGCACYCCCAGAGCAGATGTAGAGCTTTTTTCTTCCTCTGCCATAAAATATGACCATCCACATATTTTCTTTTCCTCATCACAATTATTTCCTTTCCTGTTCTTATACTCCTCATAATCTCCAGAGCTGACTGCTAGGGTGCTAGCAGGAGCAGAATCCCATCCTTCCCCAGTTTTGAGCTTAGCAGGAAGCATGAAGATTGTCTTGGGTGAAACTCAAAGGACAGAAACAGGGCATCTTCAGCATATATTATTAGCAAAGTAGACTGCCTTAACTACCTAGATAGTGATCATATAAAACTTAATGAAAATTTCAATTTTTTGGTGATTGGAAGATTCTAAAAAATTAACAAGGATCATTTTTACTTAGAAAAAAACTGAAAAGTACSCAAAATGTGCGGAATAAAAATGATTATTTTAGACGTTATGCCATTTCTCAGTCAAATTACATCTAATTAATCCAATTTTCTTGTGTTGTAACCTACACATTTATACTCTATTCAGTTTAAACTGACACCACTAATTTACATTGTACAGACTCCATACTAAAGTGGTGTGGTAGAAAAAAAGAGAATGCCTTATCTATGGGACTTCAGTATATTGGGATGCTATTTCCTAGCATATTCTGATGCAGTTTTAATTGGTATATATGGTATTCTGAGGGATTGGAATGGGATTGGAATGAAGGTATCTAGTTTCAATGGGATTGCTCTAATCAATTTATTTAAATCTTATTTCTCATTCAAGGGTTCTAGAACCCTAGAAAACATTGTTTTAGTTGAAACCATATCCCAAATGCATATATTTCAGTGCTATAACTGAAAATAATCTAAGATTTTCATAGTAAAGATAAGTGTCTTGACCTCCAGGGTACCAAATAGGACACCAGTTATTGAGAAATGTATCTCTGAAATTTATCAAAAAATTTAAAAAAAAATTTAAAAAAAAATTTAAAAACCAAAATAAATTAAGGTGGAACTATGATGAAACTGCTCTACATAGCATCTAGGAAGGGGCATTAATAATAAAACTATTAAAACTCCCAAATGAAAATTTGTATCAATATTGTACAGGTACATCGAAGTGAAATATTACTGTCTTCATGCATTAATCAAAAGTAATTGTTCTAAAAACCCCACAACTCACAACTATGCACATTAAGAGTTGAAAAGTATACATTATAGACTAGAGTGATAAATAGGTTACTTACTAATGTGGGTAATTAGCAATAGGAAACTTTCACTGGACATTTTTTATTTATTGACTACTAGTTCCTTAAGGAGGACTAGAGTGCATCAGAAAATCTAGTCCTGTGAGCAACAACTGCTACAATTACACAGAACAATGCAACCCAGAAAAAAAAMCCCACTTTTTTGATTTTCACTAAACTTCTTGGAAATTAGGCAGTCTCAAGGAATCATATTCTTCGTATGCTTAATATRATTTCCATTATAATTACAGAATCATTATCACCACTTTGTAAGGACAGTAAAGAATAAAAAAGATTATATATTGATAGATTTAAACACCCCTCAACCAGACAAGAACAAGTATTCAAAATATGCAAACTGTATAATTTATAGTAAATTTGTATATAATGTGGCAATGAAGAAACAGTCAGCTGTGTTAGCTAACATAWAAATGTGATGCCAAACATACCCAAGGGGAACCTCTCGTTATGGGGAAAAGGTCATCAACAAAACATCACATTCCTCCTATCAAAAAAGCTGGGATGATGATCTGTTTCTTCCAAGGAGGAATAGCACCACTGACTTCAGAACCCAGACAGGCATTAGAAGGGTGAGCACAACATGAGCTTAAGGCACGGCTACTACAAAGCTTGTGTGTATAATTTTCAACGGTTTCACTATTGGGCATAAACAGTAATAATTGCATCATTTGACTCTAATGAGTAAATATCTTCTTAACTAGACTGATTTTTTTTATCAGACTGCTATGACTTTAATTAAATGAATCACAAATTCTTGGTTTCACACACAGTATTTTTTGATAGCTCAAAGAAATTGCATGGGCTGGTTAATCTAGTAACTTTGCCCTGGAGGCTTTGCTATAAAATCTCAGTGCAGCAAGTGATGGAGAATGCAGGTGACCTAGGCTGTAATTCAGATTAAACAGCATTTATTTATTTATTGTGCTTTAGATGCAACCCTTGTTTATAAAGTTTTTTTTTTTTTAAAGAGCTTTAAGTACTTTATTATTCAAATTTACATTTTGCCAGAAAGTTCAGACTCTCTTTTCCTGACACACATTTGGACTATCAATTGTTTCAATTATTTGTTTGGGGCTTAATTTCCTAACACAGGTACTTATGTCTACTCTAATCCTGTACATCCTTGCAGCCTCTCAGAACAGCATCTCTTAGATAATTAAACTCCCAGTTTGAAATTAAAGACATAGAAATCATTCTTTAATGACCATGCCAATCAAAGGAAAAACATTTCTGTTGTTTTAATCATAAAGGAAAATATTTTTAAAGAAATCAATCGGTAGTTAGGAAAAAACAAAATTCCAGAAGAAGTTTCAGTTTTCAGTATCACAAAGCATAATTCCATTGGAACCYAGCAGACTCTTGAGGTAAGATAGAAAAGATAGAAGAAACACAGTTAACATAATCTAGTTGTAAGATGGAGTTAAGGGAAAAGGAGGTAGCTTTTTAAGTGCCAGAACAGAAATATGAATAATTTTACTCCACAGAAGTTGCAAGAGAATCAATCAAAAAACCATAAGAGCTTGTCAGAAAGCAGCTCTTCCATGAACATAAATGAACAAGAATTATGGCTCTGAGACACAGAAGTTTTTAAAATTATTTCCCTTTGATCTCACCATACCATTTTTCCATATACAACTGAAAAAAAAAATAAAAAAAAATAAAAAAGCCTTCATGGTTATGAAAAAGGCTTTTCCAATATAGAAAAATGAAGGACTGTTTTAAGAAGCATTGAAAGTAGAGTTCCAATAGATGCAACATTCCYCCTCAGTTTAGAATCTTTATGACTTTTTCAACATAATCAGCAATTTCCCTGGTGGTCATTTGAACAAATCATCTTTCAATGTCCATCTTGCTGCTAGATATAAATATGGAAACCAGGATAAAGACTGCAAGGTATCTGGCTATTCTGAACACTGCATAGCTTGCTGTCACAAGGCTGCATATGCCATTTTTTTCTGTCAGAGGAGCCAGTTTCCAGTAAGCTAACATGGATACTGAAATATAACTGGAAATTTGAACRTGATTCTCACTGTGGCAAAATTTATTTTAATTTTCATCGTTTTCTCCATCTGTCTGGGTAGAAAAAATGCTCTTTCCATTAAAGAGTAAAAAGCACAGCTGAAACACCAGCAGAGTGACAACTGGAAACTAGTAGTAAGACATTAGGCGTCACCCATCTTTTCTTCTTCTGAACTCACTCAGCTTACAAGATAAGCACAGGAGTGAGTTCTTTGCACTTAGGATCAACAAAGAGACTGTTGAACATTGTGCATTAATAATCATTGTAAAGCCACTTAGGATTTGTAGTAAAAAATTTTGTTTCTAACATATTAATTTTTTTTTATTAGCTCTATTTTTCTTGACAAATGCAATCAACATATATAGAATCTAGTAGCAAGATAGGGTAAATAGCATTTATTAGTCTAATTTATACAACCAACAAAATCAAACCAGAAGCTCTCCTTCAGCTCTGTAACAGAAACTGCAACTTTAAAGTTAAACAGAAATTGAGGAAAAAACTTGACAATTTTATCTGATACATATCAATTACACCATCTCAGAAAGAAAAGACGGCTGGGGAATTGTGAAGTAAAAATGTGAASGACAGGTGAACAATAACCATTATTTACTTATCAGATTTATTAACCTTTTAAGAAGAAAATAATTTTGAGCATACAGTATTTGACAGCTGTCAACTGAGACCAACTAATAATAGCACTGATGGAAGTCAGAATAAAGTACTACAGCTAATCATAGAATAGAATCACAACATCATTGAGGTAGGAGAAGATCCCACAGTCCTATCCCTAACCCAGTAATTCCAAGTCCACCACTAAACAATGCCCCTAACTGCCATATCTTCCTGTCTTTTCACGATTACTTTCCAGGTATGCTGATTCAACCACTTCCCTGGGCAGCCTGTTCCAGGACTTGACAAMCTTTTTGATGAAGGAAGTTTTCCTCATATCCAATACAAACCTCCCCTGSTGCAATTTGTTTCCCCTTGTTCTATACCTTTAAACTTGGGAGAAGAGACTGACCTGACTATGCCCTCCTTTCAGGTAGGGAGTGATAAGGTGTCTCCTAAGCCACGTTTTCTCATTTAACCAGATGATAGTTTTAATTTTACTGGTTACAAATATTTAGCTCAGTTTTTCTATCCTTTATTTTCATATTGAATTCTCTACAAATTTACATGGAAATGGTTTCTAATAAGAAGGAGTATGGACATTTACATTTCTGGGACAATTTCTTYCTGTGAAAAAGAACAGAAATGAATGAATGATTAATTATTTGGTACCCATCATACCAATGAATGAAAAATTATTTGGCACCCATCCATCTAACAAGAGCTGTCTTGGTGAATTTATGAGATTACTGGAAACAATGAAAATCTCCAGCTGATCATATATTACATTTTGCATTTTATGTGCCCAAGTACTTGCAATCTCAGGTTTTATTTTCCGTTTCAAAATAGCCATAGTTGTAACTTACTCTTTAAAGTCTTGAATGTAGTGATTCTGCTCTCAATTATACTTTCTATTTCAAAAGAAAAGATGATCTTCCAATAGACGGTTAACTTAGATGGATTGAAGAGAATACTTAGAAGGTTTACCTAATTGAAACTGTGTTTTATTATAAACCAAATGCCCATTTTAAAAATACACTGCCAAGTTGCTGTAAAATATTTACACAGGAAAGCAGTACAATAGAAAAAAGTGAGGGAATTCAGATAGCCTCATAAACAATTTTGAAACAACAGAAGGTAAACTGATTTAAACTCATTGAGCAAATTTACTGCTATGAATTATTTCCTTTATTCCTGRAAATACAAGGCTCTAAAATTTCAGGTTTATGTAATCAGTCACCTTTTACTTTATATTAATCAATCAAATTACTTTCAGCTAGCAATAAAAGAAGGAAGAAATTAATCATATGGTTATTGGTAAAAATCACAACTTCAAAAAATCTCAACAAAAGATGCTTAGGATCACACAGTGTTGCCACAAAAAGAAACTGCAAAGATGCACAGGCGGAGCATGCAATCAGAAAAAAACTAATTTGCAAAATTAGGCCAGATTGTAACTGGCTTAGTAAAAACACTGATATCAGACGCTGGAGTTTGCAATAAAGGGTCTTTGAAAGGATTAAAGGGGCTATAAGAGATTATCAAACTAATCACAGCTGATACTGGCACAAATCAGATATCAGATGCCATACATTAAAATCTTTAGATATGTCTTCTTTAGAAACATGAAGTCCTAATAGCTCAAAAAAATAAACAGAAAAATGCATGTATCTAATAAAAAACAGCATTTTGAAAACCTAGTGAGGTGCCATTGGAAAATCCACTTCGAGGACAGTTCCCCGCTGAATAAAAGGAGGGCTCCAAGCATCTGACAGGACATAAAATTTATTTTCTATTCATCATTTTATTCTGTCCTATTAAAATAGCTATTTTAGCATATCCTTTGTTGTCAAGCCTTTCTTACTGAGATGCAGAAAAAAAACATAGATCCTCTCCCTGCATCCCCCAGATGGGTTGCAGAACAAGTGTCATGCCAGGGATCATTAGCAGGCAACCAGATTATCAAAATCAAGAGCACCTACATAAAAAACTCCAAAAATTCAGTTGTTGATTTTCTTTAAATACTCAATGAACATAATCTACTACTGAAAGAATATGAAAGAAATTTCAAAGAAGTCTATGTATATTTTTAAAAAATTAAAAAATGAAAAAGGCAAAAAAGGTGCAATTAGCCAAACGAATTGTAAAAAGCCAATGCCAAAAATATGGTTCTCTGCACAGCTTTAAAGTGAATTTGCCAGTTTCAACAGCKAAGAAGAAAAAGAGAGAATGCACTCATAAAGCTATGGGTTCTGTGAACATAAAAACCATACAGAGTAACTGCACAGCAAATTCAGGAAAGCAAAATTAGAGCAATGACAGACCTAGATGACAGATAAAACTTATTTTAAAAACTCCTGAAAGTGTTGACATCTAAAATCTTAACAGTAACTACAGCTCAGTGACATAACTTTTGGTCAAATAAAGACCAAAAGTTATTTCAGTTTGCTTAAAAGTTATGCAAAGAGAAATTACCCCTGAAAACTCTAATGAGACCTTTGCATGCTTTTTTCTCATGTGTTTTCTCTTTTAACCCCAGAAGGGTCATTATCTATCACGTCAACCTATGAACTGGATTAAACATAATGAAACTGCAGAAAAATTGAATCAGAGTAAAATATTCTCCCATAGGAACAAAGACTAAACAAAAATAACATGTTAGCAATTATCACTATGTGATGGATATTTCCATACCATTTCTGTAGCTTTCTCAGAATATTCTGCCCAAATATTCCACCAAGCTCTGTAGTCTTCTGTTTCAGTGAAATAATTACCTTCAAATATTTCTATCATGTGCATAAGATGCATTTAAGATTTTAAAGGTACAGATACAACAACCTTGAGCTTCTCATTTTGAAAGGGTGTTGTACAATGTCATCAGCAGATCCTGTACTTTTACTATGGCTTCTAGTGATAATGTGCTATGAATTTACAACTACACCATTAAGAATAGTACAGTAATGCACATTTTTCAAAGATTCTAAAGCCATATAGATAAGGCAATCTCAGAAAACAAAGAAGTTACTCTTTCTCTGGCTTGCTTTCTTTTCACTTAGAGGAAGAAACTGATCCAGAAGGCAAGTATTAGTAAAATTTYATGGTGTTTAATACCTTAGCATTTCTGCATGCTAAGGAATAAACTCAGGAAACATGACTGTACAGAGTATTTGATGCTGAGAAACAAATTATTGTGAAAATCAAATACATTATCACAAATCTTTGCTCCAATGCAAATGCAGTATAAAGTTGCAACTAATTTTAGAGAGTGACAGATTATGCTGAGTTGGAAGGGATCCATAAGGATCATCAAGTCCAACTCTCAGGCAGAACAATTCCCAAGAATYACACCATGTGCCTGAGAGCATTGTCCAAACACTTCTTGAACTCTGTCAGGCTTGGTGCTGTGACCGCTTCCTTGAAGAAAATTCCAGTGCTCAAATTTGAAGAAAATCTTCCCCTAACTTTGCAAAAGCAATGATTGTTTTAAAATCAGAAATGTTGCAGTAAKTATTATTGATGCCATATGACTGAAACTGCCTGAAATGTGGTGTTCTGATAAACACTCAAGACTGAAGAATTGTGGTATGATTGATCCATGCCTTGTCTTCTCCACCTACATCTTCATTGATTCATTAGTTCCATGGGGCTTGCTGTAGCCAAAGCAGGAAGGAAACATGGAATAATGAAATAGTATTGCAATATAAACCTGTTTAGTAAAACAGCTTAAAGCCATTTTAATTAATGAACAATAAATTACATTTTCACAGGAAAAATACAAGAACTGGAAATGTTGACAGTGATTTTTTGAAAACAGCTCAGAAAAAGAATAGTACTATTATGCTAGAAAGGAAGAATATCTAACCTGGGGTTATTCCCAAAAATCCAATAATGAATAGGAGATAACAGTAAAAACTAACAGAATAACTAGATTAACATTCTTCTGAAAAAGCTATTTCTAAAGAAAATAAGAGAGCCTTAAATAATCTGATAGCAATATAAGAGAAAATACTGAGAATGTTAACCTTCTGAGAAACAGAATATTTCCTAACAGAAAAAAGTGAAAACAAAATTTGATTATCCACAAAACAGTAAATATGGGGAAGAGATACAAAATAAATTAAATGCTTATCAGTGTAATAGTTTTCCTGCTTTTAGTTAATGACATTGAAAATACTACATGATGTCTAACACATTGGTCTACATACCCTAGTGCATCAGGAATGGAAAAATAAAAAAGTATTTAACTACATAATGAAAACAACAGAGAATAAACAATACAGAGATATTCTGTGCAGTATAAATTATATTGTAAACTATATCGCAAAGGAACTATGATGAATGTAGAACTTCGTGAGAAAGAAAAAGGGAGAGAGCGCATGCACACACAGCCTGAACATTTTTGCCCAATACACCCAAACAGAACACCAAGTAAAAACTGAATGTATCACAAAGAAGGAAAAAATAATTAAGAATCCTCTAGAGGATAAAGAATTCATTCTAAATATAATGGGTTTAATAAAGAACTAATCCTAACAGGCCTTTTTTTTTTAATTCTTAGATGTGATTATAGAAAAGCTTACACTTTGGAACCTTAGCTCCACTGCCTGAAGTAGGAAATCAGGAGTCCCAGTGTATTTTAGAGGGGTTATTATCAAGTGCAAGCTTCAATAGTGGCTTTGCTATCACAACATTCCTAAGCAACAAGTTGATCTAACATTTCACCACTGATTAAAGGCAGAGTTTCCTTCTCCTCCACTCTCCAGTGCCTGACATACATTCCCAATATCTGACTTTTACTGGGTGATGTGCCTGTGAGTGTTCCCTGAACTGATACATCTGAATAATTTCATAGAAAACTAACCTAGGGGAAAAACATTAATAGTTTTCTGCTGGCTTAAAAAGCCAAATCACCTTACTCTAGTGTCGGATGAACAGGAGAGATGGCACAAGTAGAGAGGCTGCAAAATGAAGACCAGTGGAGAAAAAAAAGGATAAACAGTAAAGATTTCTAGGCAGCAGCAAAGTTCACCTGCTCATGGAACCATACCTGCAGAAAGGAGGATTTACTGCTGCTTTTGGAAGCTGGTGGAAATGTTTCCTGCAGGGCACACAGACATTAATGACAGGGATGTCTCCCTTCACTCTGGAACTAGACAACTACAAAGGAACTCAATCTATGTAACACTTTGGAAAGCTCGATAAATCATCTGAATGCCCCATTAAATCCAATTCAAAATTGCTAATTGCCTGAACTCTATCTACTCCAGTAAATATTAAAAGCTGGCTCAGTAGTTTTGAAAGAAATTTCATTGAAGCAAGGGGAATTAAATCTGGACCAAGTCTGCAGGGTACATCATTAACACCCATCTAGAGTTGGAAATTTTCCAAAATATTTCATTATGCCCTTATTAGTCTAGAACAATTTTTTCTTTTAAGTTCTTTCACCTTAAGTCCATATGGAAACACACTTAGGAGGGGAGCATTCACATAATTATTCTAGAATAATTATACTTTGAAAAAATCCAAATGTAAAAAAAGCCAGGTAAATATTCCYTTTAAATATGTCTTGCAGTATAATGGATTTACATGTAATGCAAGAAGTTATCTACATGACCTTTTCCCAACTGCTGACATCACATATAAACAAAATACTTTACATGCAGTCTCTACAGGCCTTGTTTAGTCCATTATATACAAGACCAGAGCTCACTGCTGCTCACCACTGCTGTTACCAGTTTCATGATAGATAATTTTTTTCTATACCTGCTTTACAACACATAGACCCTACTTGGCACATTTGGCCTGCACTTCCTGCTTGCACACTGTACAACCTTACATGGAGCTATAAGAAAATACATTTTCTGGAACATTTGCAATAAGTTCAAACAAGCCATGTAAAGAAGTCTTGGGAAATCACAAAACTAAGCAACTTTATCACCAGTAAACAGCCTAACTTACTGAAAATTACAGAATTTGCTTCATAGGAAGAGTTCATTTGGGAAATTTCACAATAAATGTTATTTTTTAGTATTTAAATCCTTTGAATATAAAATCTATAAGAAGTTTTTATTCAAAGTGTTTTTCCTCTCAAAAAATTATTAGAAAAAAMCAGATTTTTCAAAATTTCCATGAAATTAAAAATGTTCCAAATTATACTTTTTTGAATAGAAATCTTTTACATTTATTCTGAAATTGCTCTATTATATTTAACCTTCACAAAAATAACATTACAAAACACATTAAACAAGCAAAAAACAACCAACAAAAAAAACCTACCTCAAAAGAATGTCTGTCTCCTTGTAATTCTTAGTAAAATTTAAATTAAAGGCTATCTGTGGTTGATGAGCTTCTTTCACCATCACAATAATTACTTCCAAAAATGGGTAACTACATGGGGCTGTCTCCTGTTAGCTAAATTCAGGTGCAGGTACAAGGCTCCTTTTACTTTTTTAGAGCAGCTTTTCTTAGAGTGCAATTAACCTGAAGACATGTACATTGTACATAAGCCTATATAACAAKTTTTATAGTGTCCTTATTAAAACTGATGAAGTTATATGTATCATGAGTTAAAGAAGAATCTTACCAGAGACTACATGCCTAAAATGTGATTTAGATTACATAGCTAAGAAGTGGGGTTTTTTTCTCAGTTCTTTTAAACATACTTAATTTTGTTAATACATCAACTAGATCAGATAATATCTTGCTGTCTTCAAGGAACAAGAAAATACAAACCATAACAGCACACACATATTAAGTGAATATACTGATTTTAAGCCAATTGGCTGAAATCACAATTATTTTGTGTCTTCATAAATTATTTCACATGAAGACCTTCTCAGACTTCAGAAATACCAATGAAATGTACTTCAACTTTAAAAATTGGATTGCTGTCTCTTATATGGAGTCTCAAAACAAAAACAATATAAGTTCACTGATCAGAGCACAGATTAATGATTTTAAAATGCTTACCAGTAGAAGGCAAACTAAATCAAACAGCAGACAATATTTTAGAGCCCTTCTGGAAWTTACAGGCCTATTTGTTTAAAAAAATGCAAATACTTCACAAACAGACTGGACAAATGCTTGAAATATCAGAAGCACAAGAAAAATATGAAACTAACAGTATATTTATTCTAAAGAACTTTTAAGTCTTAAAAAGGTACTCAGGCAACCTTATGCCCAGTATTTCTACAGAATTAAGTTACTTAGTAAGCAACCCTACCTAACAATAAAAAAGGTATGATCAAATATAGGCAAAGTTAAAACAGCTATTTCAAAATTTCATAAGACAACATTGGAAATTGTTCTAAAGAGCAAAATCTGCTTTCATACTAGAAATCCATAATATTATTTCTCCATTAGCCTTGGTGGATCTGACAGTAAAATAATCAGTGTTTTGTTTAGGTTATCTAACGTAACATTGAAGTACCTTATGGCAATCAAATAAAAAAAYTATTATGCTTTTCCTTTTTGTTGATCATTCAGTAATGCCTTAAACTTTCATTTGTCAAGAACTGAAACTTTCTTAAGTAGAAGACCCTATAGTAGATCCTCTTTACACAGAAAGCTTAAAATTTTTATTCTATTCCAAATTACAAATGGAGATGAAGCTTAAACCTAATGCTAGGAAAAACATGTCTTATTGGGGGATTTTTGGTGGTTTTGTTTGTTTGTTTGGGTTTGGGGTTGTTTTTTTGGGTTTTGGGTTTTTTTTTTAATTAGGATGAAAAAGACAATACTTTTTCCCAAAAACTGACAAATGACTTTGTGTAAAATTATCCACACTCCCAAAAACCTCTTCAATCCTATAAACAGTAATGTAATAGAACGTCTGACTAATCCAAACAATGTAATACAAGTCGAATTAGAATGATTAAATTTCAACTGATTCTAACTCCCAACTTTCTGAAAGAAATAAAGACACAAATGAATATTAAAATTTACTGCAATTTTAATCAGTAATATGCAAAAAAAGGTTGTGACTTCCTGATATGAAATAGCCCTTAACTTTCATAATTCTTAAGCACTATCTTTTATCATTTTGCTGATGTGTGTTATATTTTAAAATCAGAAGGATAATGGATGTGCTTCTTAAACTGTAAATTGGGTTTTATATCAGAGACCTGTCAGCACCACGACAGGTTGACCTGACAGTGGTCTTGCATTTGCAGCTCTCCTTCATGGCTGCTTTTCAAGGTGATAGGTCAATCTTTGAAATGTACAGAGTTCTTGAGCCCTCAGGAAACATCCTAGAGTCCTAACATGTACTATTTCTMGGATCTTCGAACAGATTGAAAGCAGAGGTATCCTTTGCTGTCGCAGATATTGTTATTAATCAAGGGCATTGAAGTTTTGCGAAAATAATATAAATTAAAATACAATTCATTTTTCTACAGCCTCTAGGGCAAACATCAAAATTCAGGACAAATGGTTGACTTCTTCGTGTTACTGATAACTGCAAAACAAAAACAAACACCTCATTAATTTCTTTGCTATGCTGATTACTCCAAGCCTAATTATAATGTTTTAAAATAAAATTATAATGTTTCATAAATCTACTCATGCTAGATAAAGACTGTTTTGTAGGTATTATTAAACTTGATTGATCATAATCTCTTGAAGGCTACTGGTATCAGTTTGCTGATGCTACTGCTCTATAATACAATGTGGATGAAAAGTAAAAAAGTGCTCAGAAAACAGAGCTCATTATTACAGAATCTGCTTTCTACTCTGTTTTGCAGACTTTCTTGCTTTGCTTACATAGCTGCAATAATATTTAAAATCTACTTTATACAGAGCATGCTGTTTGGGTTGTTTTTTTAAAAAATAATTACAATTCTTTTAGCATCATATTGCATCTTTCTACTGCCAAAAGTTTATTAAACTACCTTCAAATATGTACTTGAAATTCATAAAAATAAATGACATGGGAAATGCAGTAGTCACTGCTGACTCTCCTGACATGACTCATCCAACCAAGCTCTAAAATGGTATATATTCTCAATGACATTTCTGTTTGCAATCAATAGAAAACACTACCGTAATTTATTTTAATAACTGATAACATAAATGTTCACAAGTAATTGTGCTGTGAGAATTATTTATTAGTATATTTTCAAATTAAAAAACAAAAATGTAGACTGTACTTAAATTAGATTTTGACATTTTGTCTTGCAGTATGAGAGTATCTATCAAAGTGAAAATGATAGAACACATTTTCAGGCTGAAAATACCATAGTAAACCTGCTGTAAAAATTTGGCCTGTTTTTTCAACTAGCAGCTCTAAGTTTGAATTTTACTGAGGGGCAAATGAATGTTAACATGGCTTTGAGATGAGACAAAAGAAACTTACTTTGAAATACACTCAAGTAATAAAGTAAGTAAATTTGTTTGAACCCATTTCAGGATGTCACAACAACCACTCTTGTAACAAAAATGTATTTTAGCATGTTCAAAGCTGCACGGCCACAACAGCCTGATTCCGGCTGCAATCTTCCTCCCTTGCCTTCCATCTAGATTTGCTAAACTGTTTTCATGCACTATGTAATCAAAAAATTACATTCATGTTCACAATAGAGGGATCATATTCATTCCCTCAAAAGAGGTATTATATTTCTGRCAATTTGTCATGCTAAAACAGCTCCTCACAAATGTAAAAGCTGAAATCTTTCCCCTCTCGTCACCTTCTCATTTGACAAGAATGCAATATAAAAGGTTAAGGATATATATGTATATATGGAGGCTCTTGTAAGAAGTAAACCTGAATCTCTTCTGGAGAATCCAACCTAGACTTTACACTTCTAAGCCAAAAGCCTCTAAACACTRGCTTACTGGATAGAGGATGTCAGCTTAGCACTGGCACAGGAGCAAGTCCCAGACTGAAGGCCCTCCTCTTGTGATTGGATTGGGAAGAATAAATTCCAGTAACATATGATTACAATGACATTCTTTTCATTTGTTCAAAGAATACTGATAACTGATTGTTCTCTGAAGAAGACCCTTCAATCTTTCACTTTCAAGTGAATGAGGGTCCCTTCCTGCACTTGTAAGCCAAAGATGACAAATATAAATTGATGTGATACTGTATGACACCATATATTTCACATTTCCCATTGCAGGAGGCGCCTAGTCAGAACAGAAGTTTCATCCTTTTATGGYAGCTATCCTCAAGATGCTATGCAGAGAGCTTAGTGACTAAGCTGTGGATTCCATGTTCCTCCCTGGGGAACAAGAGCCTAAAATTCAGGGCTGCATTCCACACCCATTATTGGGATTTGCAAAGCCTCTTGATGATTAAATGCCTAATCAAACAGCTGGTACCAGGTTCAAGAGGCAATGCAAAACCACAGGGGTTTTGAAAGAGAAATGCTATACAATCATCATCACAGGGTAAACCTGACTCAAGGCCGGGACTTCCGTGTTGGAAAAGTGCCAATCAGTTATATTTCTCTTGTGACTGGATTGGGAAGAATAAATCCCAGTAACATATGATTACAATGACATTTTATATGTKAGAGTAAGTCATGTCAGGCAACACCACATTAACAGGAAATGTTTTAGTGAATTGTATATTTTATGGCAGCTTACCAAATACAATAATCTATAGAAATCAGCATTAATGTTTCATAGGCATGAATCTCTACCAGGGTTACCCCAATTAAACTAATCTCAGAACTTTAACTGCATTAGGGAAAAAATGCTCCATTTTCTTCTTTATTCTTTTCTAGATCTACTAAACTTCATAATTATGTCCTGATTTACAATTTCTTCATTGACATAACATGCATCTCAATATAGGATATATAATTACCCTTCAAGAAGCTTTCAAGAACAGATTTGTCTGGATGACTATCTGAAGAATTGCTATAAAACAGCACGTTGAAACTACATCTACAGAGTAACTGAAGTTTATTCTTTCTCATGGAGAGCAAAGTGAATAGCTACTAAGATATAAGAAGTAGCAAAATTCAGAATCAATGAAATAATCCTTATTTTTTTCTGACTCAACACCTGAGAATGTTACATCAAAAGAAAAGCCATTCAACAGTCAATTGTTCAGCACCCTCAAGATATCAAGTATTCATAAAAGTGAAAAATACTAATTTAAGGATGCTTGCAAGATGTATTTTGAATCTTTGACAGTGAAATACGAGAAGAACATTTTATTTTTTAAAACAATAATTATTCTTAACAAAGCAATAATATAACCAAACCAGTGATTCAAAACCAGAGATGATCACGTCTCAAGCCTCGAGTTGTGTAGTTCTTCTTCTGTGTGTTGTTAACTTTTGTAACCTTTATAAATTAAGGCACTACCGTGTATTCAAACACAGAGATGTGCATGTTTGCCTTCTTGTAAAATCAGATATATACATATATACTTAACTTACAATAAAAATATCACATAGAATTAAGAACTGCACAACTATAAGTACATATTCCGCTGAATTGTATTCCTTTTTGACAGTGATTTATAGGGTTAACATCTTAATTTAAAGAAATGAGGATGAAAATTGAAAGGATATTGCTCAAAAAAAAAATTCCAGTTTATCTACAGATACATATGCACAAGTTAATTGCTCTTTCACATGATAGGTGGCTCTGAAACCTTCCAATTCTCTTCATCTCTGAACAGTGAAAAACAATCCAATGTTGGGGTTCTWGTGAGGATTTGTGGAGACCTTGGGGGGAATCCGCCCTAAATTCACATCCACACATATATTTTAAAAGCTAGTCAGGGCTATTAACTAATCTTAAAACAATAGCTCAAGACATCAACAATTTTTTTATTAAAACATTCCAATGTCTCTGATGAGGTGAAAAATAGAAGTTGAAGTTAGAATTCTCAAAATAAGTTGATCGAAGATTGTAATTATATTCATTTGGAGGATAAAGATATAACTAATGAAAGTTTAGTCAAGGCTCAGTTTTTTCAAAATGTTAACATAGCTTTTCTAAAAATAAATGTCATTGCTTTGGTTTCATTTCAGTAGCCTCTTTTTAGAAATATTTTTAGAGAAAATTTATTTAATCATTTAGTTAGCAATTCAGTCAATCAAAAGTTTACATAAAAATTAATCATAACTATATTTAAGACCCTATGAATTTACAGCATGTAGACTGTATATGAGATTTTCAAAAAACAACATTTGCAAAACCCACATAATTTAATTTTCTAAGTGAGGATTTCAACAAATGCTTTTTCTCACTCAAGCTGTAATACAAATATACATCAAATAATTTTCAATTTACAGAGAAGCAACAGAAGAAAAAAACCTGTTGATTATAACAGTTATTACTTCCTGATAGTGATGAGAAGAGTACAGTAAAGAGCAAAGTATAAATGCATCCTATGTGCCTTACTTATTGGTACAGCGTCAAAAAACRAATGCATTTAAAACAAATATACTTTAGCCTTAACAAATTATTCCGAAATCCTACAACTCTGTATTTGAACCACAGATAGAGCTTCAGCACCCTAGTTTTCCTGATTAGTTAGCCCTTTGGTATGTTACAGAGTCCTTTAAGGGCAAGTTTAAACACTTCTACAGTGGCAATACAGCAAAACAAATTGTTCTAATAACATTGAAAATTCCCAGCTGGAGCTTCCTGCTGTTTTGTATTCTCCTCCATGGTACCCAACACCACAATAATCACAGCTCCTTTAACATTTCTTATGACCTTGCCTTGCTCACAGTTTCTTCAACTTTCTCTCTCCTCCTTTAGAAACTAGGTTTAATTTTTTTTTTTTTTTTTTTTTTTAGTCAAGAGCTGAGGCGGATTTTATATTTAAATGAATGAATATTTTGAGCTGAGTTTTTGTGGAAAGCAAGATGGAACAACAAAGAAGTAATTTGGAAGCATTTAAGAGAGCATAAGCAAGGAAGCATGTAGTAATCTTTAAATATGTGCTAAAGGAGGCCCTTTTGCAGACAGCGGAAGATGGAAGTCAAACATCCAGCAAATTGAAGAGGCAGAAGGAAAATGCTACAATATTAAAAACTGTCACAAGGGCTTTGAGTCATAAGAAGGACAAGTAACTCACAGAAGCTTTTCTCTTCTCAATTTGCCTCTTTAGACCTACTAAACAGAATCAGAACATGATCTATGAACAGGATTAGCCAGGAGAATTTATAGCGAAAATAGTATGAATCACAAAGAGAATTAGAAAAAATGAAAAAATTCTTTACAATATGAAGAAGTCTGCAATCACTGATGCAATGAACATGCAAATTTGACATCTATTATTATGTGATAATTTTAAGTCTAATTTTCACACAGTAAAGGATGTAAATATAAGGGTAGTCTTTACCATAATGAGTTTGAGTTACATTGGTTTTACATAAAAGGAATTCTATTATATTATCTAAATTTTCTTTTGTTCATAGCACTTAGCATATTAGAATTTTACAACTAGATATTCTTGTCTTCATTGCATGCATGAACACAACAGATAGGTGTACACTATATTAAACATTATTGGTTATGAACAGTATTTTCTGATCAAATAAATTTTAGCATTCCTGAACAATAATTTCCCCAAATGACTGAAATAAATTGCATCTAACATAATATATATTTCTAAAATATTATTTTCCCAGATAGTCTGTTTAGATTTCATCACATTTGTCTACATAGTGATAGAGCAAAAGATTTTAATGTTGCAAAATGAAGTAGTAACTTAAACCCAGCAGATTTAACAGTGTGCATGCAATCTCATTTCTATCCCTTCCATGTTTATCCTTAAGACTAAATAATAAAAGTTACTCTAACATTATTAAAAATTATAGCACACTATGAACACACAAGGAAGCAGTAATTAAGATACCATAGGCAATGTAGAATCTGAAATTTCCTAATTTTGGTGTGCTTTACAACTAACACAGTATTTGCTCCTATGAGTTCTTTTAAAAGATCAAGCAAACAAAYAGGTCCACCTTTGGCAAACGGAACAACTACCTCCAGTCTCTTTCTCCTCTACCTCTCTCTATCTATGTTGGAATATTAAGATACCTTCGTGTCCATGTGATGCTTGTTTCAGAGGCAGATAAGGAGGAAAAGAAGGGAAACTGCATGCCAGAAATAAATGCCTGGACATTGGGCAACATTTACTAGGAGTAAGAACCAAGCTTTATGTCTTCTGCAGACATTCTGCTGTTTTGTCAGGGGCAGGATAAAGGCAAATTCTGAAAACAGCACAGCTCGGGGGTTTTTTTTTACCCCTCTCACCCTTCCCAATATAGGGAGATGAAAGAGCTCTCAAGCATTCACTTTGGCTGAAGGGTCTGTCTGACTCCAAATTTTGACACAGTATTATTCTGGTAGTTGGCCACAGTTATTCTGAAAGAAGGGAAATTCCAAAATTAAAGTTTATGTATCAGCCAAAGCTGAAGAGAATTTCATGTTACAAAACACACACTATAGCCCATGGGGTTTACACCAAATTAAAGAACTGCTGCAAACACTGTAAATGTGACAACTTATCAAAAAAAGGTAAAAATCTATTAAAATGGTAAGAGCGATGCCTTCTAAGTACTAGGGCTGCTAGTAACAACCCTACTAGCTACCAAGCTATGCTATGAAGGCTGGAAGGAAAAGGAATGCAAGAAATACTGCCATTATGAACTTTCAAATATTGCTAGCTAGGAAAAACAATCTTTGGAATAATATTTTTTTATACTAATTCTATGCTAAAAGGTTAAGCTCTTTAAAAATACTCACAAGTGATCTCTGCAGATCCATATAAAATAATGAGTTATGTCTGCATGGTAAAAAATAATGATAAATTTTATCATTAATATCTTTAATATTGCATATACATTTTCTCACATTTCTGAAAATGCCTTAGACTTTTTTTAAATTATGACATATACAAATGGTATAAAAACAGAATTTGAGAAATTTATTACAGTAACTTAACTGTGAAACACCTCTTTGTGAAAATACAAGAACATTTATGTCTGTACAGACGTCTGTATCAAATAACTGCAGTACTACTACACATATCAGTAATATGTACATATACATATTATTAAACATAACTAGACATGTTAAAAAATTGATAGACCTATGCTGTGAACATCCTCCACTGTGAGCAGAAGGATTATCACAGCACATATTAGCACACTGTCTACCAGCTTTCCCTGAGCTGACACTGAGATGGAGCTATCAGTAATTCTGCAGTTTCTGGCACTTAGAAATTAACAATAAAAGCATTCTGAGAAATATAAATAGCTTTGCATAAAATAATAACTAAATTAAAGAATTTAGTTTCATTAAATAATGAACTTAATTCATTATTTCATTAATGAATTAACAAAGTACAAGAAAATATCAGGCTCTATGTACTTTCTTTTTTCATAAAATACTTGTTAGGAAAAACCTAACAAAAGTAAACTTTGATGGTACTCTACATCCATCATTAAATCTGGAAAAGCACACTCAGTAATCAAGCAAATGTAACTGTAAGACCATTACAGTAAATATATTACTTATTCATAGGCTGCACTGAGTATAATTAAATTCTACGTTCTGATGAAAAGGAGACATTTTTATCTGACATGCTGATTAAAAAAAACAAACAAAAAAACCAAATCATTTTTATGATTTGCAGAAAATAACTCATCCTTCACAACAGTTGAACAACAAACAAGAGAGAGAAGTTGAAATCCTAACATTTTGTCATAGAATATTAAGCTTTTTCACCCTTATTCACATTTTACGTTAACCACAACAGTGAGAGAAAGTTGTTAATATATATTTACTGTTTGCTGAGTTAGGTGGGTGGCTCTATTTTGTTTTGAGCTACCTCAAAAGCCATCATTACAACTGACAGTACGGAATTACTATCAGCAGACAAGCTAAGAACTGAGCAAGCCAGCAAAACTAATTTTCATTTTTAGATCAAATCAGACTCTTTCCAGTTGCATAGATAAATATGTTGGTAAGATAKAATGAATTTCAGGAACAAGTAAAATATTTAACTGCAGTCAATCTAAATTGCTTGAAAACCTTTTATTTTCCTTAAATTTTTATTAGGTTTTTAGAGATAATGCTGATAAATTAACCTACAGAACAGTGCATAAACAGCTATATATCTGGTTAAATGCAATGGTATTTTATCATAGAAATTGCAAACTATAGTTTTTAATCATTACTATTTTACTGCCTGAGAGACAAGTTTCAAATTCCATTAGAAATGTGAACATAACAATACATTTTTTAATAAAAACTAGTGTTTTGGAGAAGCAATAAAACTGAAAATTATCCACCATTGGCCTTTCCCTTTCCTGAATAATTTATGAGAACCACAAAAATCCAGACGTCTGTAAGATGTGATACACTAAACACATACAGGGAAGTTACTTGATAAGTTTTTTTTTTCCTAAATATTTGTTCAAATTAAAATATTAAAACATTTTCCTCTAAATTCTGCCTGATTCAACCACATACACATTTATGTTGTGCAATGTGATCTGATCACCAGAGATATAGTTCTCAGTATGAATCACACATTGTGAAAAACGTTGTTCAGTATTTCATAGAACTAGCTCATTCTGCAAGAATTTTGTAACAGAAGAAACCATCTTCAGGATGCCAGTCATTACGAGCTAATAACTCAAAGAATTAGTAACACACCTTCTGCCATGTAGCCCTAAGGATGCTTTGTTTAATTCCCATTCACTGTAATTTGTTGCTCAACTATACCTCTGATCACTTGTGACTGCAGTCCTTTTGGTCAAAAGCAAGCAAAATTTCCACTTGCACTGCAGACTGTCCGCCAACTACACCATGGAATATAGAGAGGTTCATTTTTACAACTCTTCACYATCATCAAGCTACCATAACCACTGAAATAGCAATGAAAGAGTGCTAATATGATTACACTGTGCCTAAATGCCATGCAGAAGACTGGATACTTTAGATTACGCTTTAGACCTCATCAAAAGAGATGATTAGAAAGAGACTATARCAAAAAGCCAGATTGTTATGAGAGAAGAAAGTAAAGAAAAAGCAAATAAATCTCCACCACGGCTAGTTACAGAATAAATACTGGTTACCAACCTTTCAGCATGTTTTCTCTACTTATGTTCCTGAAAGACTTTATAAAATACTGATGAAATCATGTYAAAAAATATGACAAATATGCAAAAGACTGACTTCCAAAGGAAAATAAATAAAACCCAAGATACATAACACTACATGAAGCTTCAAAGGTTACATATAAAACTATAAGCTTGCTTTCATTAAGAAAAATTAAATTTCTAGCGCTATTTTCCTTCCATGAAGTTTAATAAAGTAGRTCTGGTTAACTCAGTATTTAAAAASTGCCTTTCCCAATTATGTTGGTTAATTTATACATCTAGCTTTGCTCTAACCTACCAGTACAACTGTGTATTCAGCCCACATTTATTCTAATCTCCATCAAGTATAACTACAAAAGTATAGCTATGCAGAAGCTAGCCAYATGTATTTCTCCACATAGAAAACCTAGTCATTAACAAACTTCTGCCAACTTAGTCCTAGAATAGTAAGTGAAAAATAACTAGTATTCAAATGGTACAAAATTCAGAAAGCACTTATAATACTGCATTKTAATATTTAGTAGTGCCATGAAGATGCTAAAATTTTACTTGCATTACATAACCAGAAATCTGCATAACCTAGAAATGAATAGTAAGATCCTGTGGCCCTGTCAAGATGAATTACATTGCTGCTCCTTCTTGCATCATGAAAACGTAATTATATATATTTTCAACTCAAATTTTATAAAGTAAATATAGAAAGGTCTGCAGGCTATCAGAGAGAATGACAGATATAAGATCCACTGTTTACAGAGAGCTATAATAGTCATTTAAAAAATCAGATTTATAGTCTTTATATTCATCACATAAGGGATAAATTAAGCAAGTAATCCCTTCAAGAAACAGTGGTGAATTAAATTTTAAAATTATGGAGTGTAAAAGAATTGTATCATTTGATTGTCACTCTCAAGGAGCAGTGAATTGAGGTAGAAATGAGTTCACCCAYTGACCCATGATTTTGATGAGGTGGAGATATTCACAAATGTGATATGCAGCATCTAATGCCACTCAGCAGTCTACATCAAATTTCAAGGAAAGTATTCAGAAACATCTTGACAGGCTGGCAAAATTAGTTGACAGGAATTTCATAAAGTTCAGCAATAGTGAAAACAAAGTTCTGTACTGGAACAGTTTGGACCAGGCACTGACAGCTAGAATGCAGCTTTGTGGGAAAGATCATGGGGGATCTCTGTGAAAAACAAGCGGAACATTTCTGTACCCTTGTGGCAAAGATGAGGTAACTATGTTCTGGGGTACRTAAGAGAGCTGAGGGAATTCAACTTTCTCCTTTATTTAGTGTATGTGAGATTGTATTCAAGAATAAGGTCACAATTCAGACAACCCAGTACAAGAAAGACATTGATATATTGAAACAAGGCTGATGAAGGCCACCAGTATGAAGAGAGGACTGGAGTACATGACACATGAGGAGAGAGTGAAACTTTTCAGCCTTAAGAAGAGGAATCTGAACAGCAATCTCATTGCTACCTTCAGTTACAAGCATGAGAGCACAACAGATATGAGCCAAACTCTTTGCAGTGTTGCATAAAAAAAAAAAGAAAAAAAAAAGAAGAAGAGGCAATGGTCACAAATCACAATAAAGGAAATTCTGACTTGACTGTAGAAAAACTTTTTTTCAGAATGAAAGGTCATTGGAAGGTTATACAAAGATGACATATAATCTCCATCCTTAAAGATAACCAAAACCCAGCTGGACAAAGTCCTGAGCATCCCAATGTAATCTGAATGTGAATCACAGTTTTTAAACTACATGAAAAATGAAGTATAAATTCCTAGGCTTCAAAAATCCTCTTTGTCTAAATGTTCTGCCCAGCTTTTTATTTTTGGGAAAGATGAACAAATAAATAATTAAAAAGCCACAACTAAACAACATACTCTCCTACAGAACTTGACTTCTATGCCAAGAACCTAAATCAGGGCAGTCAGGCTTTCAAACTTGGTAACAGCTTTCAGAGTGCATTAGTCTTGCTTGTGAACAATTTCCTCTCTGGCACAGCTCAGAGGAAGATATCCATGCTTACTTCATTAAACCTATCAGCAGTGTTTGACACAGAAGATCACCATGTGCTGCAGACTTGCCTGGGAGACTAGCAGAAATGAGTTAGTCACCCTGAACTGCATAGGTCAACTCCTATCAGTCAGATTTCAGGACAATTCTGATGGGTGGTTTCTTTCCAGCCCTGGAATTTTTGTGTGATGCTACAAGGATTGTTCTACCTCTTGTTTCATTTAACACAAAACTTTATGAGAAGGAAGTCTTGAGACAGCAGATTTCTTCAGTGGGAACAGAAGCTATCAGAGTCCTTATTTTATTTCATTCCCGCAAACACAGAGGGACTTGAGAAGAAAAAAAGGGGGATGCATTTAAAAATAAAAAAAAAATATTTTTTTTTTCATTCATTCCAGCCTGGAATGAATGAAAGAAAGAAAGGTGAGGTACGGTGTGGAAAAGACAAAAGACGCTGAGGACCAAAAACTGCTGTGAGGTTTGATGAGGTATATGTATGTCTTACTGGTGGCTGTGCTAGAAAGGAGCACTTTATCAGGAACATGGGTACAATCTCAATGCAAGACTCGGGAGATGGCCAAAACTAAGAAAACTAAGTCACTCAGGCCCTCCTGCTTCTTCAGACAGCGTCCCTGCACAAACAGTGCAATCAGCCATCCATACACATGCACTGCCACCATCCTTGTTTTCCTGTTTTCCAGCAGTACATTTATGTTATTATCTACATGTTCATTTTCAATCTTTTATGCAAACAACTGCAGCTAACATTGACAGACTCAAAAAATTCCTTCTCAAGATATTATACTTCAGAAATTTGGAGTTTAAAGGATAAGCGTATATATTATAGGACAACTAAATAGAAGTTCTTAGCAGGATTATTTAAATATCACAAAAAAACCCCAACCACCTCACTTGTGAAGTGAAAATGGGAAATTTTTGTCTTTTTTACATTCCATTAGGATTTAATCATACCAATTCTGAAAATATCAAAACTTCTCTTTCTCAAGTCTTAAGAAAAAACATGATTTTTTTCATGTTAGAAAGTTAAATTTTGATAGCTGAATTCTGGTTGCAGTATGTATACAGTAAATCATACTCTTTTGAGAAAAAATCCCAGTACACATAGAGGGCTTATAGCAAAAAAAMCCCAACAAACTACTGATACTTATTCCACCTTCTATACTCTTAACAAAGAACATTCTCAGATATCAGTTTCTTTTCAATTTTTGGTAGTTACAGAAGGCATAACTAGTCATTAAAAAGCAACATTTTAATGTAGGTTGTGAATCTACTTAGAACAGTAAAAAAACCCCAAATTCTGAGCAGATAAATTAAGTATCCAATACTTAACTCCCAGTCTATTAACTGAACACACAAWCATTAAATAGATGCTTTTTTATAAAAATGCAAAATAGATATTTATCAATATCTTAAGAATTTATTATCCCATGATAGCATCTTATCTCTGTAATTCATATCATTTTATTTCCAAAACAAAGTTAGCTAATGATAATTTTCCATAAAATGCCTATCCTTGGAAGAATTAATTTTATTACCCTTCCCCAACTACAAATGGTGAATAAGAGAAATGAAGTGCTATTTTCATGTTATTAATTATCCTTCACTTACATAAGGCACAAACCCACATTAATCTCATATGTTTACTCATAAAAACCATAAATTACAAAACCTATTTTATATTACTGAGCATTGCTAAAACTATTTTGGTCTTTTTCTCACATGGGAACACAGATATTTGCCTTATACAAAGCAACTGTTCCCTCTATCTGCCTTTTATCTAGCACTTAATTCTATTTTAAGAACTTATTGCCTCAAGGCCATTTTTCATACATACTACACAAATCTTTTATATAATAAAATCTTTGATGTACATTACAATGCTTAGACTTACTGGTAACTTTGCAGCTCGAATCTTTGCAAACTAGAAGGGTTACTATGATTACCCTTCCTGTGTTTTAACTGTCTATCAGAAAACATTTAGTAAAATTTGAGAATTGTTTCTTAAACGGCACACCTTTTCTCTAAATTCATGTTTCTATAACATTAAAATCAGGAGGTTCAACAATGGGACCTAACAAACAACAATATACTTCCTGGTTAACTGCAAAACTTAAGTGACAGAATCTTGAACGCTTAGTCATATGAAATTACTCCTATAGGCTAAACATGGGAACCAATGAGGAGTGAAACATTTCTCCTCTGCCATGATTTGAAAATATCTTCTGCTTACTACTGAAGTTCAAAAAGGATCTGCTTCACATATTCTGATTCTACAAGAAGTTCTGTTGTGTGCTGCTGAGCCCCCTGTCATCAACTTTGCTGGTACCAGTCACTTCACTGGAAAAGCACCAAAGTCACCAATGTTCTTGTAGCTCCAATAGTGAAGTCCAGGCTCTGAGAGAGACTGTTCCTTTTCACAATGAAATTATGTAACTCAGTTATTACGTTTTCATCTTCAAGAAATAGCTTCTGACTGAAAGCAACTCAATATTTTTCTTGATTGCCTGATTCATTTGTGATATTGCCATTTTATTTAGTTTCTTTTAATTCCATCCCTTTTCATGGTGAATGAGTATGCATACCATTTCTCAAACACCTTCATGAGGAAACAAGGCTTACACATCCATGTTGTGTGTGCATTTGCCTGTCTTCACTCCTAAAGGTGTGCATTGGTTGGTCATTTTAAACTGCATTGAAGGAAATGGCAGTTTCACGCATGAAAGCTGACAATGTGTTTTTTGGAAATAATGGAGGACAAGGCCGATCCAAACAAGAGGCTTGTTTGTCATGTTACTAGACACCAAACATTGTATTAAAAAGCAAAAGAAGTTTAATTTTTATACTAATCAACCAGGAAAAAAAACCCAAAACACCAAAACAAAATCCTGTGGATGACAGGCTTTGCTAGTTTGAATAATTGGCACCAAGTGCAGTAGCTTATTTTCACTTTGTGGGTGCTTTTCATATAGTATCATAATCTTTTGTGGTTAGGCTGCAAATTTTAAGTGGCTCTAGAGAGTGCTTTTGAAAACACAAGAACCATGACAGTATTTATGAAGATCTTCCTTAAAAAACACACCTTATTTCCTTTCTTTGGAARAACATGATCCAAAATGATAATTTTTATCAGACAGTTTGTAACTTGCAAAAACACAAGACACAATAATAGCTCCTTAATGTATACCTTGTGAACTACTCTGTGTCTTACAGTGGGTCTATGGGACCCTGAAGTAAAGTTAATATACATATAAAGCTGTCAGACAGGGATCAAGAAAACAGGGAAATAGACTGGAAAAACAAAGAATAAAGAAACCTAAAGTATAAAGAAACCTAAAAATATAGGCTAAAGGAAACAGTATACTCCAGAGGATTACAGAATTCCTTCATATAATGAGCATGTTACATTAAGTGGAATGCCCACTAGGTAATAACCAATACTTACATTATAGCATTTTCTAGATGGTTAATGAAAAGCTTTTGGCCCATTGAGTTACCCACAGTACAAACTCAGATTGGTTTGAACACTAGCCCCCAGTGTCAGGGTAAATCCAAAGAGCCTAAATCAGATTTTAAGCACAGGCTCCTCCATTGTTGGTGAAGAGAATGAGACACTTCAGCATGTTTAGGTGCTGGCAGACATGCTGAATACCTACAAAACCCTGAATATAGGGATGTATGTGAATTTCCATTCTTCTTTGGAACTCAGACACTTGAATCAAGACTATTAAAGTGATGCATCAGACTACTGAAAACACAGACTGTGAAATTATTTTCTGAAGACTGAAACCTGCTTTCAGCAAGGTCCCCTTGAATAATACTACATTCTTTTGCATATTTATTTAGGAGTTAGAGTACAAGCTCAAGAGGTGATGATTTGGTTAATTTCTGTGTTAAGAACACAGTTAAGGCTTCAAAAGAGCTACTGACACAAGGGAGTCTACCTCCAGCCCACTGGGAAGAGCACCCAGTTAGGAGTCAGCTGATCTGCATTCAGTCTAAGTATGATCTCTAAACTGTGACTTCAAGCAGAAAAAGGTCATATGAATATCTCAGCTAAAGAAGCTCTCAGAGGAACTGTTTCGGCAATCAGAACAAACATTTTGCTCAGAAATGCTTAGCCTTGTCATTGACTAAACATTTGTGCCAAACACCCTTAGGCAAGATTTTTTTTTTTGATCTTTGAAGAGAYTAACTAAAAACTAATAAAACTGAAGAATATTTAATGCTATAAAGGAACAAGAGCTCAAAGTGTTCCACATGTCAGAAGCAAATGAATAAATATGATAAAATAAGGAGAATAATCACCTAGATACTACAAAACAGTGACYTGATAAAGAACAATTAAACAAATATGAAATGAAGGGAAGAAATTTAGAGYTAACTGATTTGTTAATGGCAATTTTGTAATTAGCTCTGCAAATATATTTTAACATTTCCACCCAATATACACTTTGTTATTACTGTCTAATGTAACATTGTACAGTAGAGGTAGAATTGTTCTATTATTAGTAAAGGGTTGTTTGTTTTCTCACTAAAGCTGAAAAATATTTCAATTCTATCTGGTGTCAGGGAAAAGGAAAAATGACAATTCAAAGAAATCCAAATGTGTTAAAACCCAGTAATTTCTTCAATAAAATTTACACCCAAAGGTCTAAACACTTTATACTGTTGACAGGCACAGCATTGTCAGGGTTGGCAGTCAGTTAACATTTCTATTATAAAGGTTCTTTCGTCAGATAACAGCAGACAGAAAATTTTGTGAAATCATGTGCAACTTTAAATGCATAACTCATTGATTTCTTATTGATACACTGGAACTTACTTTACTTTTTAAAATTAAAGTGACAGATGCTACACAATTTTAGTGCACTATGAATTCTTCATAGTAGATGAACAACTGGATGACTGAAAGCCTTTAGAAGCTATCAAATAAAATCTTAAAACTTTAATGTTGTCCTGAATCATGATATTGTAATACATCTTGAATATATCCAAAGGCATACTAGAGGCTCATAAAATAATCATGACTTAAACAGATTTTAAGTAGAAGGCAGAAGCATGTTAAAATGTTACTTTTGTGGATTTTTAAGGATAGTATCTCTCTCTAAGTAGTTGTTTCACTCTACAACATTTGTACAGTGAAATTTGACTAAAGTGTGACAAATTCATATAGGTATGAACTGCAAATTTCTAATAGCATTGCACTGGATAAGTCAGGCATTGGCATAATTTAGAGGTAAAACAGACTCTGACACCACTATTACCTTTGGGTTGCTTTACTTTCTAAAAAACCCCAATTTATCTCCTAGCTCAACCAGAGGTTACACATTACAGAAATCACTGAGTTTGACAGACTGCATTACACAGGAGATGAAATCAAGTTCTAGTAATTGTTACTCTGACCTTTAACTATTAATATAAAACCTGATGAATTAAATGAAGGACACACAAAGTAGAGGGCCATGAGATAGAAAGTAAAACACTGTATAAAAATATTTAAAAAATCAGCTAATACACATATACTTCCCATGAAAAATATTTCCCAGTCATGCCTTACAAAACTTCAATTTAAAATTAAAATAAGCTCATTCCTCTGATTTTTTTTTGTCCAGTAGAAATTATCATATGGGGTGTTCTAATAAGGTCTGGGTATAAGCTTCATGGTCTCCAGAAGTTTTCTTCTCATGTGCAAYTGCCCTCCCCCCCAAACACCCAGCTGATGAACATTACTGCAAGAGAAATCCTGTGATATAAAAAAGACATCATCTGAAGGAGAAGAAAATAAAGCTAGAGAAAAGGTGAGCACAAATAGCAGATGAGTTCTGTGGGGAAAAAAAAAAAAAGTTTATCAAATTCTGGCTACAACGTCAGTAAAAGTATGCATGCACCTTTTCCTAAACAGTTTTATCTAAGATATCCAATACAAAACAATAATGTAACATTAAAACACCATCAATAGGACAGTAAAATAAGCCAGGGAATAACTTATTTTTTTCCAAAGATTTAAATGTAGACCACCAGTCTTTTCTAGTAAGCATGTAATTGTTAGCCTTGAAACAGAAAACTTCGATCATTAGGTRTGTCCCCTAATTCTATGCACCAAGACTTATCAGGAAAGAAAACTAAATGAAAAGCTTTCCGATTTTTTAGAAGACCTCTTAAATACTGTTTTAAAAAGGGGTCTGTGATGGCCATATTCAGTGGAGCATCCAGGAGTGGGAGAATACACAGGGGCACACACCAGCTTCAAATGCATGATTCTGGACAATCACAGTCTTTGCACAGATCCTTGCACCCTAACTCTTTAGCCAGGATGTTCTTTGCCCACAAGCCCTTGCACACTCACTCTGTTGAAGAAGTTCTCCCTCCATGGGGCTCTCCTCACTTCCTTAAGTGAAAAAAAGCAAAACAAAAATCCAGGAGATAACATTTCATTCCATAAATCATGGGCTTAATAATACGGCTATGTAAGATTTGTCATTAAGACAAATCTTACATGGAAATAACAGAAAATAATTCCTATGTAACAATTACTGAAAGAATGAAAACTCAGCTAAACTTAGAAGACCTAATACCTACAGATATTTTCAAGAACACCTACTAAGTCMAAACAACTTATGCAGTAGTTCTTTCATGTTATGATGAGATRCAGAGCAAGACAAAAATTATTAAAAAACACTCATATGAAGATGGCAAACCAACRGATGCCCTACATACATAAGATGGGCAAGAAAACACTGTACCCTCTGGATTTAGGTCATTTTTGGCGTAGAATGCTGCACATTGCCTACCAACCAGACAAAGCATTCTCATTAATATGCTTCTGACCAATACAGTAGCATTGTCATCTTATTGCAGGGATTCCATACTGTTTCTTTATCGCAAAAGTTCTATACTTTCTTGGTGTTTCTCAGAGAACTAACTCTTTCTTCTTCACAAAGTAGCCAACTCACTCCAGTTCCTTTCTCAACCAGCCAACCACTCTTATAGCTGTGGCCTGTTAAAGTCAGGCCTGCTCCCAATCTTTGATAATTGGCCCAGCTGCAACTCCTTAGGGGTAAGATTACTTTCTAAACYATTTTCTTATATTCTATCTCCCTACACAGTAGGCCTCAAACAACTTTCAAGATGTGTTCTGCCTTCAKCTGGTTGTTACACAGAAAGTTAGCAGTATGCCATGCTTGCTTCAAGAGTTTTCACTGCACAGATATTTCTGTGATGTATTTTATGTTTTAACTTTGTCACATTGTGCAAAATTTTTGTATTTACTGCAGAATACATTTGCTTAAAAAGTCTTTCATTACACAAAAAATTGAATCAACYAACAACCAAACCCTACCAAACAAAGCTAGTCTGCATCCTAGTGAAGTTAATGACATACTTCTATTATGAAACTGAAAACAAATCAGTTTATGAAACAAAACAAATTTACTCTTGCTATCAATATCTTGGCATCATCCCTTACAGAAAGCTGGGTGAAGAGTAATTTTTTTAAAAGAAAAATCTTACATTAAAAGAGACCATCACAAATGTATGAAAAGCCAAATTATATGTTTATCATCCCATTATAATTAAGGCAGGCTTTATTATCACATCAGAATCCTGTTTTTTCAGGCAAGAGGCCCAAAAGAAATTTCACAGAAAGTCTGACTAGAATTAAATTGCTCTCAGGAGCAATTCTTTTATGGGCAGGCATCCCCTCAACTCATATTCATAAAAGKCCAAAAATAGCAACTATAAGAAACATTATATTTTAATGTACCTACAGAATCAGAGTGCAACTATTAAACACAAGATTCCATAATTTAGTCTTAAGCATATTGTGAACCCATGGAGGAATTTATAATTTAATCTTATCTGACATGTATTTTATCTATGAAGAGAAGTCCTAAGAGCTCAGTAAATTTTCCAGCAAACATTATTTAACTGTCATACAAAAATGCAAATCTATGCCAAACTTCTTATATGGATGTCAAGTATATAGAAGAATCAGCTACTGCTAGGAGGAACCAGTCACTCTCTCATAGTAGTTTGTCTGCGACACTGTCTAGAAATCTTATAATGTACCAGTAGTACATTGTTTGCTACAATTTTTTTTGACTTCACAATAATTTTCATTTCAAAATGGTTAGGAAAACTTTGTGAAAAAAGTAAAACCTTTCTGACCCCTTAAAAGTCTTAACAGGTAATTTCAGTTAAACGTGGACTAAGCATATATATTACCCAAAGTATTAGTTACAAAAAGAAGGAAAAAATTCATTTTCATGKTACAGACTCCAGCACACTCTGCCTGTAAAGTTTGGGAACACAGCCACAGGAAAAGTCATACTGTGTTAGTGATCACCTAGGTCCCTGCTTTAGGGAATCACATTCAGATCCTTTCCTGTTCCCCCACTCCTTTTCCTAATGCACATGCCACTGAGCGACATCTCCTGTCTCCTTCACCCACTTAAAGCTTCCAGTGTTATTTAAGTTTCAGCAGTGACAAGAGGAGAATGTGAGACAAGGGACAGCATCCAGAAGCTGACAGCTACACATGGCCAGCTGCTCCAATTCCTTGAAGCAATCATTGCATGCTTGGCAGCAGCCTTCCCTGCACACTTGCAGCAGACTACATAAGAAGAATTAGCTGCAGCTGAAATAATCTAATAAGCATGTTTTGCTGCTACCCAAACAATGATGCAGGCTCGCTCAAGTGTATTTGGGAAGCCAGCCTGAGGTTTATGATGTAGTTCASTGTTATAACTGGAACAATACGGTGTTATATGTCAGAAGGGAGATGTGTTTATTACCTCCTCACATAGTCAGAAAAGCAGCAGATTTATTAAAGCAAAAACCTTCAAATACCTTTTTTCTTGTCCAAATAGAAGGTAAATTAGTCATCGGTAATTTGTCTGACCTTAGCAGCAGCAAAGCCATGGAGTGACTACAATCAACCATAATATGTAAGATATAGAATCATGGGAAAATTCAGGTGGAAAATTACCCTAAGGAGTCTCCAATTCAATCTCTTTCTCTAAGCAKGGTCATCTCAGAAAAGGTTGCTTAGGGCTTTTTTCCATTTGAGTCTTGAAAATCTCCAAGAAAACTGCACAGCTCTGGGAAACCTGACGCACTGCTTGACTATCCTCATTGTGAAAAAACTTCATCATCAAGAACACCTTATTTCAACACATGTGTCTTGTCCTCCCATCACTGGAGAGGACAGACTGGCTTTTTCTTCCTAATAGCTTTCTCCCAGCTACTGGGTCACTAGGTCAGTTAAGACCTAATACCATGAGATATCCTGGTAACTTTCTCTTTTCCAGGCTGAAATGCTTTTCCCCTCAGCCTCTCCTCCTACAACATGAACTCCAGAACCCTGCCTTGATGGCTCTTCACTCAAATCACTTCAAGTCTTATTCATTCTAGAGCATTCCCAGTCAACTAGCAGGGAGAAGACTAAGATAAAGGCAGAAGCCTACGCAGAGTACAGGATTTTTCTTGAATGAAATTGAAGGTATCAAGTTAAAAGACAGAATATGCACATACRAGTCCATTTCTTTGGAAACTGTTCTGGAGACTTAGTGCTAAGAAGGGTGTATGGTAGATGCGTTCTAACTCATCTCTTTCACATTTTCAATTGGTTGGCTCCAGAGGCGTACTCAGCTGCATGTAGGAAATGCTGACTTTAGATAATTCCCTACACAGCAAGTTGACAGCTTAAAATCATGTTTGGAGACTATTCCTATTAACTGTAGTTTAATAATTTGTTCCAAATTGCTACATTTGCAGTAAAAAAAAATCGGAACTGAAAAATGCTGTCTTCATTCAGAGAAACAACAGATGAAGATACTCATACACTCAGAGCACTGCAGGATTTTAACTTGCATGAAATCTGTAAAGAGTTTGCAAAGTTAAAAATAGTTTAATTCCTATGCAAGAATTAGCAGAATTTGACAACTACCTCTGTAATCATTTCCAGTTAGAATATTTTATTCATTAATTCATAAAAAAAATACTTACTAGAGGAGTTTTGAAAAAGCACTGCCATAATGTTTTAAAATCAATTTACTTTTACCTTCTCTAAACACGAAACTTAAAACCTCCCAAGGTCTTTTTCCGTGTAGAATATCATTAATCACATGAAGTGATTTAAGACAAGAGTTGTCGATCAAACCACAAAACAGAGTCTAACTGACAATTTACTTATGAACTATTTTAAGTCATCTCACTGAATTAGAAGATTTACCAGAGATTCAAATGTGTAAAAAAWTTTCATAAATTAAACAGCATGATTTCTTAGTGATTACGGTAAGAAACTGATGTTTTCATCCTCACTACAACTATGAACAATACCTTTCACCACATTGACAAAAATAAAGTGCTAACTTTGAAGAATTTTAAAATAAGAGCAGTATGATTAAGCCATCTAGGTTATAGCTGAAAACATTATGAAATAGAAGCTTTCTGAGGAAATTATTGTCTTAAGCATTCGTATTTTTTCTGTATATTCTGCTTTTACATTACACTATCAAAGAGGTCATTACAGTAAATATGAGCATGGAATTGGAAAGGAATCTAACCTTATGAGGGGAAATAAAAACCTCCTTGTGTTGAAGCTTTTCATGTTTGAGCCTAATGCAACTGAAGTGCCTCATCAATCCAGTGGGATGACTGTGTACTGGCACTAAGGAGAAGGTACAAACAGGCAGCAGACACTGGCAGGGCTGTAGCAGTGACAACTTTTGTGAACTTATACTCAAAGGGTATGTCAAGTCTATTAAAATGCTATTAAATATCAAAAWTTTGTTGAGCTGCTTTTAATCTAGGTTTAACTAGGGCCCCTGTCCAGTTCACTGCAAAGACATACAAAAGTTCATACTGCACAAAGAATAAATGTTCAGGGATGAAAACAACACCTTTCAATTGTGGTGCAAGTTTATGCTGCTGTAAATGCTTGTGGAATTACCCTGCTAGAACTTGGTGTCATACTGGTTTTAAATGAATTAAGACTGCAATGTTGCCAAGAGGGTACATTCCCCCACACACTGCTTGTGCTGACATTCTCCTGCTTCCCTTCTCATTGCATATATCAACCCTTTAAGAGCTGTTACAGCTGATCCAACTTACTCTATATTTACAAGAAAAAACAATATCAGTGCAGAAGGAGAGATGGAAGCATGCAGTCAGGACAGGGAGAAGGGCAAAACAGATGAGCCTTGTTAAAGCAGAAGCCTTGCTTGCCTCAATCTCACAAACAGTTCAACACTGTGAGCTTTAACAGGCTGGAGTATTTTCAGCAGGATCAGCTCTCCGAGCAGCCAACATTGTACAACTGAGGACACAACAACGGGCAGCAGCACTAAACAGCCTGAGAGAGGAAGAAGATAGGATTGTCTTCCAGAATGCTGACAGTTTAAATTGTCTCACAGTGTTCACTGAAGTGTACTTGTAGATTGTACACAATTGCTATTGTTAAACTGGAGAAGTTCCTCCAAGACAGATGTGCTACTTCTCAATACATATATTTATCAAAACACTCCTTTAACTTGACATCTATATGCCCCAAAACACACTGCTTTTTCCAATAAATTAGCCGTTATAATCAAAAGATACAACTTCTTTCTTTTATTCTTTCCTATAGCCCCAAAATCAAATCAGAAACTTTGACTGCTACAAGTTAAATAACAAAAGTAGTCTTGGTTACGCAGTGTGGATGAATAAAAATATAATGACAAATCACAAAATTCAGAACATAAACAAATCACATCATAGTTAAAATGAAACTTTTGCTATGAGTTATAATCAGATGGTAAATGGTAAGAAAGCCCTTCACAACACAACATTATTGAAAATGGCTTGAGAGAAGTGTTTAAAGTACAAAGATTGAGAACTCATCCCCACACATACAGACTGCAGACTACTAAATGTGGAACAGAAGAATGAAAATCCAGAGCTGCAATACAAATAATCATTTTTCTTCTTAAGAGCAATTACATTTTTTTTAGGAGATGAAAGCTGTGYCCTATACATAGCTAAGACTCTCTAAGGCTGAATAGCTGCTTTGGTTTTAGAAGTCCAGAAACAGTTTTTAGCATCGCTTCCTTTCTAAGGCCATCTAGTAAACGTTCTCATTCTATCCCTGTGGCCTGCTCCTGAAGGCAATTTCTCACTGATGTCATGGAACATGTGAATGTAATAGTAATCTTGTAAAAGTTGGGAGATAGATAGGAATTATCTTTCTATTGTTTCCTTTAAGGACTAAAATGAATCCTGCCCTTGAAAAAGTGCTTTTACCACTGGCACATTACAAAAAAATGAGACACTAACACTTTATTCTCTTCTCTTTTGTTGCAGAAAATAGGAAAATATCATCTAGAGAGGATCAGAAGTGAACTGAGATGTCTTCCTAATGTCCACATTCATGTTCAGACACTTGGCTAGTCTATGCATTAATTTTGAATTGTGTTCCTAATTCTACATGCAGTACCTCTGAAATAAGAGCACATAACATTCTTGATTCCGCTGGAGGACAAAACAATTAAAATGTAAATATAGCTTGTTATTATAGAAGACCTTTATTGAACCTTGCTTTTAAAGTAAACAGCTATATAAATTTACAGTTTTGGAATAACTTAAACCCTTTATTCAGTACAGGAACATTTTTAGGTGAATATTTAAGCATTGCATTTCACTAAGCAAGTTTTGGATTAAGTGAGAGCTGAGAAAAGTCTTAAATACTGTATCTACTTAATTTCTGCACTTACTACTGACTATGAAAGTAGACTTTATTCAGAAACATTCATGAAAAACAGCTTAGTAAAACACTGTTTGCCTAACTGGAACACTTACTACAATATTTACAGTCATATATGCATAATRGTAATCTGTTAAGACTCTACACTAAGAGTTTAAGACTAACTACATGCTTGCACCAAAGGCTATTAATCAATACCTCATTGTTTGACCTGGAGATGCCAAACACGTTTAACCCTATGCCTTATCATGCTGTTAACAAAGAGAATTACCATGTTGTAACTAGATGTTCCTGCTGTGCTTTCAACCCTCCAGACAACTCCCAAGCCTTCCATGAGAACTTCATCAAAGATGTCAACCTCTGACAAGTGAGTACTTAATAAATATAMAGCTCCAATTAAGAGGTAGTTGGAAAAGTAAAAAGGAAGTCCCACTTCTGCATAGACAGCAAGGCAGTGAGGTATTCCTGTTTTTGCACACCAACTGGAAATTATTCTGGTGGCTGCCTGATCGCGGATGGAGCTCTTGCAAAACATAGCCCTGGCACTGTGACCCTCTAAAGACCACTAAGAGTTTCAGAGCTTCCAACCCAGTTATGAGTAGAATGTGGGCAGCARGTCAGAACACTGTAAACCTGAGCTCTGAGAGGCTGAGAGAGCAGGCAAGGGGGCAAACAAGCAGGGCAGAAATGAAACAGGTTGCTCAGAGAGGTCAGGCAATCCCTGATGTTGGGAGGTTTCACAGTTCAGCTAGGAAAACCCATCATTGACCTCATCTGGCTGCTGGTGACAGGCCCACTTCAAGCGGGAAGTTGGGTTAGATGATTTCCAGATGTCCATRCCAAAGAAAATAATTTCTGTTATTCTGTGAGTAGCTGCAAAAGCAGCAGATTTACCTGTATGCAGTTGCTTAATGACAGTATCACATGATTTAATGGTCTGTTCATGTTTAGGAAGTTAAGAATGCAGCCATAAAAGTTAATATTCTATAAATATTTAAAAGCAAACCTGAATTCTGATTAAACTCATAGTTAGTTATTTTCACAAGTCACAGCTCCTTTTTTGAAATTAAATATGTATTTCTCAAACTCCACTGAAATGGCTGATTCTTCTAGACAAAATTGTCTTTTACATATCTAGGTGTAAACAACCATGTGCAAATATCCATTACTTGAACTTTTCCAGAGAACAGGAAACATATTTAAAAAATTAGCCCTAAAGGTTGCTGAAGTATTATAGTTCATTCCATGCATTGCTAGAATAAAAACAAACAAATCAAACAATCTTTAAAACAAAGGGATTATTTGGTTGTGTTCACCTTGTGTGATTCCAAGTAAGGTGAAATATGTTGTAGTTTTACTAACTAGGAGAAAGTTTCTCAAGTATGTAACTTTCACTCTATTTAAAATGTCTTTAAAGACATGCTTGTTTGGGTTTTTAAGAGGATGTTCTTGCAGATAACATGATCAGAGAGACTGCACCAGGATGACCACTTCAGCAAAACAAAGAGAAATAATGTATTTCATAACAGCTGTCAGAATACTCTATAGATTTAAAAAAACCCTTGAAGATTCAAGCCTTTGCTAACACCTTGAACTATGTCCAAATGAAGAATACAATCCAGGAGTTTAGGCAGAGACCTATGGTAATACTACCTCATCCAGTCATATGTTGAATATCTGTACTCTGTACTAGTTGAAGCTTTTTAACTCCTAAACTCTGATAAAGGTATACAAATAAAACAGTATAAAGAGATTTCTAGGGCCTTTATACTACTATTTTAACTTCCAAGCTTCCAAGTTCATTAGAAATTGTGACTGTTACTTGTTGGATCAATTTCTCTGTCTTTGAACTACAAGTTGGAGAACTAATGTTTGTTTGTTTAGTATTCTCCTAGATAGTATGGAAGCTTTTCGTTATTTCCAAGCTTGTTTAAAAAAATCTATTAATCTATTTTCCAGATCTCTGCCATCCTATGTGACATTCAAATCAATTTTATACACTATGCCAGTGTATTAAAACTTTTGAGAAATACTGCACTACCACTTGACAGCATTTTGTTAAGTGGGAGGCAGTAAGCCTCACACACAGTTCCATAGGCTGTCAGTTTAACAGCCTGTGCGCTGCCAATACAAAACCATACAAAAAAAAAATAAAACAAAAAACCAAAAACACTTGTGGCACCAAATTAAAGCGCTTGGCGAAAGCATCACRACTCTCACAGGCACAGAGAATTACCTTGTGGTAATACTTCTGCAAAGCCTSAGGTTAATTCCAGCAACCAGCAAATTCCAGATAAGGTATTAGCAATTTGCACACCTTCCTGACATGTTTTATCCACAGCTCTAACTTGCTATGCCTCTTGGACAAGTTGAGTTAAGTAGTATCACCTCTATGCTAGCAGCAAACATACCACGCTGTTTTTCATCATGGCTTTAATACTGAAACCCTCGCAGGGCTGTTGCTTGTCCTGCTGCTTGTCCTTCTTCTCCCGYTTCTGGGGCCGCCTGTCACCGGCGGGTTTTGAGGGGCCCGGACGTCCCTCCTCCATTACCATTTCCCCACCGGCGCCCACGACGGACCAGATGCAAATAACGGACTGGAAAAAACAAGCGAACATCAGCGACCCGTGCCCGGCGAGTCAGAGCTGGCAGCRGGTGCAGCTTCGCTCCCTCCACATCCAGCGACACCCTCACACAGCCGTCCTCCGCCTTCCCTGCCCCTCAAAGGCCCCCTCTGCCTGCCCCTCGCCCCCGCCCCAAGTCCCTTTCTGCATCATCCCAGCTCGTCCCCCCCACTCCGCCGTGTCCAGCCCCTCATCGCCACCTGATGTCCTTGTCCCCCGGGGAGTCCTCGCCCCCGCCCGCCCGCCGCTGCCTCCCCTGCGGCTCCGGCCCCGCGAGTCCCTCTCGGGCTCCGTTGGGCACCTGCCGCCACGCGCGGTCCCCCGGCCACGCCGCTGTCGCCAGGCAACGCGTCAACAACCCGCCGGGGAAGCGGGACGGGAATCACAGATAACCCCGTCGGCACCGCCCGGTCCCGCACAGCTGTACCTACCCCCGGTGCACCGTACACCGGGGCGGCGGACAGCAATTAACGAGAAAGTCATTAGCGGTGCGTGCGGGAAATGTGAAGAAATGACGTGAGAAGAGCGTGTGCGGGTGTGAACAGGCCAGGAACTACGCTACCCAGAGAGCCCAGCGTGCGCCTCCCCCTCCCTCACTGAAGCGCATGCGCGTTCAGGGCCGGCCCTCCCCCGCCCGCAGTCGCGCGACCCCCCAAGGCGGCTGCAGGGGAAGTGCTGGAGCGGCGGGCGCGGCCGGCACGTGCGCGCGCGTGCACGCGTCGCCGCTCTCGTTCCGCGTGGCCGCGGCCGCCGCCATGATCGGTGAGTGAGCGCGGCAGGGAGCGGGGCGAGCCCGGATAAGGATCCGCCCTTTCCTCCCCGCCCCTTCCCTTCCGGACTCCGCACTGCTGCCGCTGCTGTTGTCGCCTCTGCTGTCCGCTCTGCTGTCCACTCTGCTGTCGCGTCTGCGGCCCTGGGGGTGGTGGGGGCTGGCCTGTCTCCCTTCGCTTCCCCTCGGTCCCCGCCCGTCTCCCCCGGTGCCTCGGCAGAGCGAGGGCGAGCTGCGGCTGCCCTCGGTCTGCGCCCGCTGGTTAAACCGCGGCGGGGCCGTGCGGGAGCCGCGGGGGCCGAAGTGCTGGGAGGGGTCACTGCCCTCCTGTTTTACCCCCGCGGGAAAGGGGTAAAAAGTCTGGCCTGGCCTTGTGACTAGGGCAATTTTTAAATCGCTTTCTATTCTTTATCAGTGTATCGATTGTAAATGCTTCTCGGTAAGGTTTGTGCGATCTGCGAACTTTTTTTGGCCTTGCCAGCGTATATACGTGTTATTAGTCTGGCATGGTACCCGGTGGCGACCTGAAAAAGAAGAAACTTGTGGTGTTGGGAGTGTGACCCCTTGGTCCTTGAGCTGCTTTCGGTACCCATCCAGTGCTGGTGCGAAGCGTGACTCAGTTGTTTCAGCAGTGGGTTTTCTTCTATGCCTTGAAAGATTAATCCATACCTAGGGAGTTCAAAATTACGGGATCCGTTTTGTAACCTTCCTGTTACACATTTCATCTTGCTTTGACTTTCTCCGTTTTGAGAATTATTTAAAGTAAAACCTATAAAATGTAGTGGATTAAGATCTAATCAAGTTGAAAACCGTGCATTTTGTTGTGAAAATAATATATTGTTTTTAAATTGAACATCTCAAAAGTTWCCAAGAATATTATGGGTCTTTCAGGCATTCATTTTTTTTATTAGCAGTATTTGATTGCAGGTGCTGAGCTAAAAAGAAGATTATATAAACACTCGTCCAGTATTTTCACTCTGTGTACATATTAATTCAAATGATCTCTTCCTAGCTGTGGAATTTTTCTTACGGGACTTTGTCATTTGAGCTACTTTTTTCTTATATAGTAGAGGAAATTTTAAATTGAAGGCTGGGCTTAAGGAAAGCACAGAGGGTCAGGTATTCCACTGTTTTTATTTTGCAATGTCATCTGCTGATCTGAGGTATTGCTGTACTATATAAAATACATGTGTTTGCAGAACTGCAGTGTGTGTTTGTTTTTGAATGCTTCAGAAAAGTAAGTTGAGTGTACCTAAGGGACTGCCCATGTGGTTACAGAGCTGATGCCTCTAGCTTCTCACTGAAATCTAAATATTTACTTACTGCTCATGAATATAAATGTTATATGACTGAAGAATGATAATTTKATTTTCTCTGTGGCAGACGGAAACATTTGTGAATATTGATTATGAAATGTACAGACCAATTAGTTGCAAATTTAAAAACGCAGCTTTACATGAGTTGGGACCTACCCTGGTTTAACCCCAGCTGGCAACTAAGTAGCACACAGCCACTGGCTCRCCCCCTCCTCCTCTGCCTAGCAGCAGCGTGGGGAGGAGAATTGCAGACAAAATAAGAGCAGTTTAATAGTTGAAACAGAGTAATAAAAATACTGATAATGCTAATGATGATGATAATAGTAATGAAAAGGAGAGAGAGGAATAAAACCCCAGAGAAACAAGGGATGCAGAATAAAATTGCTCACTGGCCAATGCCCAGCCCATCCTCCAGGCCAACTCCCACCACTTTATCTACTGGGCACGATTTGTGGTGTGGAATATCCCTGTGGCTAGTTTGAGTCAGCTGTCTCCTGGCCACACTCTCCCAGTTTCTTATGCACCTCCTCACTGACAGAGCATGAAAAACTGAAAAGTCCTTGATTTGAGCTCAGCACTGTTTGGCAACAACTGAAACATCAGTACCAACATTATTTCCATACTAAATTTGAGATGCAGTATTGTACCAGCTTCTAAGTTGAATTAACTCTATCCCAGCCAAAATCATGACACCCTCCCCCACCCCCCCAAAATAAAATAATTTTCTTCAAAGTATGTGACGTGGAGACCTAGTCTGATATCCTGCTTTGAGAATTTCTGAAAACTCTCCTCAAAACATGTGCGAGCTGGGAATGCCCTAACAAAAACTGGGGCAGTAGGGCAAGGTGAGATAATCTGCCCATTTTTTTAGCCTGAGTATTCAAAAGAATTATCCTATGAAACACATGGTATATTTTCCAAAATRTTTCACAGTTTCATATCTATAGAAATGTCTTATGTTCTCATAAGTTATTGCCATAATATAGTTGTACACATGATAATTCCTTTATTTTTTTATTTATTTTCTATCTCCTTTCTTTTTTCTCTTCATTTCTCACAGACCAGGTCRTGCACATTTAGGTTCCTTAAATGGTAATTTGAGTCTGGACTGAGCTACTTAAGTGGCATAGCTTGTCATAGCTCTACTTACTTAGGGACACTAGAGGCTTGGGGAGTTGTTTGAGGTGGGTTTTTAAAGTTTATTTATTTAATTTATTTGTTTACATTGGATCAGCTGAAAACTGCTGTTACTGGAATGGAAGTGAGMACCTGCAGTTGKATTGGCTGATCTATTTCTTAGTCAGCAGCCCTGGCAATAATGTCACATTCTTGAACACCTGCTCTGGGGGGGGGRRAAATAAAAAAAATAAAACTGATTTTGAGRGAAGATCCTGGGACAGCTTTGTGGAATTTTTCAGAAAATATCTCTCAAAAAGCAAAAAACCCCRGAGAAGGCCCTAATGTAGAAGATGGGCTCCATATAGTTAACAGTGGCAGTTCAGTGTTTCTGTGGTGAATGAGAGATGAAGGTGGTGCTAGCAACAGGTTGCAAAGGGCTTTGACAGTGAAATATTCATCCAGCAGTAATCAAGTTAAGGGAGAATGGGAGCCTGGGTGAAAGTTTTAGCTATCTGGATGACCGATCACTCCTCTGTGTTGCAAATTTTTTCAGCGTTGTTGTAATTACTTTCTACATAAATATTTCTCATTGGTGTGAAAATTACCTCGAGGAAGCAAAATAAGAGTAAACCCTTTCAGAATTTCCCTGAATGTATTTAAATACATGGTACTATTATAATAAAGGTACTAATGTAGCAACCAAAGGAAAAATAGTTTAGAAGTTCTCTACTTAGATATTTTGATCCCATGCTGCAATTTTGGGTATTTTTTCTTCTGTTGGCGTTTTGGTGTTCTAATGCAATGGATGGTTGGACTACAATACTGGAGTTATAGCTCAAGTTGTAGTTCATGAGCATGTGGAATAATCTGGCYGATAGTTAGTCTGATTAAACAAAACCTAAACCTTGGAATATCAAAGGCTTCTTGCATTTCAAATACATGACCTCTTTTGCTCAGTTTGTTTTGAGCCTTTTTTCCTTCTCCTAGGGTCACTGTATTGGACTACATGAACAGAATTGCATCATGAAACAGTTTGTGTTTTAYTGGAATTATATTTTAATGATTATTTTCCTACAAAATGCTTTGTTATTACTATGTCAGCAAGGTGTTATAAAGTTAGTATCATTTGAAGTAGGATATTTTCAAAAGACAGCTGAGTTTTGCTAGATATGCATAAGTATTCTGGATTTTGTTGTTTCCATGACGGAAGATGAGAAGAATTTTTGCTTGGGTTTCTTCTTGGAAGACAGTTAGTAAGGGAGAGGAAAAGTGGGGTGTGTTCTTTTGCTTGTTTGGTATTTTTGGTTAATTTTTTTTAATGATGGCAAAATAACTATTATAATATCAAGACACTGGAGACTGACTAAGCAGGGGCTAAGGATATTCTAATGCAGTGTTTTGAATTTTTCAGATAGGCCCTACAGAAAATTGGTCTGGCAGTTTCTTTAAAGTATTGCCCACACTTACTTGCATGTAATGTGTAAATAGAGTATCCAATGCACAATGCCTTTGTCCAGCCTATCTGTGCGATGAGAATGAAGTTAAGAGTTTCAAATTACACTGATTTTWTGAAATAACTAGGAAAAGGCCTTTACTAACAAAATATGGAAATTGAAAAAAAAAATTTGGGAAGTGTAACAGCAAATGCTACTGATTAAGAGTCCTTGCCAAAGTAAAGAATGTATTTTGTAAATGCTAAGGACATTAAGGACGTTTAAAGCTAAGCACATTATTTTATTCKGTTGTGGTAACATTGCCTCAAGAGGTAGAGTAATTTTCTTATTCGGAAACACATGTRTCCCCATTTACTGAAGTAAGTTAGTTGAGCTACCACACCCTGTATCATGGAACTCTCAGATGTATAAATGGTCAGGCCACYGGAGCAAACGATACTGAGAATGGTGCAGGTTTTCCCAGTTGCTATATGTAGGAGAAGCCCAAGGGAGAATAAAATCATTAGTGGGAAGTTTGTTATTTTGCCAGACAGCTTTATGTAATAGGTAAATTAAGTATTTTCCATCAATTGTTGTTGTTGCTATGTACTGTATATAAGTATTGTTGGACTGAAAATCAACTTCTAACACCAAATGCAGCCAGTGATATATGAAGTTTTTCATTAAAAGAAGAAAAAAGTAATGTAAGAGAGGGGCAGCTATATAGCCAGAATTCACAGAAAGCCACTACAATCTGTCTCCACTTTGGAGATAGTTCATTGGCAAGCTTTACTTATATAATTGTAAGTTGTTTCACAACCCAATTTCTTCTTTCTGAACTACAGTGTGGTTGGGGCATCTTGCAAATGTTTGTGCTTTATGAGGACTTCTAATCATTAAGTAACTAAATTTTAATATGTTCTTTAAAATCTATAATATTCTTACAATTTTTCAGTTTCCAAATGTAGTTMGGGCCCCTCCCAGTTCTTCTCTATTTTGATCAGTGCTAAAGGAGTGGAACGATGGATGACCTTACAAAATAAGGATAAAAATCCATCAGGTTTATCTGATGTAGAAAAATGCATCAGTACCCTTTTGCCTGTTTTATTCTTGAGGTTGGACAAGGTAGAGAAAGAATTATTATGCACATTTTGAAGCAGATTGAAACCTGCCTGATTGTACTAAACTGGCTTTTAAGCAGTAGCTCTTGTGTTCTATCTCTTTTCTTAATCAGCATGTTCATGTCTACATTAGTATTGTTAAAGCTTGCCCAGGAGAAATTGTAGCATCAAAGTTTTTTTTTGAGGCATATGGAAATAACTGAAATATTTGCCATGATACTACAAATTCTCTTAAGATGACAAGAGACAAAGAATCATTTAAGTTCTTCAGCTATCACTCAAATATTAAATTTGATGGTAGTGATCATAAGGGTAGAAATAAATGAAGAATTAATCATGAAACTGCCTTTTATTTCATGCCCTTGAGCAATTTGYACAGTGGTAGCTGGTATTTGTGCTGGTAAACATGCATATTTTCTTGAAAAAGGCAGTTTTATTAATGATTTCTCATCAATTCAGACAAAAGGTTGCATAAATAACTTGTCACAATTATGATGCATTGAGTACACGTGGTRGCTTTATGTGGTGTCTTTTTTACAGTGACTATATGCCTATAATGGRTAAGGCATAAAGTCATCAGCAATTTCTTCTCCATATATCACAATGCCTTCCAAAACAGTGGCACCATAAATTATGYGCTTCAGAGAAATTAACTCTGCTAACTGTTTTCCTGGCTTTTTATTTCTAAGTAGTTTGTTTTTTTTTTTTAATAGCAAAAGCTTGCTCTTGGACTTCAGAACTGTTTGAGGCTGTTTGCAGACTATAACACCTCTATTCATGCTAGCAATTTCAATGATGGAAATTTTAAAACTCTGTCTCTAAAACTATTAAAAAACTTTCATGACCTCTGATGATCTCTGAATTTGTAATATTATATGTCAGTATTTTCTTCTTCATTTACCTTTGAAAGAGGGAATACAATGACAAAGAGATACACATATCTAAAAAGTATGATGGATCATTGTCCATTAAATATGTCCAAAATAAATTGTCTGGATCCTGCAGTTTTTACCATACCTCTTGGCTGTATTCCTGTTCTGATTATTGAGGAAGACTTGATTTTCTATTCTTGGCTGGTTTGAGCTAAGTTGAAATTATGAAAGGAAGGTGGTTACCAAATGAATGTCTCCAACAAGTGCCTTGCTATTAATGTCTTCCCTTTTTAACCCTGATTTTGGAATCTGACCTATGGGATTGTGTGTTTATTTTCTGAATATGTCAAAAGTTCTTTCGTTATGCATTATTTGTCCCTATAGCATAGATCTGTTSTTAAGAAAACAAGAAAAATATTGTGTGTGCTTTGTTTTATTCCATGGGTTTTATTCTTCTTTTGACATTCCCTTATGATTTGGAGACACAGTTTGTTTTTACCTCGAAGCTCTAAGCCTAGACCCTTTGGCCAAGAAAAGAATAAAAGTAAGGCATTAGGAAGTTGATTTATTGTTTAAGAATTTCTGAAGCTGATAAAGATGAATGAGGATCCTAATTGAGGAAAGAGCTTGTCATTACGTGGCAGTTTAAAGGACAGCAAGGTTATAATGTATTAATGTGTAGAAAATGAAAGTACAGCATTTTAGAGAGCAGTTGCAATCAGAARCTGTTGATTGTGCTGTTTTTTGTGAAGGTGGTATGAGCAATGTATTTGTTGCTACAAAAGTTGGGCATCCTCCTTTGCTTTAGGTTTCCTGCTGAGAGTGGGGTTTTGTGTATTATGTAAAAGTAGGCTTGTGCACCAAGCTTGCTGTTGATGACATAGAAGGGCACTGAAGCAAATTCATTTGCATTTGTAAATTGTGATACATAAAAACCACAAACAAGAAAAGCAGTTTTGTTTTCCAGTAACAAAAATATTCTTGCTTTGTTGACCACTGTTGTGATGATCAGTGTGAGTACTGTTTTGTTAAAACTGAAACTTTTCTATATTATGATGTAGTTTCCCTACTTCCTTTTATTTGTTTCGTGGTGGTTTTTTTTGTGGGTTTTTTTGGGTTTTTTTTTGTTTTGTTTTGTTTTGGGTTTTTTTGTTTTGGTTTGGTTTTTTCAATGTCTTCCTGTCTGTGCTACTGTTTCTTGTATCTTATTTAGCATTTCTAAATGTCTTGCTCAGTGGTGAATTTCCCCTTAGTTCACTGATTCCTTTTTTWAAAAAAATTAAATTTAGCCAATAAAACTGTCTTGTGTCAGATCTAATACTTCAGATTTAATAACTTTCTGTGTATAGAGCTAAGGGTATTTAGCTAAATTCATAAGAATAAGAATCACAAAAAATTGAGATGCCTGGGCTTTTTTAKGCCCATTGTGTGAGCTGTTTCTCTAAGACATCCTTTCTATCAGAAGAAACATTTAGATCCTCAAAGTTCAAGGAATAGTGGTCAGCTGCTTTTTGTCATAATAATTTTACATGTGTATTTTCATTTTTTTTATATGTGCCAATCCAGTAACGTTTTGGTAGTGTGCTTTGATGTCATGGAAAAATTATTTTCCAGTTTCTTCATTGGTATTAAACTAAAGGACTGTTCATGATGCAAATAAAAGTGGCTCATATTGGACATCATGTTGCATCTCTGGCATATGGTTCTCCTTTCAATTTTAATTTTTTTTGATGAGCTGAAATATTTTTGGTACATTTATGTTTACATTTTTTCCCTTTTCTGGTACAGTGTCCTCTGTGGAATACTCTCAGTGGAAACATATGTTCAGAACTTCAAAGTAATTACACTATTACTAAAAGCTTCATAATTAGATTACTGAAACTAAATGTTGAAGAAATTTGATTTTCTTTTATCCAGTCATATCAATTTCATTCCAATCTGCTTTCTGGCTGATTGAAGCAACATGGTAGGACAAAGTCAAAGCCTGAGTAGAATTTCTTAAGTCTGGCATAGACCAGTTCCTGAAGAAGAAAAGGGAGCTTAGAGCAGTGCTTAGTTTGAGAGCAAGATTWAAAAAAAAGAAAACATATCCTGCCATTTTAACAGTAAATTTTTAGTGGTAGGTACCTCTACTTGGCAAACTGGATTGGGATAATTCAAGCATGAGCTTCTCTCTCTATATAACTGACCCTATTTCTCAGAAGTAATGGGTCCCGTTTGTGTCTAAGCTACTTTGTTTACAAAATATTGCCCTAATTGCCTGTTACCTTTCTTTAAGAGTGAATTAGTTGCTGTGATGAAATGGGTGTACCTTGTATTGAAATAGCTGTTTACTGCCAGGAACAGTTCAGGGCTACAGTCTAAGATATTGATGCAAGAACAGCAAAAACAAAAAAAAAACCAACAACCCAACAACAAAAACCCTAGTTCTTTCATTTACTCTAGCACAGTTTGGGCACAGTACTTTTTTTTTTTTTTTTTTGTAGCTCATCTGGAAAATATGGGATCTTTTAAGAACAGGAGGTATTATCTTAATGATCCTGAACACGAACAGAGTCTGTTAGGTCTCACAAGGCCCTGGTGTATTGGTCTGTTGACTTGCTTCATATATTTTCTTCAAGCTGTATGAAGCTATAGGCTAACCTTTAAGTTGATTCTTTTTTACTCACTTTACATAATTTTAGAATATTTTATTCACACTACCTCTGCTACTGTTTGAAATTTGGCTTTAGCCTGGTGTGTGCTTTATGTAAGCAGTTGGTGTTCTGAGGCACATAAATTCAAAACTTGGTTAATGATTAATGTTTTGAATTTTTAAATTTTTGTGGTTTGTTTTCCTAGTCTACTTTTCATTCTACCTGCCCTTATTATACACAATAAAATAGCAGATGAAGCTGCAAAGTTTCTTTTACAGTACTTCTAACGATTTCCATTAGAATTATCTTGTTGGAAGCAAGTATCCCATCTGGTTTACTTTTTAACACAGCARAACTCCATAGTGAGCTGTGTGCTGCAGCCTGGCTGTATTCCATACACTGAGACTCTTGGCCCTAAAGCAAGATGAGCACAATCTGTTTCCCTTATTTCTAATAAAGGAAAAGGAGAGTTTTTTCACTTCTTTGTTGTATTATGCTTACATTTGATGCCTCCCTTTCTTAGAATAGCTGCTTTCCTGCTGTTATCCTTTTTTTGTTTTCAGTACAGGTAAAATGAAAACACATTACAGCCTTATAAAAGTAGAGTGCTGCTCTGAAATAACATTAAAACTCAAAATTTTCAAGTATGGCATGGTGCTTTGACCATATCAATCTCATAAAACACCTGAAGCTCAGGAGAAGTGCTTCRGGAGCTTTTTCTGTTGTCTTGTTCCTCAAATAAATACAGGACTTAAGTAACATATACTAAAATCAATCAGTCACTCAGTTGATCCTAGCACTACTCCTGAAGTTTACCTGTACTGTCCAAATTCAGCTTCCTCAGCTCATAACTTTATGTGCGCATTTGTACCTGAGAATTATTGAGTCACATATACTTAACACCAGCTGATTTTACYATGGGTGTATGTGACTCTGCTTAGGAATTATGAAGTTGCCCCTCTGAATTAGGCTCAGGATTAAATTTGCTGGTTTTTGTTATAGATATGGCAACAAAAATCATTCCACATTTAAAAATAAGCTTCAGATASTTTAAAATTCTACTTAAAACTATACAGTTATTGTAATATTATGTCAAATAAGTTAATATTTGCTGTGTTAACATACTGTCCCTTTTGCAGAGATTTTGAATTCTTGAGTAATATTCTGATGGAAAGTCATGCTCATTTAAGTGAGCATGCTGTTTTGGCATACTGACTTCTTAAAATTGTGTCATGAGTACATCTGTGATGTTTCTTTTTTTTATTCTCAGWTGTGTAGAGTTTTACATTAAAAATGCCAAGTAACACTCAAATACTACAAATAATCCTTGTTTGTTGTATCAATTGTATTTGGTGACAGACTTAAAATGTTTCTCATGTTGTACTCCATTTCTGAAAGCCTGGCATTTCCCTACTTTCATCTGTCAGTGACAAAGTTGCAACATATGCTGTCCATTCCTGATTTTTCAATATTAAGAAGTCAGTAGTTCTTTTTAATGTAAATAAAATTGAAAAAAATTAAGCACTCTCAATGGGTAATAGTAGAACTATTGCTGTAATTCTGGTAAGAACCTAAGCTGTCCTTGTGTAACACTGTGTGCAATGAGTATTTAGTGTCAATTTCTGTTTTGTTTCACATGTATTATTTTAGAACAATTCATATAATCAGTTTCCTGAACTAGGAAAGCAGAGAGTGGGTTGTAAACCAATTTAGGATAAAATTGCAACACATAAAAAAATGCGATAGTTGATTTCATGTGAATAAAGCTTTTGAAATTTAGTTCAGTTCTATACATGAATTAAACGAGGCAGCCCTTTGAGGATTAGGGACTGTGCACAGGGAGACTTTTAATTTACTTTGCCAGTTGTGCAAAGGGGGCTTTAGGATAAAAAAGTCAAAATGTGTGGTTTCTTGTTCATTTAATCTACATGAGACTGTTGTGCATATCTACTTGCTGTGTGTTGTTGCTAAAGAATCAGACTGCTAACAGTGATGTTGTAGTCAAATAAGACAATCCTGATTTCTTAGAAGGAAAGTTTGAATCACTTCTATTGGTTTCCAGCTGGATTTAAAAAACAGCTATCTTAGAAGAAACAAGTGACTTTTTGACAAGGCTTCTCAACTGTTTCCTCCATAAGACAGTAATGAAATTCTGTTTATCCTTGGTGTTTATGTCAGAAAATACAACCTTCCTGGGCTACTACATTACTGAGTAGGGAGGGARAGAGAGAGATAGAGATAGAGAGAGAGAGGGAGAGACGCCAAGGAATAGTTACCGTGTAGATGATACAGAATCAGCCAGACYTTCTTTTATTTTCCCCAACATTATCAGGACCAATTCATCTAAAATTTTTCTTTAAAAGTATGGAGAAAATATATCTATGGAATGATGATGCAGACACAAAGACAGCCTCCTTCCTTCTGTTTTGAAGTACAGCAGTGAACCACTTTRGCCCATGCACCTCTGAGGCTTTGTCTTTTCAAGCTTTTTATCTGTGTTGGAAACTGACTGCAAATTGCAACAAGCCACTCACTAGTACCTTATTCTTAATACCAAAATGTGGTTTGAGGGGGGCAGGGACAAAGCAGTTAAAACACTATGTTCTCTTGCTGCTTTAAAAACTTAAAGATGGATTTTGAATTTTCATACAACTACCATTTTTGTGCATAGGGCATTATTTTACTCAGAGAGCAGACTAAGCTTTTGAAGTGGACTTTCTTTTATTCTACACCAGAATTAATTAAGTTTGTAAGGATAGAGCTGCTTTTTCCATGGTGGTTTACTGATGCATCAAAGCTAATTTTGTTCCATTGAGTAAATTACAAAATGAGTATGTAGTCCCTATCCTAATGTATTTATATTGAAGGCCATTTTTTCCTGAATCTGTCCATCAAGCTAGCCATGYGCATTGAAATCCAAATGTTACTAATACATGGCATAATTCTGTAAGAACCATCTATTATGTGACCATGAAGAATGAAGTCTTGCGGTCTTTATGTATCATAACTGGTGGCARTAACTGCTTTATTAGTAGGTATTTTTTACTATAGTTAAAAGTGTTCCAATTCCAAATCATAATATTTTTGCATCAGAGATATCTTTAATGGGATATACTTAGTTTAATCCTTAATTGAAGTAAAATATTCTTGTTAAAAGGGTCTATTTCAGAGTAATGACAGCATAAATAGCTCATATGCCATATAGCTAAATGAATGGAAATGTGACACTTCAAATCTGCAGATAAAGCAAATTTCATTAGATRGACAAAATTTTCTTAGTTTTTACTTATCTATTAAATTAACATCAACTTTTAGAAAGGAATGTGGAATTCCAGATTTAGCCTGAAAATTGTAAGGATTTAAGTTCTTTAGGGCTTTTAGAGTCCCTGGGTTCATGGTAGGTGGCTTCTCATTTTGGTGGTAGCACTGTTTATCTGACTTTCCCTGTTACATTATTTCAATAGGAATGATGCCCTAGGAGTGATGCCCCTGTAGTGAACTAAGGAAGTTGCCATGAATTATTAATAAAAAGCCGAGTTGAATGTGATTTTATAGCCCCTTAAGGAGTTGGAGTAATGTACTCTGTAAAACTATTCAGTTCACCTGATCTTGACACTGGAAGCATCAAAAACATATTCCTACCTGTTCACACTAAAGGGGGGAAAAGGTGACTTGGGAGCGTATCATGTTGTGCATTACTGTTAAGCCCTCAATAATTTTTAAAAACCACTAATGTCTTAACTCCAGCCGAAAACAGTAAGCGCATGAAGAATTGTAGAATTGGTGAAATGCACAAAATATGTTGCCATTTTAAAGACCTAATAATGAATTTTTATCTCTAGAATATTACTTTTGAAATGACTGTTTAATAAAATGAGCTTTTTCATACCTTTATTAATATTTGGCAATATTTCCATATTTTCAATATMTTTTTAATGATTTGCCACTTAACTGTTTAACTTAAAAGCATAATGATCTTTAATATCCAACTTTAATTTGGCTGGTCACTAAAAAGTATAATTAAAGAGTTTGTGTGTTCAGCACTATCTACCTCTTGATGCCTGCTGCCTCACCTGCAGTAGAGTTGGTGCTGGGCAGTAGCCATCTTAGCAGTGCAAGTTTGTACAAAATCTGTTGGGTTTTCTCATAAGGTGCTGAATGTTTCACGTTATGTGCATTAGTTAATGTCATTTATAATGGCTSTTGACTGTAAGCTATTGTTACATAGACATAGTGAATCAAATTTTGATTTTACTGCAGCAAAAACTTACACTTCTTCTTAAATTTTGATAATATGGTGTAGTTTATACATATATTAGAAATAGATATATTTCTTACGGTGTGAGCAGTCATTTTATAATATATTTAGCTTTGCTGGGATTTCTATTTTGTCTKTTTTTACAGTATATTACAGCTTCTAAGTTTCAAAAGCTATATTCAATTTTTTYACATTACTCCTCCATTTACAGATGTGCTTAAACTTCTAACACATAAATCAACAATACTTCAAACAGTAAAAACTCTCATTTAAGAAAAAAGTTACCCTGTGTTGGTGTTAAGGGAAACCTTAATGTTTCCCTTTTGGGCACTGTTTACGATTTTCTTTTCATTGTACTAAAWTTTTTTTTAGTAAAGATACATGAACTTTCAGGTATATGAACTATTTCTATACAACTCCGCTACATTTGCTTTTTTCACAAGTTGCTGTTTGGTTTAGTTTGAGTTCTTTCTGAATGAAAGTTGAGTTCTTTCTGAAGGTTTCCCAGTTACAGCAGAAAACTGTCTTACCTAAGCTGGAACTGTTTAGATTCTTTTCAAGTTCAGAGTCTAATATTTCAGAACATTAAAAATTGKTTTGTAGGTAATATGCTACACTGAAATGCAGTAGTTGTAAAACTGGCACATATTCATCCCAGTTGCCCAGATTCTAAGTAGGCAGGGAGCTTCTGGCCAGAGACAAGCTCGGAGATGGGATGGAATAGCTCAACACCACTGCCTTTGTTAAGGGACTAATCTTAAAAGTATTTGTCTATGATGATGGCAGGAGAGATGGAATTGTCCAGCTGGAGAATCCTTTGGATTTTGAATTTTGTTTCTTTCTTCAATAACTATTATTTTAAGACTATGTATTTATTTTGTTATGGCTCTTTTAATTATATGGTTTCCCTTGGGTTTGGGATGGCAGATTTCTTTTGTGTTATGTGTTTCATAGTCAAAAGATTTGAGAAGAACTGCAAAATTAGGTATGTTTGTTTCTTTATGCCAAAACACTGAAGAATAACTTACGACTATAAGATTGTATTCTTTCAAGTCCAGCTAACGTGATGTACCTGCGTGCTTTTCTTGAGTAGTTGGATTGATTTCAGTGAGGGGAAATGCTGGAACGATACAAATATAAACAGCTTTTACATTTTCAAAGAGGTTAAAAATGCTGAAACATCTTAATTGCTGTAACATTTGGTGTAAGAGTGTATTAAAGCAAAGAGCACATTAAAATKGGGCATTGTTTTTATAGGGCATTGTTTTTATTTGTAAAATAGCAGTGTTAGAAGGCAAATACTAACTTCACTTTCTTTTTAAGAAAAAAGCACTGTTCATATCAAATCATAGGTTTCTGCTAAAAAAAGTGTTTCTAAAACATATRTTGTTGCAAGGTAAGAATATAATTACATGCATGCTTTGGACAGTCATGTTCACAATCTGGAAAGTGAATTAGATTGTACCTTTGTCTTGTTGCTGAAACAAATCTGCTATAGCCTCAGAGTAAGGTCTGAGAGAAGTCAAGACAGTGAAGTCAAAGAAATTCATGTACTTCAGCAAATAAAATCAGTTTGGTTACCCTTCATAATATATTGGTTAAATGTACCCTGCTTATTTGAAACAGAATCTATTAATTTGGAATTGATTGGAGCRTCTTCACACACTGATGAGGGTAAATCTAGAAAATTAAATTGAATGTGCAGTGTGAAATATATAAGTGAATATAAGCTGCAGAACATGTTACAGCCGAAGACCCTTTTTTTAAGCATGGTGCCTGTAGGTAAACATCTTTAGTTAAATTTCCTTATTTATGTTAAGTTGTAAGAATAGTAAGAGTGTAAGTGTAAATGAGTTTTTTACTAACCTCTTTGATGAAGTCTGGATCACTTAAACAGTTACCTGCTTTTGAATAGGTAAGTACGTATGATGCCAAATAAGGGAAGAAAAAGCTATTTTTAAAAACATGGGTATATTAATTTTTTTTTATTGTACTACAATTCCAGGATAGACTTAGAATAAATTTTAGTTTGTTTCTGCAGAGCTTCTGTCTTATTCAGTTTCCATTCAATGTGACACTGTAATTTCTCCTTATTTTCTCAGACTGTGCCTACCTTGTTGTGTCCTGTTGAAATCTGATTTGAAATTGGTGTATACGATCTTGTCTTTGATGATAAACACCATGGTGGTGGAATTTCTCCTAATCATTCCATCACTTCTTGAAACTGGCTTTATTTGCTTTTAATATTTTGTTATTGGAATACTTCTTTCTGTATACTTAAAACCCAATAAAGAGAAAAAGCATTGAATCAAGGTCATTCAATAGGAAACAACAGGCAATCTAAATAATGAACTGTCCTACACAGCTTGATTATAATATGCAGTCTGCTTATACTCAGCCATAAGCCACGAAACCACATCTGTCCTGTAAGCATCATTTTAGTCTCATGCAAAGAAAGGCATAAGTAGCTGAATTGATACATTTTTCTTTTTTGMGCTTGAAAAATAAAAAAAATACCCCTACTCTAAGAATTCTGGCTGTGAACTCTTTTTTTGTCACTGGAGTGGTTACGGAGCTATGTGTCAAACTTCAGGAGAGAAGTAGTTTTAAACTGTCAGAAGTGTATAATGAAATCTCAAGTGCTGTTCAGAAGGATATACACCAACAGTGTCAGAAGTACAAGCAGAGAATTTGGGGTCTCTGTATGCATTGCACCTTGCTGAGGGGACCTCAGTTGGTGAGTCTTGAGTTTGGAGTATTAGCCTTCAAATTAATGTTTCCCCGAATTTATAAATTATGCTGGTTAACATACTCCAGGATTATAAAAAGCTAAGGCTTTTAGAATGTGTTGCATTTTTAAAAATCTCATTTAGTGCTCAAATTTGTGATAAAATGCTGCCTTCTCTTTATAATTTTATCCTGTATTTTCAGGTTTCCCAATTATGTGATTTGCTCTCATTTGGAGGCAAATTCATATACCAAGATTTTAAGAAAAGGGGTGGAAAAGCCTGGAAGCGAGCATGCTGTCCTATCCAGTCAATTTCACTTTTTAATGAAAGTGCAAAGTAATGTCTTCTAAAAATTTTTGTGTTTAGATTGCAAAAATTTATTTGGTGTAAACTGAAAGCAGTCAAAACTAGTAATCTAAGAGATGTGATCTACTTAACAATTTCTATATACATCCTAATGAAAAATGGCCACATTAGCAGTAATCTTATCGGTAGTATTGGCAAAGTAGTGATTAAAGTGGTTCACTTTCTTAGTTCTTTGTTTGGGTAGCTCTTAGTAGTTGAAGCAAATTGTAGAGATTTCTTTAGAAGGGGAGAGCTTAACCCATTGCAACTTAGTAAATATTCTTGTTAACTCTAGTTCCTTATAACCAGAAGGTTGTAAATGTTAGGCTAGGGCTCACCTGCATTATGATGACAGAAATTCCTTCCTGAATACAAGTGAAACGAGAACACTTTATGTCAGCAAAGATCCTGAATTAACCTTTTTCCCAAGCATTTCAGAGAGAGAATGATAGTTAATTATTAGAAATACACACACATGCACACACATGTGTGAGTGTATCTATCTATATATCACAAARCATGCAGAGTTGGATGAGAACAAGTCAAACTCCCAGCCCTTAACAGCAMCATCCCTAAAGAGTCACACCATTTTCCCAAGAGCATTATCYAAATGCTTCTYGAACTGTCAGGTTTGGTGCTGTGACCACTTCACTGGGAAGMCTGATCCAGTGCCCAACCACCCTCTGGGTGAAAAACCTTTTCCTAATATCCAATGTAAACCTCTCCTGACACAACTTCAGGCCATTTCCCCAGGTCCTGTCACTGGTCACCACAGAGAAGAGATCAGTGCCTGCCCCTTCTCTTCCCCTCACAAGAAGTTGTAGCTGCAATGAGGTCTCCCCTCAGTCTCCTCCYGGCTAAACAGACCAAGTGACCTCAGCTGCTCCTCAAGGCTCTTCATCGTCCTTGTTGATGTGCTCTGGACACTCTCTTAGAGCTTAATGTCGTTTTTACATTGTGGCACCCAAAACTGCMCMCAGGACTTGAGGTGAGGCTGCYCCAGTGCAGAGAAGAGCAGGACAATCCCTTCCGTTGCCCGGCTGGTGATGCTGTGCCTGATATCCTCCAATACGGGGTTGACCCTCCTGGCTGCCAGAGCACTGCTGGCTCTTGTTCAACTTGCCATCAACGAGGACCCCCCCGGTACCTTTCTGTGRCRCTGCTCTCCAGCATCTCATTCCCCAGCCTGTCCATACATCYGGGGTTGTCCCATCCCAGGTGCAGAATCYRRCACTTTCCCTTGTTGAACTTCWCACCACTGGTGATTGCCCAGCTCTCTGCTTTGTTGAGGTCTCTTTGCAGGGCCTCCCTGTCTTCAAGGGACTTAACAGTTTCTCCCACTTTTGTATCCTCTGTGAACTCGCTCTGTATCCCTTCCAGTCCTGTGTCCAAGTCATTTATGAAAATGTTGAACAGCACAGGGCYGAGAATGGAGCCCTGTGGARSCYCCTAGTGACMGATYCCCAGKCTGATATCACCCCATTCACTGTAACCCTTWGTGCCTGGCCAGTTGCTCACCCATCYCATGATGTGTTTATCTRACTGTGTGCTGGACATTTWGTCCAGAAAGATCCTGTGAGAGACAATATCAAAAGCTTTACTGAGATAAGAAAGATTACATCGACTGGATTCCCCTGATCAGCTAAGTGTGATGATAAAAGGAAACCAGGTTTGATAAGCAGGACCTTCCTCTCATGAAGCTGTGCTGGCTGTGACCAAKGAGTGCATTGTCCTCCAGATGTTTTTCAATACCTTCAGTATCTATAACTTCACCAGGCACTGAAGTSAGACTGGCAGACATGTAGTTAACAGTTTATAACACATGATGGCTCTTGTATTGCTTTCACCATGATATTAGCAAAATTTTTAAACATCTCTCCAATTTTTAACTCAAAGTTGGTTTGTGCATGTTAACTTAAACTTTTTTTTCATAAAATCAATAAAGTATATAATTTCATTTAGCAGTATCAGTAGTTGATGTGTTAGGGTGACTGAGCATTCACRTTAGTTGATTTGGTCTGCAACTCAATGTGCAGTTTCACAATATAGCTAAGTTGTTCAAATGGGTAGGCAAAACAAAAAAAACCAGCCAAATCATCTCTTCCAGCACCTTTCATGTGGCTGTACTCTCACTTGTCTCATTCAGTGCTGAGCTGATTCAAGTGTTCATATATTCCCTTTTGTTCTAGTTGTAGTGAGTCTTAGCTCCCTGAACTGGGCAATGTGTTCCAGTGCCTCAMTTCTCACGTAGTGAAGGATTTCTCCCTAAGGCCTGATCTAACTCTTTCCTTCTYCAATTTAAAGCTATTCCCCCTTGTCCTGTCACTACACTCCCTTRTAAAAAGTGGCCCTCCATCTCCCTTGTAGGCCCCCATCAGGTAATGGAAGGTGCTGTAAAGTTTCCCTGGAGCCTTCTGTTTTCCAGTCTGAGCATTCCCAACTCTCTCAGCCTGTCCTYCTGGGAGAGGTGCTCCCCAGCCTCTTAATCATCTTCATGGCTCTCTTTCACACTTGCTCTGGCTGGTCACATTCTTCCAATGTTGGAAAACCCAGAAACTGGATGCAGTACTCCAGGGGGGATCTTGTCAGAGTGGAGTAGATGGGGAGAATCACCTCCCTTAACCAGCTGGCTGCTCTGCTTCTGAGGCAAGCTAGGAGTTGTTCCTTTAAACACAGTAGAATCCTGTACTACTTGTCAGAGCTTTTCTGGGAGATGCTTCAAAGCCACAGAAGAATTTCTGAAATTATTTGAGCCTGTTTCAGAAATTTCTATTTTGTGTTCCCAGTACTAGGTGTAGTTAACACTGGATTTACAGATGCCTGCAGAGAATTGCAAATGAAAAATAAGTAAATAGTAAATTAAGTTAAATCCTCTTCTTGGGAGAGACAAATGGAACAGTAGAGAAGCACTCCTGATTTTTGCTGTTGCTTTACTGAGTCATACACTGTTTAGCTCTTTTAAAATTAAAGATAAAAATATCTTTTTAACCTGTAAGTTGTTTTTTTTTTTTAAGGGGCTAGTAAGAGTCTGCATAGGATTGAATGAGTATCCAGCCATGCAGCAGTCTGACTTCAGATACTGATGTGGTTATTAAATATTCATTTAAAAGTTATACAGTTTTTAATGAAATTATTGAATATTAATCTGCTGTTGAGGCAGTCTTTGCTCTACCCTAAATTTGGTTCTTACAATGGTAGACTTTCCATTCATTGTGGCTGAGGCTTATAGTAGAAGGAATTAATTAATCTTTGTAGCCTTTTTCATTCAATTTATAACTCAATATGAAATTCAGTTTATTTTGTTGCTTTTCTTTGACATTAGTGGCTATTGGGTTTTCTTCATTTTGCACCTGATTTCTAAAATAATTATTACATTAATCTTCTAATGTTTTACCAGAGTTTCTTGTAACATTGTTCAGAATGCCTTTGATTAGAGAAGTGTTTATCTCTTGTGTAAATAAACAGTCTTAGTATCTCCTCATTTCTTCTCATGTGGTCATGTAAAATCCATGCAGATTTTTCTTTCTCCTAAGATATTAACCTAAAATATTTTGGAATTTTCCTTTTTTCTTACTAATTTTCCCCTATTGAAGGAAATTGTAATTCTGCCCTGGCTTGTAATGGGAGTTATTATGAGACCCATTAAATACACGTATTTGTATTGTGCTTTAAAGTTTTGGCATTTTATYATTTTATAGTGGGAAATTACTTCATGGAATTACTGTCCATGTTGAAAACTGGAATAGAAGGTCAATTTTTTTCTCTCAAGCTCCACTTTCTTCTTTGCATTCAGCCCATGCCCTTTGTGCTYATTGATATAAACAGCCACAAAAGAAAGGGTGGACTGCTTTAAATCAGGATGTGATGCCTGTATGAGCCAGTGATGCATCCTGAACTTATTATATACAAACCCACAACAATCAGTATTTCTAAGAAGCAACAGAATTGGTAATGATGGAGGGAATTTCTATGTCCTATAAGCTTTACACACATGCAGCAACAAAGACAATTTAATATGCAAAAAATACAAGCATATTTAAATAATGTTTCTTGGAAAGACAAGAGTCCATTGTACATACATACACAGGGTCACTAGAAGTTAAGTAAGCATATCTTTATGTCATGTGTTTGAAATTTTGTAAGGTCCCTGTGATGATGATATACCTCATGCTGCAAGCAGTTAAAAGAAACTGCTTGTCTTATAAAGAGATGGGAATTGATTCCTTAATATTGGTTACAAGTTATGGTGATTTTGAAAACTTTGTCAATATTCTGGATCACTTTGAATATTCTGACATATGTTCAGTAGCATTGTAAGGAATGTGAATTCCAAAGCCTCCAATTATTAAGAAATTAATTTAGGAATGATGCAAATGTTTCAACTTTTTCGTCTAGGATTTCCCTTTTATTGMATGAGAAAACATCATTCTAATATTCCTTTCTCAGTTTGCTGTTTCTTTTATTTTATTTTTTCTTTTCTTTCTCCCTTTTAATAAAATTAATGTAGTTGAAACTGAAGTAAGACAGGTGCCAAACCTTTTTCTTAATTCCAGTTCAGCAGCCTGGGTGGTCAGAGTACAGGAACTTGACCCCTTTTTGTTGCTGTCTTGTGTGTTTCTCCCTTGTGAAAGCCAATACAATCTGCAAAGCCAGCATAAATAAAGAGCCCKGGAGGGTTGTGGTATAGTAGCAAGACTGTTTTGTGACCATGTTCTGAAGGGAGACCGCAGGTGACAGTATTATTTACTTTTGTTGCTTGGGGTCCAAAGAGAGAATAAATTGCTATTGATTTTTGAGACATTACAGTGAGGTGTCTAAATGCCTGCAGAATCGCTGGGTGGTAGGACAGTCAGAGTCTGCATGGAGACTGCTTTGGAAATCTTTTCTCCCCATTGTGTTGGTTTGTTTTTTTCTTAATTTTCAGAACCAGCTGCTAGAAAATTTTGTTGTTTATTACAAATATATTTTATCTCTCCAAAGAATAGAATTCAACAGCCATTTTATAACAATTTGAAATAGATGAATGGAGTTTGGAATACGGCCATCTGTGTACATTACTGTAAAGAAGAGAATGCTGAGCATTGCATTAAATTAACCACTTCATTAAAGGTATCTCTTTCAGAGGTATAACAATTTTTAAGAAGAAAATCAGCTGTGTGGAAGTGGAAATGATAGACAGCTAACAGTTTTCCCCACCCTCTCATCACAAAGCTCGTTGTTTCTGACTTTTCACGCCTTACATAAYGAGTCTACAGAGGTACTTTGCCAGYTGGGGGAAAAAGGAACCCGCTACTTTAAAGTKTGTTACTTGAAGATTTTATAGCAATGCTACATCGTAGTGACACCTGCTGGGAGAGATCTGAAGGAAACAGCTGAAACCATGGCTGCTGCCTGTCAGCTCTTTTCCTTGAATCCAGAGCTGTTCCCGGCGTGGCAGTGCGGGATGACACGCGGTTTGTAGCTCCCCTGGAGGGCATCTGCTGTCACTCCTCTCCGAGGAGCCTGACTGCCCTGCCGCATCCACTGAGCCTCACAAACTCACTCAGATGTCTTCGTACGTTTGGATCTCCCAGCTGGGCACAGCATCAAAGAACCCAGGTGGATGTGTAAAGTAGTGATGGAGGGTATTCAGAATGGTGAATTCCAGGAATTAACCTGCTCCACTAAGGCGGACATAAACCAAGATTTCACTCTACATTAATTGATCAACATTTGCGTGTTTACTGTTCTGCAATGATAATTTATGACTGTATTCATWCCTATTTGGCTGTTTACCGTGGGAAGAGGAATTTCTTGTGTGAAGAAGCTTTTCAGGACCAGCTTCCAAATATAAATAAAGACAAGCTTATTGATTCTAAGCTGCAGCTCCCTCCCACACGAAAGCCAAATGGAGTGAAATTTCTAAGACGTCTACCAATTGTAACTTTCCATTTTCAAATCATGTGTAGAACTGTGAAACTAGCAARCATTTTTGACAAAAGCAGTGGAAAGAGCAGTGGGATCGTGTACTTGTTCTTCAGCATCTGTAGCCCCATTTTTGCTTGCATCTGGTATAGTTCTCTGAATTATAGCTCTTGGTGTATTTGTCTTGAGATTTGCCTCAAAACAARCTGGATATTTGAGCCTGAGAAATAGCTATCTGATTTCTGTCCAGGATACTGCCTGTCAGAGACTTCCTGAASATTTATGTAAAACAGTCCCCTGAACAAAAGTGCAAGGCTTTTGTCTGTTCTWAAAGCTACAGAACCCCTTTTTGTTTCTTTTCAAATTCTATGCAATTGTTTTTCCATTTAATTTAGAAAATTCTCACCAAAACTCAAAGAAATTTAAAGAGTTCCCTATTATCTCCCCTAAGCACCCTCTYCTTTCCTTACTCTGAGGGCTCTGTCCTGGTACAGGATGATGGGTCTGGGTGAAGTTGTGTTTCTGTTGCTAACAGCAGTGCTCACAATTTTCTCCTATTTCTAGGTATACATATTATCCATCCATAAAAATTGTGTGAAGTTCAAGATTTAGTTAATTGCCATAGACAAAGAAAATACACTCACTGGCTTCTCTGCAGTAGAGCTCTGTAAAAGATGAAAGACCCTGAAATTACCTCCCTTTATCTTTCCTAAGGAAGGGCTACTTGTATTTCCCAGACTGACAGACATTAAGCCGGCAGCCTCTCCATAACCGTGAAGCCATGTAACAATGAGGCTGTGCCAGCAAAGATCAATAACTGCCACTTAGTTGAAGGGTAGCAGTCTGTTCCTACCTGAACCAGTAGTTTGCCCATGACAAATAATCCTTGAAGATAATCAGATCACACCACTTGATTTAATTCACTTTCTATAGCAGGAGTATTTGTTCAATGGACCACAAACCCCTCTGGTTTAGCATGATTTCATATATATTTGCTCGTTCATCTTACTCCACACTATTAAATTTTGTTTCTATTTCTTACATCCAAAAGGTCTTGCTGTATARCTGTACAAATAAGTTTTCCTTTAAAACATTCTCTACTTTAGCTTCCTACAGCAAGTCCTAGCCTAGTATGCAGCAGCTTCCAGAAAAATAAAACTTAAAGGAAGTCCTGGTAGTGTCATTTAACATCATTTGATGAGAGACTGCTGATGGTCTGCTCCATTTCTGCTGCTCCTGGCATACTCTTCCATCCAAGAAATCTTTTACATCTAACTTTCTGTGGAAGCTTCTGGGCTGTCTTGTCCTGGGTTCTCTTGAGAGCTAAGAGAAAGTTCAAAAGTGAATTTGTGGGAGCCAGGCCAGCCTGAATTCCTAACACTGATGTTCTCTTGCTGTCCTTAGATTCTTCATTGTGGGATAATGAACTTGTAAACTTGTGTAATGGTGCTTGATCTTTACACTTGTACTTATTTATCTAAGAAATGTTTTACTTTGTAGTATTTAACCTGTGAAACAGCACAATGAATTTTATGTTTTTCATTAAGTACAATATTATCTTTTTTTGGCTGTGCAGGTTATTGTCCTTTACAACACTGCACCTGGTATGAAATTAGTTAATGCTGGTAGTCTGCAGAGAAAATATTTTTATGACAAAAGTAAAATTACTTTWAAAAAAATGTATTTTAATTGAAAACCCATTTAAGGGGTAAAATTATATTATTGATTATGATCAAAATGTTGTAGACGCTGATGAATTCATCAGTTTCTGGTTTAGACATGTTCTAAATCTTTTAGTGGAGGCAGGTGAATGTGAATGAGGTGCATATTTTCAAATTATAGTGGCACATTAGTTTTTATGTATAAGTTTTTTGTTCTTTTCAGTGTACTTGTGAATGGAAACAGCTTTTTAAGAGCTGCACTAGGAAAATAATACACAATTAAATGGTCATTATAAATCAAGCTGAAATCAAACTGGTTTATGCCAATAAAAAGTATGTTTAAAAATCATGACAAATAGTTTAAAAGATTGCTGAAAAATTATTTAGTAGTTACTCTGCTAGAGGAAAAACTGTGTAGTAAACAAGTGTAAACAATTAAGCTTTCAAGTATAGTGAGAAATTAGACCAATATTCTTTATAGTAGAATAAGTTGCAATATCTTTCGTTCAAGTTTTCAGATCAAGATTCATAAAGCAGTATTTATTATCTGCATTAATTTGAAGATTATCTACAATGAATCTGCATTATAGACTAMTAGCATTGGTTTTTGTGGCAATGATAAACTCTTAGGAATGGTAAATACTCAGCAGTAACTGTATTTTCCAAGATGTATAGCCCCTTACTATCCATAGGAAATTCTGCATGGAGTAGGTAGATAATAAATTAGCTAAATTCTTGAAGGTATGTTACCTCTTCTTAAGTTCCTGCAATAATTAATCAGGCCTGCTTGGTCAGGGCCTGAACACAGCTGATTCACTTAGTTAACATCAGTTTCAATTCAAAACACATGTGTGACAGGATCCTTTCACACAGGCTGTGTGGGTGGTGAGGGAGCACAAACTGAGAGCCACAGATACCATTTATAACTACAGTTCTCTGCTTGCATAAATGTGTCCCAAGCAAGGGCAGGGAAGCTGGCCATCCTACAGCTGAAGCTGGGATGTTTTGTAGTTATACCAGATTMATGAGATGCTAGATATGGCTTCTTTTAAATACCAAGGCTGGTGTAAATTGTAGGCTCTGATCCCTCTGTGCACGCAGAGACTCAATCASTGTGATGAGAGTGGAAGAACCCTCTTCCTGGTCCTCTTTACAGCTTAGAATTTTTCCTGGAAAGAAATTGTGGCTTCAGGGTGACCGTGGCCTGGAAATCAGCARTCGGGTGAGTGCTCTGATGACTAGACCATTGTATAAAAGGAGTACTCTTATGTTTCCTYGAGCTGAAGTAAAATAAGTAGCAGTGTGCTGCTAGCACAGTTTTGCGCAGCCCTTTTTAAGCGGAGCTGTGAGGGCTGTACCTTCTTGAAGAAAGGGTGATGCTCCTTATGGTGTGGTTTGTGATGGAAGGTACTTGCTTACAATGTTGCTGCTTCTTACATCTTACCCCTGTGGTGGTCTGCACTCTGTTTTAAAGGGTTTACAAGTGTGCTACATAAACTGCACTGAGACTCTAATGGYGGTTTTAAGAAAAAGTTGACAATTTTTTTCTTTTTAATTAGTTCAGTTCCTCCTGTCCTACCCAAAAGACAATCTTCTGCTGCCGTGTGGGGAGAGCAGCAATTCCATAAATATATATGGTATATAAACCAGAATGTKTGTAGCATGAAGCTACATGCAGTTTTTTATAATGAGGTCCTTTATTTTTAACTTGTCTGCTTCCCTGAAAATACTAAGCGTGCTGTTTTGCTTTCTAGAAAATAGATATTTGGTATATTTGAGTAAATACTAACTGAAGGATATTACAAGTACTGGTGTGTATYTTTGGTTTATTGTTTAACAATGTGCTTGACTGTCCAGAGGATTTGGTGTGCATTCTTCAGGGCCAGGATATAGGAAGAAAAAAGGAAATAGAAACAAATAATTTTGTTTCCTAATTTTATTTTTTTTTTGGCAAATGAACCCCCCCCACCCCCCGCCACAGCCAATTACCATGGCCCTTGTAAAGGTATTTAATTGCTGTCCAATTCTTAGAACAATAAATTATAARAACAAGATTGCAGGGAAAAAGAATTCATGTTCTTTGTGGAACTCCTGAACATGCAAATTCAGTCATAGTCTTCTAATTCCTGCAGCAAATTCATCTGCATGTGGCTGTCTGTGTCAGTCTGCTAATTGTACTAGAGATAGTCGTGAACATCACAGAGCTGGTAAGAACAGACTTAAAGTATTTGACTGCTGAAGCTTAAATCAGTACTGAAGTTGAATCTGGAGTCTAAAATGCATAAGTAAATAATAGTAATAATAATAATTTCCTGTATAAAATTGAAAAAAAMCCCCATAGATTACGGAAAACAGGATGCATTTTAGTAAAAGTCAGAATGCCACTACCAGATAAGCAGCTTCAAAGATGCCTGTGTTTGCAGGTTTAGCTGTCAGCAGTATCACAGGTACTGTCCAGACTTCACTTGCACAATAAAACCAGCTATCTTTTATGTAACACCAGCTAGTGTTTTCAGAAAGTTGTATTTACATCTTCGTCTTGCTTTTTTGGTTTGGGTTTTTTTTTTTTTTTGGTTTTTTTTTTGTGTGTGTGTGTATGGCGGTTTGATTTGGTTTCTTCCTTGGGTTTGAGATTTTTTTCTTTTTTTTGTGAGAATCACAATGCTCAAAATGTACTTTTGAGTATATATGATCCTGGCTAAAAGAAGAAATATTATACATGATTTTGAGGTATTGATAAATATTTTAAATCTATGTTGTAATCTTCTTCAATTTTTCAAACTTATTTTGAAAGTAACCAGACTCTTTGGATTTGGGTTGTAATCTATTGAAAGGATAAGGAATTATGTCGATTATAATCACAGGCAGCACAAAGGTGACGTGGGAGCTTCATCCAGCTTTGTTTAGGGATTGGCAAAACAAAGTTCTGAGGTTATAAAGTAGCAAAGGTGTGGTTTAGTAGAGCTTAAAATCAGGTGTTTCACTAACACAAAAGTAACAACTCTTAGTCGTTATTGACTTGCATTGTGTTTGTAGCAGCGACCCAGAGGTGAAAGGCTCCACATCTCATTTCCAACCCTCTGAGCTATGTAGCCCTCCATGATTCAATTTGATGCAAAGCAATTATCAGGCAATTGATTTTTATTGATTGTGCTGTAGGACAGAAACATTTCTGTTGCAGCAGACAAGAACTTCTGGGATTGCCATCCACCCCTATTCACAGTAAGCTGAGGTACATTTAAAGCTATGTAACTGAAACTCTTAATGACCTTAGATGTCAGCAGATAGAATGTTTCTTTCTTTACCTTTTGTGCCAGTGCATGCCCTCTGATCTTTCTTAAATTCAGTGTACTTTTTTGTCCTTTATTTTGCTTTCTTGTGGTTTGCATAGATGCTTGCTTGCTTGCTTGCTTACTTTCTCCCCAAACCCTCTAATTATTGAATATTTTCTAGTATCTCTTTCCCCCTTCCTCCTTGCAGTATTTTCCATTGCCAAGTCTTCCTCTTACGTATGTTTTCTTTCCGTACTAATTTCTGCCATATTTGATGACCCTGCAATGCTCTTCTCTGGAAGCCGGAGAAAGGATCTCCTTTCTCTAATCATTTGTCTCGTGGTTCTCAGGTTCTCTTGCTGCTTCGGTGGGGATTTACTTCTTTGCTCCAGCAGTTGTTGTCTCAGCCAGTGCTCATTTCACCTCCTTTGTACACGTGAATTGCACCTGAAGAGCTCTCTTCAGAAAGCTACAGTACTAAGTGGACATTAGTGCTGTAATTTAACCCGTGTGTGTAGTTGCTTATAAAGTGTGGATGCTTCATGTAACAGGCATTGAATTGTGACATGCAGATTGTTTCAGATATCAAGTACTTCAATTTATAGCACAGTTGCCTGTTTTTTCTAACTTATTAAGGACAAGAACGTATACCACATAATTTAATGCTGGGATATGAYTTCTTACAGTCTCAGTGTAATGTACAGAAAGTAATGTAGCATAGATTTAAGAGTATAAATAAAGTGGAGGAAAAAAAAGAGGTGTTTGGAGCTCTGAACTATCCTGAACTGTTAGAATTATATTTGCAATTTATGAGGTTATTGTAAATACCCTAATTTGTTAGGTTAYTGTAAATACCAATGTATCTTTTTGAAGTGTATTCACTGTGCACTGATGGATTATTTTAACTCCCAATTTTAATATAAAGTCCTCCATGATCATATTATTCTCTTGGAAGTAGTTTAATTGCATATGGAAAACAAGTAACTGAAAATGAATCATAACTTGTTAAAACTGAAAGAAAATGTTGAAAATGTTTTTAAATGAGAACTTTCAATAGAAGTTTTATTCTGAGCAATTGTCTTGGTCTATAGATCTTGGACAACACTGTCAGTGAAATTGGTTTCACTGTTGCTCTCTGATAAAGATGACCTGGAAATTCAGGTCATGAGTTTCAGTATGGGCAGTGGAAGACAACTTTATGGGCTGCTTGTGGGAGTTGATAAAGCTTTTGAAAGAGCTTTGGCAAATCTTTCCACTGAAGCATTTTTTCTTGATGCAGTGACTTAGGAGACAGAACATTCTGCTGCTGATCTTTCTAGATTGTTTAATTCCCTGCAGTTCAAGGCAGATTGTTAAATGTGGCTGAAATATGTGCTAAGAAGATAGGGCTGACTAAGTTTCATTCTGCCACCACAGTTTCTGGGAAACTGATATTTGAACATTGTTAAAGTTGCCCTTTTAAATGTGATATTAATACTTTTAAAGCCACTTCCATCTGTTTTTTTTTTCTTTTTTAATGATTCCAGCATGTTGCAATACACTGCAAACATACTGTCTGTTGCTCATTTTGCCTTTATATTTACAAATGGAAATAACTCGTTATGAAAATGCAGAAAATGATGGCACTGATGGAAAGCCATGCTACACTTCTATATAGAATTATTACAGTGTAATATCTATATACACTAGTCATTTTCTAGATAATAGAATATCTATATTACACTAGGCATTTTCTTTGATAAATTAATCATGCTTACTTACTAAATGAATGACAACTACTTWAAATCCTTTAAGAGTGATTTAGAGACATGTCCTCTGATTTGCAGAATTTGACAAAGGGTTTTGTATCCATAGTGTGGAGGTTTGGTATGAGAAGRGAAAACTAGATACAGGACACTGGAAAATGTGGCTGCTGTTATACTCCCAAAATGTTAAGTCTGATAGCATTTTCCAAAGTCAGTGAACACTTTGAGGGCATTCTTCCTAATGTCTTATTCTAGTCCCCATTTTCAGGTCTTAATCCACTACAGTTATGTTGTTAGTCCACTCCCTTGCCCCTTTCAAATAAAGTTTTCTTATTTCAGGACAGATTTATGAACAAGACAGATATTCAGGATTAAATTATTCCTCAGTCATTCTCTGTGGTTTAGGGTTTTTCTGAGCCAAAGTGTGAAGCTGCACTTATTTACTAGGCATTGGTAGCAATTTTTACTTGTACTTGTCTATTACCTTTTGAACCCATCTATAGATTAAAAAAGGCTTGACTGGAGGAACCTGTTCTGTGTAAGAAGTGGCAGTTAAGGAAAGAATGATGTTAGAGAGAAAAAAAAGGCAGGCAATGATAYTTGGGAGAAATTTGAAGAAGCACAGAGGCTTCAAATGTCACAAACTATTCGTGTTTACCAACGTAACAGTTTACTCCCATGAAAATGAATGTTTGGTATAAACAGTTAAGAAGAGGCATRTAGCATCCCACAGTTCATGCTTCTGAACTCCATAATGGAACCTTGGGAAGTTAAGCAACATTATATGTATCAATCAAGGTTAATGTATAATTATTATAACATTCAGGTTTTCAGTAGGTTGATTTGTGATCAGCAGCAAATCTAGCAAGTTAAAATCCCTTTTCTGCAATTTGGGCATGGATGTCCTTAACTATTTTTCTGCAAAGCAGGAGAGTGCAATATTGAAAAGGAGTGAATGACTGGTTTACTAYCTAACAATGAAGGTAATATAGGTAGTTTTAGAGTACCTATGCAATTGGAAAGAGAAAGGTAACAGCTATTTTGTGAATTAAATAGGGGAAATAATAGAGGCAGRTGAAACTTAGTAAAATATTAAAATCTGTTAAAATAATCCTCCTTAGCTTATTGAATAAAGGTAGAAGTTAAGTAATGTCTGATGAATGTCTGATAGCAATTATCRTTAGGACCATTTATTTGATCAGTTTGTGAAAACAACAGTGTGTCACTTCAATTGTTTTTTGTTGTTTTTCCAGTTTAAAGTAAACTCAACTCGCAAAACTTTACAAAAATTTCTTACACCTTTAGCTATTTTGGGAAGATATATTTAATATGGAAATTAATCTGTTCTTAAACCCCAGTCAGACTAAGCCATACAAAATGAGCAATGTTATCAGTTGCCTTTGAGAGTGCCTAGCAGCTCAGGGCATGGTCCAGCATGTTACAGAACTGAAATCCTGGTCAGTTTTCCTGATGTTTAAGTCATATTAGACTTAAAAAAAAAWTTTAAAAATTCATGGCATTCAGTGGAGGTGGATAGTTTTGTCTGCTCACTGACTACTGCAGAACATAAGTATTTACCACCCAAAATGTTCTTACTACTGAGTTCTTGTAAGTAGAGCAATTACAGCAACTCAGGCAAAGCAGCACAMGGAATCTAAAGACTGCCCTTTGTTAACAAAGCCTGCTGTTTTATTACACAATTCAAAATAGGCACCAAAGGAAGAGAGCTCATGTGCTATGATACAGATCTCATATTTGCTTTGTGTAGTATTTTTCTAGTTACTAGTATGTCTTCATTCAGAGACTTAGGTCTAGTGAATCCTAGGACACTTTTGTTAGGTTAAGGGTCTTGAAATTCTGTACTAGGACTCCTAAGCAGGGAAAACTTAATTTGAAATCGTTTGAGGGCAGAATGACAGATCAATGGCAAGATCAGTTAAGTGTGGAGGGGGGAAATCAATTTATAACAGATAAATCACTACTTATTAATGGACTAATTAAATAGCCTAGGGTAATTCTTTAAATGATTCCTAGAATACAGTGTATTAATTGACCGCACTGTGATGTTCTTCGAGTTATTTTTACTTTTTCTCCATATATTTGAAGTAGAATATCGTTCCATACATAAGGAGAGTTCAATTTTATTGATGGTTTATTGGTCAGGGAAGTACAAGATATAGTGATTACAAGCATTGAGCAATARATACCAAATAAGAACAATATTAGTATTTCCTTTCTGTAAGTTTTCAATTTTGAGTCATGATATAACATCGAATCAGTTATCATTGTACACATAGTTAAAAGTCTTTTATCTTAGTGTATTAATATATATTGCATRTTAACTACTAAATCTGTGGCCTTTTTGCAGTATTATGGCAGTCAGACATGATCACAGGCTCAGATGTCCAGGGCTAAGTTTTACAGTTTGCACACACAGGCATACTTAGRGCATCTGGAAAAGTAACAAAGAATTACTGTTAGTTTGGATATAACAAGTAGGATCATGAAAAGAAATRATAGGTCATTTAAAATAGTGAAGACTTTAAATGAAAAAGCAATCCAACCTAAAACATAAAGAAAGAGATTTTATACAAGCTGAATGTATTTAATTGATAAACAGAATTCAGTTACAGAAGGGAATGTTTTAACAAGGAGTGATCAGTACTTTGCTATTAATAATTTCTGGAGGAGTTTTATTCAAGGCAATGTTAGATGATCATCTTTCTTTTGGAGAGATGAAATCTACCCAAAAGATAAATCRATTTAGACTTCAATGTAGGTTGTGTGTCCAACTACATATCACATCAAAGGAATCAGTCAATTGTACAAGATTGATTTAAAATGTTTCTAGTTCATTTTGTCACACTTTCATTAGTGTATGTGATACCAATAACTCAGATAATTATTTGAAAGAAGTGGCTGCCTGTTAATAATTCCATTTTTTTTTTAATGCTGATACCAGATATGCATTTTGAAGGAATGTGCACATCAACTTAATGTGGCTCATATTTGTATAGTGTATCTTAGGAGTATATGACTAAAATTAATAGAACAATAGTGAGTAAAACAGTGTGAGTTAACTATACTTTGACAGAAAGAATCTAACTTAAAATATCATCAGAGTATTTTACTATATATTTATTAACCTTTATGGAATTAAAATGTATTTTAAGCGCATACTGATCTAATTTGCATATTTACCATATAATAATATATTGCCATTAGGAATCTTACATAAATAGATTTATTCAGAAACTGTAATTTTCCAGCAATTTCATTTTTGGCACTGARCACTAGACAGACAACCAAAATATTACTGTGGTTAACATTTACTTTTATTCAATTAATGAATAATTATGAGAGAGCTTACTTTCCTTAAGTGCAGTTATCTCTTTATGTTTTTGGTGGCTTGCCATTCATTATGTTTCTAAATGAATAATAACACAAGCTGTGGAATAAATGCCATTTGGGATTACAGTTGATGATGACCCCCAGTCTGGCTCATCACTTGTAATATTTCTGTCTTGTGGTTCTAAAGATTTTCAAAGTAATTGAATCTTTCCTTTTTGTGACTGAACTCCAAAGGGGTTTTTCAATTCCCCTGTTGTCTTTTATAACCATAAAATTAAATTTTTTATCCCAGGGCTTCTGTGTTAGTAAAATTTCTGTAGAGAAAAATTAAATATGAAAGTCTTCTAACTAGGAAGAAAGGAGATTTACATTCTCTTTACTAATCTATTCTGATAAAAAACAGCTTTTATAGAATTATAGGCAAGGAAATACATTTGTGGGCTTTCTGTTAAAAAACCAAACAAATCCACAACAAGATAAAAGCATTATGGTTCAAACTACTGGGAGGATCATCAAGAGTACTCTGTGTACTTGCATTTCTTAAAGTGACATCTCCTTTAAAGATCCCARAAGTTTTATACAGCTATCCAATTGATCTGCTCTTCAAGGCTAGTAGGATTTTWAATATTTTTTTAATCTCAAAGGCAACTCAGTTCTGAACTGAAATGTGTTTTCTGAATCATATTCTTCAAATTTTAAAACCAGTGTCTAATTCTCTCTGTCAGAAGTGGGAAAGGAGACAACATTGCATGACTTTCTTGGTGAGTTCTCACCCCTCAAATAYCTTGTGTAGCTGCAGCACCGCAATAATACCTGCTCACCACAAGTCATGGTATGGGTTCATTGGAGAGAAACAAGTTGGAGATAAGAATTCTTCACTGCAAATCTTGTCTACTGGTGTTAGAAAACAAGGAAGGAGTATTTGGAATAAAGGAGAAAAAGCTTTGCTGTCTTAAACTAAAATGAGTTCTTGATGGGCATAAGACAGAATTGAACAGGCTACTAAAATCTTGATAGCTGATTTATACAAAGAAGCCCTTATTTGATAGAAATCAGTTTACTGGCAGAATTATGACAGAACAAATGGCACAAAACAAGACATTTCTTCAGCTAGATTATATAAATAATTCTGAAAAAAGTCTCAATGATGAGGTTATACATGAGTTCGTTAATTTTTGTAGTACATTTTCAATTTTAGAACAACTATGATAATAAGTTATACTTTGAACAGTTGAGGTATACTAATTAATGCACTTTCTGTTCAACTTCACAAATTTTCCTTCACACATTTTGAATTTTAGTTTTTTTTTTCATGGGCTTCTGAAATTGTATTTCAAAAACATACTACATCAACGTGATGCCTCAAATATATGATGAACTCCTGACTCCTCCCAAGTTAATRTGGAAGTCACACTAGCTTCTTGTTTCACATAATGATTTTTACATTAAAAGTAGACATGGATGTCAGTTCAGGATATGGTAAGTGGGATACTAGGGTTGATTAAGACTATTGACTACTGTGTAATTGTCATGTCCTGTTTATATATATATATCTATATGTATGTATACTGCCCTTCTGACCTTTCAGTTCAAGGGTGAGATTTTAATAATCCTTTGGACAAAGCAAGCCATGCCAGGTATTGAATTGGGCATTAACTTACTTGGCAACAGGATACTCAACACTTCAAGTTAATTGGTTCCTTTAAAATTCAGTTTTATAACAAAATGTGACAGGTGCAAGAGTATGCACAGACAAATTATGTGTATACATCTGGAGGGAGTAATCAGAAAGAATAATGGTTATTGGGCATCTTTCATAGTCATGTTCAGCTTATAGAAGCATTTTCAAAGTTGGAGTCTGATCATTCAGATTTCTTCCAGCTTGTCCCATGAAGACTAAGAGCCTGAAAGTTACAAAGCTGCCTTTTGAGTTGCTTTGGAATATCTTCCCTTGAAAGGAAAYGGGTTTTTGTAAACTTTAATATTGTAAAAACCAACTTTGTGCTTTTTCACCCCTTATTCTTCTGTCATCATTCTGATGGCTTTTGCATTGGCTGATGGTCACCACTGCCATCTTTCTGTAGGAGCCCATGCATAGGAAGGACATACCTGGCTGGTAGACCAYGGACATGCTTCATAATTGCACCATGCACAGAGGTCTTCAATCTGGGGACAAGATATGTGCAAGAGGGGTACCACAGCCACCTTCTAGACATGTGGGTGAATGCAGTCAGGTGTCAGTGTGAGGCATGGTTCTGTAGAGCCCACAGTCTATGAAGASGCCAGAACAGGCTGTATTTGGTCTTAGGAAGAAAATGCTGAGAAGAGGTGTTGTTGCTGTCTAGCACTGTCTAACTGGATGATGCACAGTGAAAAGATGCTCTTTTCACCAGTGCACCATGATAGAACAGGAGGCAACAGGCATGAAAACAAAGTAATATATTAGGGAAAAAATAATCACAAGAGTACTAAAACATTGGAGTGGGCTGTGTGGGGAGGCTGTGGAATTTCCTTCCTCAGTACTCATATCTTTACTGGGCACATCCCTAAGCACCCTGATATAATTGTGTCTGCTTAAGGCAGCAGTGTGGACTAGATGACCTACATAGGAAGGTCTCTTCCAGCCTTAATAGCTCTGTGGTTCAACCCAGTCTTCCCATCAGTCATGCTGCTACTAAGTGTCTGTCATGCTGTCAGACTCCTTTTTCTCCTCATCTGTCTCTGGTATCAGCCTCCCCTGCATTTCAGAAAGACAGCTTAGAGAATAGTGCAGGAAGTGGCAGGACTAATCCATTAGTTCATACCTAAAATTCAAGTGGAAAGGAACTGGAAATTTAATGGAAGCAAGACTGTGTGGTAGTTCAATCTTCTTGATGGACAATTCTGTTTCAGAGGACCAGGGATCCAGTGCGCTATTTTAGCTGTTGATAACACCTGTATCGATATCTTGGAAAGAATAATTTATTCTGGGCCACGGCTTTGTCAGCCAGATGCCTGGCTGCAATAGCTGTTTTCTGAAGAAGCAGGTGCAGTGAGGCTGCTATAGAAAAAAGCAAAATGAAGGCCTTATATGTGRCCCCACCTTGTATATTTAAAGAACAGCTGTCTTTGTCAAGATGTTCTCTCAAGCAGCATTCTTTAGGGTGGAAGCTCATTGGCAACATGGATGCAAATTGCCCGGTTCCTCATGCTCAGCTGAAGAAGCTGAATGGTGTGTGGGAGCTGGACACATGGTACTTGTGCTGGGCCCAGGGGCTGAGCCAGGCGTGTGGCTGGCTGGTGTGTACAGCACATGTTGGCTCTGTAAGAGGYTGCACAAGCTGAACTGGGAGAGTGGAGCCCTGTGTGTCAAAGCCAATACATTCTGAAGGCAAACGTAACACACTCTGGGACCCTTCTGTTTTAATGTTTGCCTTTGTGAAAACTAAAAATCACCTAATAGTCTGACAAATGCTGTTGGTAACAAGACTTATGGCAATGTCTACAGGTGGAAGTGGCATCAATATAAGTAAATAATTTTAGAAAATTTTTCATTCTGAGAAACTACCCTTGCTGGTTTTCAAATTGATTAACCTGGAAAAGTATGTCTTCTGTGAATAGAAAGGCTGGAATATGGAAGTATAAGACAAAAAAAAAAAGTCTTGCACTACAGAAGTGCTAATCATTCACATTCTCAAAAGCCATTGGGACTTTGTGCTTATAAATGTAGTTTTCAAACACTTGTCTATAACAGTGAACATTTGGCTGGGAGTGCTTTGCCACATGAATTTCTTTGAAGTCAGAAGGCTATTAATGCTCTTGAGCACCATACTCTTTAGAAAATATTTGCAAGTTTGGGGGTTTATAAATAGTCTTCATAAATGTGGGTTTCCTAATTGAAGTATGAAAGTATTGTCCCAGAAGGGTGATGACTTTGAACAGTAGCCATGGAGTGTTTGTGCAGTGTGAGGAACAAACTCAGAACACAATCTGATTATAACCTCTTGGCAGCAGCTGTTCAAATATTGTTTCTCTGCTTCCATCTCTGCAGAGAATTTGTCTCACAAATATAAACAGTTAAGTCAGTAGATCATCTTATGTGCTAAAAATAATGACTGCTGGTAAGTAATAAAATKATTTATAATTTCTTTTTCTAGCTGATGACTGTGATGTTTTCAGGGAGGCAATTGGCAAACAAATGTTTCCTTGTTAGGTTACTCCATCCAGACTTTCCATTGGTCCTTTACAAAATGAAATAACTTCTGTGTTGAGACTGCCACGTTAGCAATGTTGTCTACTGCAAATCTTACTAAGAAAGCTGGCTTAGAGGCTACAGGGTCAGTAACTGTGATGTGAGATACTTTGCACATACTTGGTGAAATGTTGCCATGAACAAAAAAAAAATAGTCTGTCATTTCAATGCAGATGTGAGAGATGTGTACATGAGAACCAATCAACTACAATAATGCAGAATCATTCAAGCAAAACAAAGCAAACTRCAGAGTAACAAGGTTCAGAAAGACCACCCTGAAAACACCTTTGTCTTTAAATAACTTTTGAAACAAACAAAATGAATATTCATGAAACTGTGAAACATTTATGGCATGAAATGAGGGCAAACATCAATTTTTTATCATCTTTTGTGGAAGCAATGGCTAGAAAGTAATCTGGTGATAGATAATTAAACAATTAAGAAATGAAGAAGTGTATACAGGGGGGAAATGCCTCGACAGTATCTTGTTACATGGCTATTGCTATTAAGATGATTAGAAAACAATGCTGCAAAAAGGATTCTCTATCTATGTTGCTCCCATACTATATTCTAAGAAAATATTTCTAGTTTTTTGTCTACTGCTAAAGATTTTCAGCTGCTTACTTGGAAAATAATTTAAGAGTCTACTGGATCTCTGTCAGAAAGTATTTTGTGAATAGTAGCTTACAGTTACACACTTTAAAAACAATGAAACACTTCTGAAGAAAACACATTTTTTTCCCCAATCTCCCTTCTTTTTTCTTTGTTTTCTAGAGCTAATGTATTTAAGTACTTGTACAAGACTTTCATATGGCAATGTTTGCACTTTGTATACAAATTTGGCATCTGAAGAGGTAGTGAAGGACCTGATTTCATTTCTGACGACTTTGTTTTCTAAAAATKCTTTGTCAAATTTTTTTCCATATAATTTTCATAGTTTTGGGTTTTTTTCTTTAGACTAGAGAATAAAAAAAGTGATTAAACTGTAACTTGTATTTCTAAAGTAGGCTGGAGACAATGCATTTGAATACCAATTTTCAATGTTGCAGTATCCCTGTTATCATTCTGGCCTGGAAACTGTTTAAAGAGGGTGAAGGAAATCCTTCTGTATTACTAGTACTCAGGGATTCAAAATTTGAAATATTTGGAATGGAAATTACTGAAAATTTATTAAATCAGTCTTGTGCCACATGTAAAACATAAAATAGTGAAACTGTGAGTAAAGAGCTGTACTTAACGTTTACAGAGGCAGAATCTTAATGTTAGCAAGTCCTTTGCCTATGGCCACATTGAAATATGAAGTAATTCATATTACAGCTAGCAAGAGCTAGGTGCAGGCATTGAAATCTACTSTCACAGTGTTATTTTCCAGTACAGTAAACTGGTTCACAGATTGTTGCTAAATTATCACAGTTACTACTTTGGCACAGAATTTGATTTCCCCCCCCCCCACACCTGTAGTTCTCAATTTTTAAATTTTTCCATGTTTTTTGTTTCAAATKATTGTCTGCATTTGAGGCAATAAAGACTAAAGACAGTAAGAACACCCCATAATTATTTCATTTGTTGCATATGTCCTCCCCACATTCCTCAGTTACTGCTTAAGACAGAGCAACAAATTTTTGTACTACAAAGGAAAAACAGGAAAGGGGGTAGGGTCAGAGCTTGTTTTCAGAGACACTTCAGTAGAGTGGAAAACTGGGAACACTGACCAAACTTGTGCCTTCCTAGTGAGGTGAACAGGAGCTGTATTTGAAGGTGCCCTCAAGTACCAGAAGTCTTAAAACATTCACAGTGAATATGAGTTTGTTTCTTGGCAGTTCCGCTGCAAGGAACTCTTTAAAAGTCATTTTGAAACTTCAGAYGAATAGTGCAGCACCCTAAAAATTTGTCCAGTGTTTCTGCAGGACACTTTTATTGCAAATTATGAATGTTTTTGTATGGTAAGTGTTCCAGACTTCTGTGCCTTTCTTCTTTTTATCTGAGTTACTGGTATAACTTCTTAATTCACAAAAACTACATAATAACAGGAGACTTTTTACGTGTATGTTTAGAGCATGTCCTAAGTAGACATGTCTTACTAAACAGTATGGACAAATAATGCCATCTAGGCTAGATGTTTTGAAGAACTTGGCCAGGGCTAGAAGTGCTGTATTTCAGAGTATATTTAGTATCCAGTATATTAAAAATTGAGCCGAAATTAATGTCTAGCACTTAGGTCACCAGGGGTTCTGAATTAATTACTAATTGATTTGGTTTTCAGTACAGAGGTACACTGCATTTTTAACTTCTGTCTAAACATGAAAAATAATGTTAATTCTCTTAAAAATTCTGCAAATAAATACAGAAAGCATATACAGTCTAAAACTTAAAAGCTAGCATCCCCATAATGATGTACTTAACAGATTTTATATCAGTCACCTAGTGTAGTAGAATATGTATCTCTAGTTTTCACCAGAAACACCTTTGCTTTTAAATGGGGATGTGTTAAGCAGTGTTAGAGCTGCAAACATTATATGTCAGTCTGCAGGTATAAATTAAGAAAGCTGAGATGCCACTTCCAACAAGTGATTGTATTTTAGCAATTAAGAGTGATTTCATTATCTAAAAAAATGAAGGAAACAAGKGATGGGAATCATATTTCAGGTATTTACCTTTCAATACTGTCTGATTATTGGTCAATTAAGCTTTACTTTGAAAACATTCAGAAACCAGGCTTATTGTCATCAGAAGTCTAGCTGACAGACAAAGCTTCTGTCTGGAATATATTATGCTTTCTAAGATATGGACTCCAGTGTTACCAACAGCTAAAATACTGTTCTCTATCTCCAGGCCTCTGAAATAACCTATTTAGAAACATAATGCAAAGGCAACATGTCCCAAGATTTGAATAAATACAAATTGCATTTTTTTATGCCAGTTCTCAAGCTAGTTTGTGCAGTATATGAAAATAAAATCAGTTTTTACTAATTTTTTTCTTAGACTTAAAGTTTTCCTGTTTTTTTTACGGTTTCTATTTTTCATTTCTTCCCATGAAATCTGATTATAGGGCTCCAGGGTCAYGGTATTACACAATGAGGATGTGGTTTTAGCGTTTTACAATAAAGACTAATGTATTACTTTGCATAAAATTGTGTCCTAAGACTCTTTGGAGTGTGACACATTGCAAGCCGTAACAGTCTGTGCTATAAATCATGGAAAAGTCTTGTTCAAATTCATTGGATGGTGAACAAATTAAATCACTCATTGTGCATGGCCAATAACATTTTCATACATTAAGCAGTTGCAGTATTTATTTCTCTAGCACTAGAGCCTGCCATGTGTGTGTTGCTGTCACCTTTCATTGTTGAAAGCAAATCTGCTTCTCTGAAATAATTAGCACATTTGTCAGGGCATATTAAGCAATTCCAAATTATTTCTTCTTGTGGAAGATTTTTTTTTTTGTGCMAGTGAAAAATCAGCAACTCATAAATCACAAAGACAGCAGAATGCACTGAGTGCCAACCAAATTGGATCTAAACATCTCTGCAGTAAAGTAATGAAGAGTATTTTAAGTAAAATAACAATAATAATAAAAAAGAATGATAGAAAGTGTAGTGTCAGGATGCATTTGAGATATAGCCATTAAAATGACTTTGCTGCTGGACAACAGTGTTCTGTAAATTCACAATTTTACTTTGGTAGCCATATGTATGCTTTCAATAAATGCATTGGTAATTGTATTGATGGGTTTATCCCTAGAGGGCCAGTATAGCTACACTCGATTTCAGTCTGATAAAATTTAATTTTCATCCTCATGGAATAAGAAAATGAGAAGAAAGGACAGGAGGAAGGGAAAAAACAACAAAGCAGCTAGTTAACAAAAGCTTTATCACATTGTTAATTTGTAGGTTACTCAATGAATCAAATATTACCTCACGTTTTAAGTTAAGGTATTTGAGATAATTGAGCCAACACCCTGCTTAAACTTGAGTCAGTCAGGTTGCCCAGAGTTTTGAAATGCTCAGAGCATAGACACTACACAGCCCCTCTTGCCAACCTTTCTGGTGTTTCAGCACCCTTGTGGTGTAGTTTTCTTCTCTCTTTATCTGCTTAGAACCTTCTGTCTTTGAATTTGTTGCCTTTTATTCCATCTCTGGGTGCCAATGTGAAGAGTCTGGCTGCATTGTCTCTGTGCCCTCCCATCGAGAAGCTGAAAACAGCAGGAAGATCTCTCCTGAGCCTCTAAAGCTGAAGAGAGGTAGTGGTCTCAACTTCATCTTTACAAAGTGACTTCTACTCGGCTTGGTCCTGTACATCAAGTCTTTTCCAAGGCTGAAAACCCTAAAACTGGTCTTGGGACTTCAGATACACTCTCACACTTGCTTAAGAGAGGGGAATAATCTCTTCCACATTCTGGTTTGAGTGTTGCAAATGCAGTCCACTGGGTCACTGGGTTTTTCAGTTGTGAGAGCGCATTGCTGACTCATATTCAATTTACTGTGCATCAGGAACTGCAGGTCCTTCCTGGCCAGCTTGCTCACACACTGTGCTGTAATTGGGTTATTCCATCCCAGATAAAGGGCTAATTTTCCTTTTTTTGGACTTTGTGAGGTTCTTGTAAGACCAGTTCTTCACCTGCTTCTCCAGGCTGACTCTGCAGCACATTGGCTGCTCTCTGCAGCAGGATCGGAGCTTTTCCAAAGAAAAAGGTCTGTGCTTGTGAGCAACTTCCTTACACAGATTACCATGYCCCATCCTCAGCTTTCTGGCTTCTCTTTGCTGGAGAGCTTGTTTCTGTCGGCTTCAGTACTCCAGGCACACAAGCTGTGCCTCCATATCCATTGATTTCAGTGAGATCCTAGCTCTGCAACTGTGCACAGGTTTCTCATTCTTCCTGTTTTTATCCCATGCTGTGTATATCCATTRTAGAGGTGTTTGAGATGAACCCTCTGTCACCTGGCTTTCAAAAGAGAAAGAAGTGTGAGAGYCTCTTTCATCCTATTACACCCTGGTCTATTTCTCACAGCCCTTGCATTATTGCTTTAGGTGATAATAAACTTTCTCCAGATTACCTAGTTTAAATCCCTTCTCATCAGGTCAATAAGTGTGTTTGTTCTCTTTATACCTTAAGGCAGATCTTCAAACACTGTAAAATGATATAGCAGTACTGGTAGGAAGGGACTTCTGMTGTTTTAAAGCACTTAATAAAATTRTGGTTTAATTTCTRTGGCTGGTATTCAGCACATTGTTAATTTAAGGTGTAATTTACCAATTATATTCATCTGGTTTTATTCCAAAAGCTTGGGATTAGTGATGCTTTAAATTTGAGTTTGAGTAGTGTGGATTGAATTAGGAATACAATAGCTACTTAGTGCTGCTAATACAATCAATCTGCTRTGTGTTTTCACTGTGCCTGCTCTTCTGAGCTAGGTTAACTCAAGAAGGGATAACTCTCATGGAAATTATTTCAGGTAGTTGTAGTGAAACTACATACATAGTCTTTTTATTCTGCTCAAACAGTGTTTTATTAGCTTCAAGGTGGCTGGTAGGTCTTCATTTTCTTCCACTTTTAAAGCATCTTGTATTGTGCACATTAATCTTAAGAAAATATAGCTATATTCTGTATGAATATGTCTCTGAACAAAAATAAGTTTTATATTTATTGCCGTCTTTTAATTTCTATTTTTAATAGAAAAAATCTTTCTAAGTTGTTTGCTAACTCTTAGAGAGGAAATCTATTTGAAAACCACAGTCAGAATTGATTCAATTTTTACTTTTCATTAATTGTCCAATACTTCATAATGAGGCCAGCTCAAAACTCTTAATCTAAATAAAGTGATTTTATTTCCCCCAGCACATTGCTAATTAACCTAATTTTGGTCATGTTGTGGGAAAGAAGTAAAGCAGATAGGAAAAAGATAGTGCTTCCTCATTAATTGGCTCATGCCACAGAAGGGCTTGTTGCAGTGGATTTGACTGTTTGAGACCGGCACTGCTGACCTCTTCAAAGACACTGAAGGAATAGGCRAAAAAGTGAGTCAAAGAAAGAAGGCAGTATCCACCCTTGGGCTAGGGTGCTACCAATAGAAATGTTTGATTGGGTTCTTTGTACTATTCAACCACAGATTTGAGGATTTTGGATTTCTTTGAATTTTTTCCTCCCACCAGAAATAGGTTCTTATTTCAAAGCAGTTTCCTGCCACCTTAACAACTGATACCAAAAGTGGTGGGGAAAAGCTACCTGATACTTTGGTGCTCCATGTTTTGATGGTGGGAGACAYGTAAATAAGAAATGGGATAGGCATCAGGAAGGGGTTCCAAGTTTATAAACACAYTTTATCAATTGCTGTGAAAAAACAATAGGAACAAAATCTCCCTATCACCAACATTAAGGATTGCTAAGGAAAAAGAAATCTATTTAGAAACAGGAAACAGAACACTGACTTAAAGGCTGTAATATTGGAGAATAAAATATTAGAGAACAGCTGGTTGGTAATCTTCTGAGCAGATGTCTTTTTATCCAAAATAATTTGCTAGTTGAATATGAATAGCAATTTTGTCACAGATTTTTCCTTAACTTTGTTGGAATTTGTTGTCAAAATATAAAGGTAAAAAATAACCCTGTCCRAGAAAAAAGCATGAGCATAATGTTCCCTTTGTTACCTCTTGCAGACTTGCAAACTTACTGTTAGAATTTCCCATATGAAATGCATGTGTTAACTGTCACATTAGTATTTTTCTTTCTTTCCTCCTTTCCTCTTTGTGTTGGCTGAAAATTTCAAGCAAAGCAGTTGTGAAATCTGAGAGATGCAAAATCTCTCTTCTGGTGATCTCTGTCACATTGCAGATATTGCAGACATATAGTAAATAAATAAGAATAGTAAAGATTACAGAAGACTTCTACCTTGATAGTTGTAAAGTWTAAGAATTTGATGTGAAAGATGAAGTGATGCCAGAGTTAATATCAAGGTTGGTGAAAGTGATATTTTGAGAACTGTGACAGATAAGATTTTAATTACAATGAATTAGAATCACAGGATGACTGAGGTTGGAAAGTACCTCTGGAGATCATGTTGTCCTGGCTCAAGCAGGGCCACCTAGAATGGCTTTCCTAGGACCATGTTCAGACAACTTTTGAATACCTCCAAARATGGAGATTGCACAACCTCTCTGGGCAACTTGTGCTTGTGCTTGATTACCATCGCCACCCTCTGGGCCTGGCCCCTCAGTTGGTTTTCAGTCCACCTSTCTGCTCATACAACCCATACCTCATTACCTTGTCTATGAGGAACTTATGAGAGGTAGTGTAGAAATTCTTGAAGTTTTACTTGACTGAATTATCTCTGGATGACAGAAGAATCCATGAAGTCCATTACTCACTGTGATGAGTAGGTAGAATTATAATTAGTAGTTTACTCATGGTAGTTTGAATTCCTTATTTAACCCTGGTATTTATACATTCCTTATAGGAATAAAAATTAACAAATATTTTCAGATATAGAATTTCATATGAGACAACCAATAGCTTGAAGCAACTAAACAAAAGAAATKATGTAAAAATAAGATATTGCTGGCTTTTAAATTTATTTGAAACTTTTCAATTAGTACAATTTATGGAAATGAGGAGAAGTTAGTTTAAATTGGTACTTATGTTTTTCTGTACACCAAGAATTTGTGTAATAAATATTCATTTGTTATACTGTTAAGTGTGAAGTGTGTAACAGTAGAGAATYATTTTGATGCATTCACATATCTGCAGGAAAAGACCAATGCATTTATCTCCATAGGAATGCAAAGTTTGTTACAAAGKATGGAGATGCTCCTTTTTGGAAATCATTTAAAGCAAATTTTCAGTCATTATCTTCTGGTCAGCAGTTTTGGCAAGCCAAGCCTAGAAGTTCAACTGATGAGCATTTTTTGAACAGTGCAATAAAGATRGCTTGYTTGTTTGTTTGTTTTTTCCTCAGCTGTGTTGATTTTCACAAGACTGCTGCTGGAAGAATATATTAACTATTGATCTTGGAAATTTGATTTTTTTCTTAAATAGTATAAATATATTAAGGAGAAAGATAAAGTGTATGCAGAATATAAATAAGCCAGGCAAAGTTATTTATTCTTAGCTGTTGAAGTTTTAGATCTGAATTTGTCTAATTGGCTGTTAATTAAAGGGTGGAACTTCAAGGCTTTTCTGGGCTGCAGGGTGCTTAAAAAAGAATTTTACATGTTCTTTTAGTTTTATCTAGTTAGCAAGAACGCCTTAATCATGTCCTATGAATGATCATARTTTCCATAATCTATAGTTATGTTAAAGTTCTTATATTGTAAAAGCAATAATTAARATCTAAATTCTAGTACATGGGTGGGGAGTTAGTGTTGGAAGTAGATGCCCCAAATTAGACATGGCTTCTACAGAATGAATCATTAAAAAAATACTAATTTACTTTCTGTATAAAAAAAAATCATTATTGCATCATTTTAATGCATGTCAGAGTAAATGCCCAGGGCTACATTGTTGTTACATAGCCAAAGAAGATTCTAATGCAAATATAACTGTTTTCAGTTCTTTCAACTTCCAGTTTTAAAGCAGCACAATGTGTATGGCTGCAGCTTTTGTTCAGTCAACTTTTTGTTTGGGAGGYGTCTCTTCTCTACAGGATTCAGTTGCAGAATGTGTCCTTTGCAATTCAATCCATSTCAGTGTCATGAATCTTAAATGCATTTTCTCTGGTGAGGTTGAAAAGATGTGAAAAAGAGTAACAATACTCAGGAGAAAACATACTTCAGTTAATAATAACCAGCAGCAGTAAAATTGGTACAGCAATTTGTAGGTAATTAGGCAACAGGACAGAAAAGACATATGGCCAGGCATTATGCATTACTTACTTTTCTGCAAAAAATTGTTACAGAATAGGCCTTTTACTTATCACTTAGTAATAATAATAGGAATAATAGTAGTATTTTGTTTATGCAGGATATTTGATTCTAAAATAGTGTGTAATTTGTAAATTAATATAAGTACATAAATATGCTTTGTTTATTTCTGCTGTTTTAATCTGAAGGGGAAAAATCTGGTGTTATTTAATTGTTTTTTCTGATTGCTCCTGAGGTAAGACACCTGTAGAAATATAATTTTACATTTGTTTCTTGTATATTAGCACTGACCAGAGACATAGGTCTGCATATACGATGATAATTTCAAGATTTTAATTATAAAATTATTCACAATTTTTCAATTGTATTTTAGAGTTTTAGGCAATTGCAATATTACAATTTGTGGCTGAAGAGGAATGCAGAAGTGTAATTTCAAGAAAATATATATGCTTTGAATTGAGGTAGTGAAAGTATGGGAATAGATCCCTGCCAGATCRTGTGTTGCCATAATGGCAGTAACAAAGAAGTGTGTCTCAAACATGCACTTGTTACGTGCATTTCATACAGCCTTCTATTTGTGTGGTCTCTGGGGGCATTTGAGTGTTTCTCAGCTCTCCTGTTGCAAAATCTGAGGCTTGTTATATGAGAAGCCGTAGCTTAGCTGGGCCGGAATGGGAGCTGTGGATGAACTATGCATGTATAACTGCAGTACCRGGTCTCTCTCACATCATCAGACATACTTAAAAAAAACCCATCTCCCTGTTTTACACAAAATTTCACGACATCCTATCACATAGCCAGTTCTGGAAACACTTCTAGGCTTATCTCTATCATGGAGTGTGGTTGTGAGGCCCAAAGAACCACAGTGGGTTGGTGAACTACATTGCACAGTGTTCTTACTAGGAGTGAACATGTTGGGTGTCAACATCATGTTAACGAGACTGCCCTCTTTCATGTCTTGGAGCTGGTTTGCTCTTCCATGTGTTGTGTTGCAYCATGTAGTGGAGACCTTATGGAGTCCAGCAACACTTGACCTGCGAGCTGGTAACATCCTCTGCAGCAGCAAGTAGATGTGTAGCACAGCTTCTGCTCATCTTGCTCTCCTAGGGCAGCAGCACTTGTTGGGCAGGATTTATAGTAATCACAGGGAAGGATAATTCACTAGAGGAGTTGAAGACGTGAGGCAGTGCTCCTCTTTGTTGAGGTGGGCATCACTAGGTCTAGTTACTGTTGCAATAACATTTGTTATCTGTTATTAGATTTAGCTGGATTCAAATGCTGTGTGAGCCTTGTCCTGAAGCTCTTTGCAGAGATAAGAGCAAAGATGAATTAATGCCATAGATAGCATGGGGAAGAAAAAGCATGGAAGCTAATGAAAGAGGTTAAAAAGTGAGACTGTCTGCAAAAGATGTAATAAAATATGAAGTATGGATTGGAGAATAAGGAACTGCTAAATAACAAACAGAAGAAATCAAAGAGAAAATAGGAATTTAAATTGAACCTTCACAGAAAAGAGAGAATTTTTCAGATAAAACAACTTCCTTATTTTATGCTAGTCATGTAATAGAGAATTTTTGCATTACCAATTTTCAGAATATACTTTTTGGAATGTTATTCCGTTTCTTAATCCTTATTTTAAGGGATCAGCTCCAATTTATTTTCAACACATGAGCTTCCACCCCGTTTCCTCTTTGATTTAGCTAGGCCCAAACTGCTTGGCCTCTAGATCTTCACTGTCAGCAGCAGATGCCCAGTTGGGATCTCCATCTGATTAAACTTCCAAGAGCTGCATTCTCCTTATGTAAATAAAAGTATTTCAAACATATGAGACCATTTTGTGCTGATGGGGTTCACCTACCAGTATCTTTAAAAAGCTACTTTAATGCTTGATGGCAGCTACCCTTTTGCTTTGTTAAWCTTATATCTGGAGAAACACTGATATAACTGACTGAAAAGGAATTTAAAACATTTCTCATGATAGAAATACTTGTTGAAAAAAGCCTTTGTACTTTGAGCCATTTTTTTTTTAAAGTTTCAGTTATGCAGCATTTCCAGATGGTCATTAGATTCTGGTGGAAGTCTGAAGGATTTGCAACTTGCTGTGAATGAAAAATGTAATAAAATAGAAACCTTTAGATGTGAAATCAAGTGTTTCATGTTTTAAATTTAATTTTCTAAATAGTTCTGTTTAAAAGCAGCATGCGCTAATTTACAGACCACATGGTCATTTATTTAAGAAATGTTTTCTTTTTATGGCCTCTCTGAGCACTGCCATTGTATCAAAATACATATTTTTCATATTTCTTGAGAGGAGATAACTAATTTATCAGGTCTCAGGCAATAAAATCTTTGAAACAATGGATTTTTTTWATAGACAATAAGATTATTGTATAGGAAAAAAACCCAAATTGCATAAAGTAGCATTCCTTAGACATCAGGGAAAGTTTGAACTTTGTTTGATGAGAATTACTCTTTAGTTAAAAAAAAGTACAATGAGCCCTCTGTTTTCTGTGCAAGAAAATGTGCCCAAAACATGTGGAGTGGCACACTGAACTTAAATTACGCTGTCATACTACCTACAATTCAATAAAATTTTTAAAATAATACAGGGACACTTGATACAGTCTTGAATCCTATGTTTCATTGAACATTTTCAGTAAAGCCTCTTGAAAGAAAAACAGGAATTGTATTTTGTGGGTGTATAATTATTCAACTTCTATGACTTTTGTACTAGTAGTAGAATAGCAGCCATACTGATAGGGAGAATTTTGATTCAAAATGTTTACTTCCTTCACTATCAGCTGCAAACTTCTGCTGTTTACATAGGATAATTGTTTAGGTTGGAAAAGACCCTCTAAGATCATTGAGTCCAACTGTTAACTTAGCACTACAGAGTCCTACACTACCTACTCTACCATCCACCATGTCCCAAATGTCATAGCTACACATTTTTTTGAACATGTCCAGGTATGGTGATTCTACCATTTGCCTGGGTCACCTGTTCCAAGCCTGACCGCCCTTTTGCTGGAGAAGGTTTTCCTAATATCGAATCTAAACCTCCCCTGGTGTGACTTGAGACCATTTCTTCTCATTTTGTCCCTTATTGCTTGGAAGAAAAGGCAAACACCCACCTGACTGGTGGTCATAACCAGTCATAACTATAACCTCCTGTCAGGTAGTTTGGAGAGAGATAAGATSTCCCCTGAGCCTCCTTTTCTCCAGGCTAAACACTCCCAGCTCCCTCAGCCACTCCTCACCAGACTTGTKCTCCAGACCCTTCACCTGCTCTGTTGCTCTCCTCTGGACACGCTCCAGCACCTCAGTGTCTTTCTTGTAGTGAGGGGCCCAGAACTGGATGCAGGGTTTGAAGTGCCGCCTCACCAATGCTGAGGGGGACAATCCCTGCCTGGGTCCTGCTGGCTACACTATTGCTAATCCARGCCAGGACACCATTGGCCTTCTTGGCCATGTGGATACGCTCATCTCACATTCAGCCTCCTGCCAATCAGTACAGCCACATGCCTTTCTGCCWGGCCTCTGCCCAGCCACTCTGTCCCCACCTTGTTGCACTGCCAGGGCTTGTTGTGACTAAAGTGCAGGTCCTAGCACCTGGTATCGTTAAACCTCATATAGTTGGATTTGGTCCACTAATCCAGTCTGTCCTGGTTCCTTGGTAGAGTCCTCCTACCCTCCAGCAGATCAATGCACCCTCCCAGCCTGGTGTCATCTGCAAACKTGCTAAAGGTAGACTTGATCCCCTCATCCATGTGCATCCTCATCTGGGTCCAACACAGATCTCTGGGTGCCACCAAGTGGATGCAGCACCATTCACCACCACCCCCTGGGCCTGGTGGTCTAGCTAGTAGATGGAGGCAGTATCTACCTGCAGATATCCTAGGTATATTTAGGTATTTACATACAAATATCTCTGTATGTTTATAGCACTTCTTATCTTGTTATTGTTTTGCCTATGAGGTCTGTGATTAGCTTTACATAATGTGTATGAAGATCAGGAGTAATTCTGACTGGAAATAGTAGTCATAAAGCAGTCTAAATACTTGAATAATGTAACAYGATACATTATACTGCCAATCTACTTTATGCTATTTACCTTTTCCCCCAAAATTGRGAGTTAGATTTAGTTCAGAACCAGACAGCATATTAGCAAGTGCTTTACAGGTTTTGGACACATTTGTGATCAGTGTTCTAACCTCAGAGAAAAAAATCCTGAAAAACTTGAAAAAAAAAAAGGTGAATATACTACAATATTTAAGAAATGTACACTATATACTAGGTATAATCAAGGGAGCTGTCATGTCTTATGAAGGGCTCTTCCCAAATTGGTACTACCACTAAAAAGAAAAACGTGAGCCACTCCCCATCCCGCCTCCAGTGGGAGGCAAAAAGCAGAGATCCAGGGTTGASATAAGAACAATTTATTGGAAATAGCAATGAGATAAGAAAACAAACAGTAACMGCAACAATATTGTTAACAAAAGTATTGAGAGGTTGACTTRCATTCAAAAAATACTCACTGACTAATGCAGTGGAACCCTGAGAGAATGAACAGCAGCCAATGTTTTCTCTACCCGGGCACACATATTTTCCACCCAAGCCATACCCTTCTTCCTAGAATCAAGAGTCCTTCCTTGCAGCCCTCACAATGATGTGAGGTGGGTGGTATAGAGTAACAAGCTAGCCACAGGCACACATGGCTCTGGGCTTGGCCCCCTCATGGCTACTAAGGAAAAATTAATGCTGTCCTGGCTGAAACCAGGACAGGAGATAAACCTAAYACTTTTATTAGAAGTGACAAATTGATTTTAAGGAAATACTGCAGATTCCTCATAAAAAATATAATCCATAAGGATATAGGAGAAGACAGTTGTAGAAAAACTGTAACTAAACTTTATCTAGATCAAGTTATGACACAATTGCAGAAACTACTTCTGGGTCTCTGGAGGCGCTAACTGTTCCCCCTAATTAATCAGAGATCACAAGAAAGGGTAATACTTATGGCGTTTGCTTTTCTTTCTTCTATAATTTCAAATACTTTGATATCACAGTGCAATAGATACATCATGAGAAAACTATTAACAATGTCTTTGGGGTATTTACACCTACAAATAAGAGAACATGAACAGTTACAGTACACACAGCAGATGAGTTTGCAGTGCTGCACTGATTGAAGTAGCAGGTGAATATGATGAATGATGTTAAAATTGAGGCGTGTCTTTCTATAAAGTACAGGTCTTCAGTTTCTCAAAAGTACATAAATTAAAATATAGTTTTATTTTTGTGTCTATGACTAATGTATTTAAGATAATACAGTTATCTGACTGTGATGTTACTTCAATATGACAATTGAGTTTGCATAGTATTTTATCTTATGAAAATATATTATTTATAATTAGATATCTTTCTTCTAAATTATATTGTGGAATCCTTTATATGGGAAGCAGCATGAGGTCCTAGCCTGAAAAAAAATGATTGGGATTTCATTTCACTCTTTAGGGTAGACGAGGCTTTCTGCTTATAAATTTTGGGTACAGAAGGCAACCATAACATTTTAACAATCCAGGTCATATAGATTTGATTACAAATTTTATTGAATATCTTTTGGACAGTAGTTATTATGGATGATGCTACAGTAGAAATATTTTCTACAAATAGGCATCACAGAGGAAAACAACATAACAACATCACAGCACGATGTTGACCAGTATGCCATGTCTGAAATTCTTAACTTCTTACTTACAGTCTTCATTGTACAATTTGTGGAACTCTGGATACAAGTAGCCTAGTAATTTAATAACTTATTGAAAAAAAATCTGTAAAATGAAAGTTCCCTAAGTTATATGTAAATACTCCTTTTTCTTTTCTTCACAGTTTCTTCCCGGTTTTGATGTTTGCAATTCTTAGTAAGAAATGTTAAAACAAATCTTCTATATAGCATTGTCAAATACAAACAGCATTGATCTGAATATGACAGCCAATGTATTGAAGCTGCCAAAACAGTGCATCGATGCTCTTTATGTTTTATAAGTATTGAAAGATCTCTGAAGTTATGTACTTCATTATTTTGAAAGCATGGTTTTTATAATACCCGTTTCTCCTTCAAATCTAATCAATTGTTTGAATTGCTTTGAAAACAGTAAAGGTAGATGAGTATTCTCAGAATGCAAAAAACTTTGAAAATGGAAAAATGTGTTCTGGCTTGCATTTGTCRGGTTTTGAAAAGCTGCCTTTGAAAACTTGTACCACTCTTAAGCAAAAAAGGCATGTAGATGTTATGAAATTAGATTATTTACTGAATTGTGGCCAGAGACATGCCTTCTAATGAGAGGAGCAGGTAATTGAAATAAGTGTTACAGTGGAAATGCTGTTCTCCATTGGTGTTCCTACTTTATTACAATATTCTTCTTAATAATAAAACTTGATGTAGTATAGACAGACAATAGTTTACTGAAGTTTTTGCTTTCAGTCCATTACTTCTAGTTTGGCTTGGATTAGGAGAAGACAAAGTTGCAATCCACTACTTAATCTCTGATGGAAAGTTTTCATTCTGTTCAGTGACACTAAAAGCAAGACATCCATAGTTTAACACATACAGATATTTATTAAATAGCTTCCTTTATTAAAACAAAATAAAGGTGAAAAAACTTAGCTGTCATCCTGTAGGCAAGTCTCCAGATTAAAAAATWATATATATCTTTCATAGCCAACAATACAAATAATAAAAAAACCTAATRGAAACTTATTTTACCTGTTGATAATATTTACTTTTCATTTAGTAGACCAGAACCAAAAAGATATTTTGAATAGCATGCGGTTCAGGGAGTGGTATATTACTATTGGGTACTGTGTTCTGCCCCATAAGAAGGTGAAACATGTCTGAATGGCTTGAGGCACAAAGAGAGCAAAAAAGTAGCAACRAAATTAAAACAGCATAAATTTACTCAGTTTGTAAATATGCTAGCATCCAGTGCTAATTTTCATAGATTATTTTTTCAAGTTGCTATTTGGAATTCAAAATGTACCAGTTCTTCCTAACATGTTTTTCTCAAAGGCTTAATGCTAGGCAGATATAATTACCAGTAAAATGCTGTTTGCAGTTTCAAAGGTTGCTTGACATTAAAGAATCATAAAAGCAAACATGAAATATTTCAATCAGAAAGTCTGTTCTTTTGGAAGTATGCTTTTTAATATTCTTAGTGACTGTGTTGAAAACAGATTGTTATGTAAATTATAGATGTCTCAATGTTAAGTAATGCTCATCATAAATCATTTTGGTCACTTGATTTTTCAAATCAATCATTTCATTGTGAAAATTCCAAATCTTCTTTTGACAGAAGGCTACTTCCAGTAAAGGAAAAGCTGCTCTCTTTTTCATGATGAATGCTAGCATTAATTTCTTACTAGTTATTTGAAGTTACATTCTTTTACATTCTGAGTACTTAGCTCATGTCAGTGTTTCTGTGAATTTATGGGAACATGAATTCTTCAGTGAAATAGTTTGTGAATAAGTACAGAATTATGCCTTCAAAGAGAGTTTAAGGAAAGGTGCATTGGTTGTGGTTTTTTTCTTTAAAAATAAAAATGTGACTTTTTGTCCCACCCAAGATGAAATCTAAGAATTCTTAATTTTATGAGGATGCTAGCAGGTTTGATGTTCAATACAGCCTGCATCTCAACTCTGTGCTGCTTACCCTTTTCTTAAAAGAAGAAAAGTATGCTACTATTATTATTGCTGTAAATTCTATAGAAGACTAACATCCCTTTTCCTAGAGATAGCATCCTGTATTTCTGTTTGTAGAAGTACTTCTGCTCATACTTCCAAAAGATTTTTTTTCCATAGGTCAGACAACAAAGTATCTACCTATTTAATTTGTATATGGACTAGTGTGCCTAATTGTTACTTTGAATCAAGTGGTCTCATTCTATGAGTACAAGCTGTGATTTTGCTATAGATCATGTAAAAAATATCAAGAGCTGTGCTTTAATGAAAGCAAACTTAAGTGGTCTCCTCTTGCTCTTGTTGTCTCTGAGAATAGAGACTGGTAATTGATCACACATACAGATTTTTTCATGCAGTGCAATGATGATTTAACTAAACATACTGAGTGCTAACAAATGAACAGGAACAGTAAACAGACRGGAAATGAAATAAATTGATTCAAGTGGACTATATATGCTAATACAATCCAATGTATTAGGCAGGCACATCTTGGATCTCTTCAGCTGTTCCTCCTTCCTTTGGAGCCAAAGCTCTCATACAAAAAGCCATTGTTGATCTAACTTGATCTAAGTTCATGATGCCAGTGAAAATGATGACCAAGTACTTTGTACCACCTCTGTTTCCTTTCCCTGTCATCTGTCTGTGATAGTATCCATGTTACTTTAATATGAATCAGATATGATCATAGATGCCACTAAAACCTAGTCTTGGAAAAATATGAAAAAATGCTGCCTGCAAATWCTGTAGGAAAATTGGATTCTAGACTTCACTTTTGGTGAAGTCACTTTTACTTTAAAGTAAGTTGTCTGAAATGTGAGTTTATCAATGCTACCACATGGTATTATTTCTTCTCATCCACCCTTGCACTGCAAATATGTTCTCTTATTTAAATGTACTGCAGTCAGACTGCCTAGTTTAGCAGTATTTGTGTCCTGAGTCAGTTAAAAGAAATTCAGCAACTCTTGTTTGCTCTTGAGACTTATTACATTTATATCTATAATGTAGTTAAGTATTAAATCACTCATAGTTTTCAGCAATTTATCTAAAACTGTCACTGCCTTGGAACTTTATTTCATAAATATAATCTTTGTGTTTAACTGAATAGAAAAAGTAAGTAAACAAAAATGCCAGATCATGTTAATAATTTTTATGGCTTCTACATGCTTAGAATTAGCATTGGTGTTTAGGATTTGACTGACAAGTAGATTAACAGAAGGGAGCTAGGCAAACATTAGAATGTGTTTTATGATGAATTTGAACTATTAGAGGTGAAAATGTCTATAGATCTGTCAAATCCTAGTTCTGATGAATGCACTCCAGTTAATAAATTACTGTAGCCTTTTAAGAGAGTAATAAACCAGCCCTTATTTCATTTTCATTCATTATATTTCTGTTAAACATGCCTTAACATTCATTAAGTGTACAAGCTTACACTGGAATCTTTTTTGTGGTCAAAAAAGTTTTAGAGTTTAAGTTTTCTAAGGTCTATTGCTGTGATGGCTGTGTTGCTAGCAACAGCATTTTAATGCCAGCATACATCATTAGAGCCATTCAGATATCAGCAGTGTTTTCTGGAAAACAATAAACAAATCTCTACATAAACAAGGAAGGGAAGAGATTGGAGTTGTTTGTTTTGTTGGTTATTTTGKTTTTTTTTTCTTCTTTTTAAGCATTAGTTTTAAAATGTGCTTGGTTATGATTATATTGGTTATAGAGAGTTGAGAAAATTGATAACCCTTTATCAATGAAAGCAATAMCTTTTACCAGAAACAGATTGCTCTCAGCTTCTGTAAATCAGGTAGTTTGCTTCAGAACTGTGCCATCTGGCAACAGCAAATAGGTCTTAGAGATTTTAACTAGTTCCCAAATCTATGTGTATTTTCTTAAGTCATGGGAAAAATAAAAAAGAAATTATAGTATTTTTTCTCTTTCATTGACTGAAATTCAGAKATATACCTTTTTCAGTGTCAGGGCATCACTGAGACACTGATAAAAACGTGACTCTTCAGGTGACTCATGCTCAAATTTCAATTCGGCAAACCAGCAATGTGCAAATTGATTCTGTCTATAAGGACATGTCTCTAACACTGAGGGAACTTTTCAAAAGCATAAATACTATCTTGCACCTCCTAACTTTCAATTGCTCTTTTTCTTCCTGACTTGAATTGTCACACAACTGGTTTAATAGCTGGCTCAAACAGTAGCCAGATTGTAGCAGTAAGGAAGAGATATTAAATCAGGATAGTRCATTTTAATACAGACTGCACATTTCTTTGAAATTGTACCGAGTGCTTGCCCTGAGCTATACTCAATACTGAATATAACAATTTGACAAAGTCACTGTAGCTAACCTATGTTCTTTGTATTTGGTGATTGAGCTTTCTGACTAGAGTTCATGGTTTTGTTATAACATGGAGTGCTCTGGGACTTTTCAGACTGATGATATTCCATCATCTGCCAGAATTTTCTAGCTGAGATCAGTGGGGATCCTCCCCACTGATAGTCTCAGGGTGTATACAGTCCAGCTGCAAGCAGTTTTTCCTGAAGAACTACTTTTTGTATTTCTATTCACATCAAAAAATTGTTCACATCAGCTGTGTTGGTATATATACTGTTAGGCTTAGCTGACAAAAAATAAATACATACACTTTCTAGGTCCTTTCTTATTGTGGTATATGACATTCTAGACAAAAAAAAATTATCTTAACCATTTCCTAATGTCGGTCTGCCTTTATTCCACTGAAAGTTCTACCATGTTGATTCATATCAATTTGAAGAGTTGTGGAAAAAAATTATTATGCTGTTTATTCAGGCAAACATTGGCTGTTCAACATTTTGTAGTTCTTAACATATTAGAATAGAGTAGTCACAAAACATAAAAACGAAGATACATATCGTAGTGCTAGACAAGTTATTAGTTTTTGAGGGGAGAGGAAGGTAAAGAGAAATAAAAATATCCGTCAAAGTTTCTGGAAATATATAGMCAATACAGCCTTGTGTTCATGATGCCAAAGATTTGTCAGCACTTTTGTGATGAAACTGGGGATATATACATCTACAGTAAAATTTCCCTCCAGAATGACTTGTTTTTGTTTAGATTCCCAGCTCTTGGGGAACATTTATTTAACCTAAAAAAAAAAGAAAATTCAATTTCTTCTGTATTATTTAAAATATATTTAATGTTTGCATACCATCTTTTGATTATCATAAAGACAGTTTTCAGTTTGTGAACACATGATTTTTCAAATGCAAATGCTACAGGGATAAACAAGAGAGCAGTAAGTTCTTAATATGTAATACTAGGAGCAGGATGGGAAAGTTTTGTCTGGGCCACTAGATCGTGGTTAATTAGTCACTCTTTTTCCTTCCTTTTTATTTTGGTTCAAATGGATACCCAGTATATCTGCAGAATAGTTTCTGAGGTCATTCCTGAAAGAGTGTCATGAATTGTGCACTTGTACACTAAAACACTGGGTTATGGTCTGTATATGGCCATAAACCAAAGTGACAGCTTAATAGCTTGCCTGTTGAACTTCATTTTGAAATACTGACTTTATATTTATGTCCCTTTCATTTGTGGTTTAGTGCTTCTAAGTTTCTGTTTAATGTGGCAATTGTGTAAAGCATACAATATGTTGTCTGCTTAGCATTTGAATGTAAGGGTACTTGGTAGAGCTAAAAGTCCCTATGCTTTACTCTTCCATTKATAACAATAGGTAAAATTTCTCTGTATGGATAATTAAACACATTTTCTGGGGAAGTGAGGCTTGTTCAAAATCCCTTTCAGTTCATTTGTGAGTCCTCACTCTTTCCTCCTCACCTCTCTTTGTATATTTATAACATTGTGAGCATGGAGACTTGTGATAAGTTTTGGGGATAGCTTGGCATGGTACTGGATGGGTCAAGCAGGAGTGATGCACAGCTGGATCCATCCATTCTTTACTTAACAGTAAAAAACCGCTGTGGAAAAATTTGGTAATGGGTAACACCCTTGGATGCTGTGACCATGAAATGGAATTGAAAGTCCTGGGAGGAGTGAGGAAAGAGAAAAGTAGAGTGAATATCTTCATTCAGGAAATTGTAGTTTGGGTCTCATAGGAAGCAGCTCTGAATGGTAAGTGAAGTAAGCAAAGCGTCCTGTCAGTGTAGGGGCATCATTCTTCAGGCAAAAAAGTGGTCCCTCCTATCTCTGCAGAGAGCTCTCTCCAAAGATATTGAGAAAATAGGTCATACAGTATCTCTTTGGAGTATTATTTAAGGTCAGTCTACATCTGAAAGTAAGCAGAATGATTGATGAGGCATATGTGCCTATAGAGTTATTTATATACACCTATATGTACMCACAGAGTTTTCAATATACAAAATTATGTTGTTACTTTGCAAATAGTCAGAAAGTACCTTCAATTGGTTTCCTTCTGCCACAAACTTATTTTTATCCTTTCTTTATTATATATTGCTGAGTGTGGTGTCTAAATTTAAAAAGTGCTGCATTTTACTTTCAAGTTTTTCATGTGCTTACAGAATAATTAATTAATTAATGCAATTATATCAAATTTTAGGGGGTGGGAAGACAGGTTGTTGTGGAAGTATCATTAGTCATCTGCTCAACTCGGGTAGGTACCTTAGTGATTTTGGATATGTGATCTTTAAGGTTAATACTTTCAAAATCTGTGTCATTGTAAGCATAGGTTTTGAAATGTTTTTGAAACTTCTAGTATATCTGTTACCCWGTATAAAATTGTACTGAGGTTAAATTTGAGCATAATCTTACTTATAGTGCTTCCTGTAATGCTGTACATTGGGAAACACAGATTAATAACATAAATATGTAGCATTGCACCATAAAAATACTATCAGAACAACATCTGTAATTAATGCCTAAATTAGTTCCTACCTTAGGAAGTATCAATGAGTGCTTTTACATGCAGAATATTTATATCATAGATTATTTACAACTACATAATTGAAGTTTGAAGACTTTACAGGTAGCAACAGATGAAGTATTAAATTAGTACATTAGAYATTGGTGGGGTTTCTTGGAGTCCATTCTAATATTTTGCAACAACTGAATATTTTTTGGTTTTAATCACCTCATTAAGACATAATGATCTTCTTGCACTGTCATAGCAGATAGCCTGTTAATGAGCTGGAATAAAACATAAAGCTATCAGAGCCATATATTAGAGTTGATTGAGCACTGCATTGCTTCAGTTCTACTCTAGTGTAACCCCACTGAAAAAAACTGAAAGATACAACTAAATAGGTATAGTAATGCACTGGGGAAATTAATCTTTTTACTTTGTTTTGGTCATTGAGAAGAGAAGCAGCATCTGCACTAAGGAAAGTGGTTTAGTGCAGTGAATTATACTTGGGTAATTTTTGGTGTGATCAGCACTATGCTGAGACAGTTGATTTGAGAAAGGAACAAGTTTAATATAACTTCTTTCAGCATTAGTTGTAAGTTTGACTTTTACCATTGGGTTGYCTATCATAAGCTGAATGAAGGCTTAGTCTTACTAGATGTATTTGTGGATAACCATTTWAAAGCAGTGCAAAATGTTTAGTGTCAAAAGGCAAACCTTTTTTCATCATGGTGAGGATAGATTTGTRCTTTCATTGGTTAAACAGGAATATATTTACAGGTTACTTCTTTTTCTGCTTTATAAAGGACACTGTCTYTTTGTGTTCTTAAAAAAATGTAAGACATTTTAGGAATACAACAGGATAAGAGGGAGGGCAACATTTAATGAAGGGGTTGTGTTTGCAGAGAACTGGAGCAGAATCAGCATCCTTAAACAGGCAGAAGTGGAGTTTTTGCAGTGAAGAGTTTGCCACAGGAAAGTCAGAGGAGCAGGGTGAGCATCACCTGCTCTTAATAGCGCTGTGTTGTCAACAACTCTAGCTCTCTATGTATCTATCTAATTGCTGTCATAAAAATTTCAAACAATACACCCATGAGCAGCCATGGTATTAGATCCTGTTCTGGGACAAAGGACAAACTCATATGTCAAATCTAAGTATGTGATCCATCAAATGTGGACTAGTATCTTGTATTCTGACAGTTAAATTGTTTACATGCTTACACATCTGCAATTGAACCTACTCAAAGTAGTCTCCATCTAGGGATGCTGTAGGGTCATTTTCTATATGCCTCTATGTCAGACTTAAACCTGATTTGTAGTTCATAAACCAGATATTCCATTCTGGAGTAGCAGAAATCCTTAGACCATGCCTAATGCATGTAGTAACATATCAGATTCCAGTAAGTCAGTCTCAGTAATTGTTCTGTTCACCATTTATATTGTAACATGGAGGTTACAGCATTTAATCAATAACCATGGTTGTAAACATGCTTCAGCCTGTAGTAGGAGAAACTCTAGCTTTTTAGCAGATTGGCCACTCCTTGGCCACTGAAGTAGAGATGAGGTTGTCATGGCAGAGACTCATCTTGCCTCTCTTCCCTTGAAGAAGAAAGGACACAGCACAACCAGAAATAGCAGATTTGTGTGGCTGGAAGCAATGTGATCAGCTTTGCCTTTGTTAGACACCCAGCTTTAGTATTCGTCTTAAAGTGATAACCCTGACTTATGTTTCCTGTTCTAAGTTCCATTTGTGTATTTTAAGATTTGATAAATGTTAAAACCAAAGCTGTACAACAATGCTGGCCTCCATTTGCCTGTATTCTCAGGTGCATGACCTCATTCACTGTGATACCTAATGACAATGCCTTTTTCCGTATTTCTGTAGACTTTTGTCTCTTCACTCACAAGGGTACACCTGAGGTAAACAGACTAAGAATGGTGGGAATTTTTTAGTTGGTGGTTACGGAACCAAGCATAAAGTGATTAAGGAACTGTGGGATATGCRAAACATAAATGAAAATTAATTCAGGTGAATGGAGACTTAATCACAGTATCCTRGAACTTTCATCTGTATTCCAAGGTATTAATTGTGTAAGTTTTTCATATTCATCTGCAAAGCAGACTAAGCTGGTTGTCCATACCTAGAAGAATATTTTTTCAGTTGTTTAAATAAAAAGAAGKCAACAAGCCAAATATCTTTTAATCATTTATCTGCAGGTCTGTTGTAGAAACCTAAACACTGAAGTATACCCTCTCCCCCTTTTGCTAAACCTGCCTTTGTCATGCAGTGCAGCACTGTGTAAAGCTACTCCACTTGCTCCAGTGCAGCACTGAGCAYGGTATTCTAGCTCATATTCTGAAAATTGCATGTAGATCATCTCARTGCTTAGGCCAATTAACCATGCACTTTGCAGAGATACTTTGTTCTGGTGGATTGATGTGCTGACACAGTTTTGTTTGGTTTCAAGGCTGGAAACCTTTTATTCACTGGTAGCTCTTGCATCTGCACGAGATTACACAAGAACAGTATCTCGCAGTGTCTAGGCCAGATGAATTTCTGCTTTGCAGCCTGGTTGTGAATCCTGTTTTCAGACCCTATAAGTTTGCCTTATATAGGTCATTTGCATGTTTACCTAGATTATAAATTCCATGTTGGGATCAGGTGCCTTAAAGTTAGATATGGTGATACTCTATGCTACCACATCTAGTGGGATCAGGGCTTTCAGTATAAGTGGTGAAACATTGCTCAGAGATCACAAAGCAGGACTGTGGTAAAGTGTAAAACCCGAATACCCTAAGTCCAGGGTCTTGAGCAGTGTATTGCATCATAATTCAGAAATATGTCTGGCTGTAGATACAGATATAGAAAATACCTGTGAATGCCAAGGACCTTTTTTTTTGGTATAAAATTTAATTAAAAGGAGTCAGTTTCAGCCTTCAGCTGTTCCCTGAAAGCTGGAGCAAAGGATTCGACCCTAACTCAAATTAAGCTGTAAAGTTACTGAGATATTGTGGGTCTCTGATAATTTCTTAACTGATGCATTTTCCTTGCTAATAGGATTTTATTAAATATGATATGTAGCTGTAAGATCACATTTATCTGGGCAATGTTTCTTTATATCTGCCTTAGAAGTAAGTAGACAGACCACTGAGTCAAGAATTACAGTGGGAAGTAATGGCTTAATGGGATAAAAAGTAACCAATAGTAGCATATTATTCCAAAAGTAAAAGTCTCACACTCTAGTCAAAGGTGTGTAAATCAGTAGAATAATTTCCTAAGAGATTTTGTTGCTAAGAATCTACTGTATTATAATAATAATGCCATTTTGTCCAACGTATTCCCACTAACAAACATGATTTAGTGATAGCTCTTTACTAATATGCTCAAGACATAGTCAAGATACTTAAAATGCAGTTTCCAAAGCAAATTCATCTGTACAAAACACTCATTTTTTTATTTTTAACATAAATAAGTGTATTTTTAGGGGTTTGGTGAAATGTTGTGAGCTGCTTTTAAGAGTATTGTCTTAGAAATTAAATACTACAATTCTCAATATGAATTTCCAATCATTCTCTGTATATGTGTGATAAGACTTATTTTAGTTGGGTTTACTTCCTATTAGGAGACATGGTGTTTAATTTTTCACTTCTACTAGAAACAAAAGCCCTTTAAATATSATTTTCTTTTCATTGATATAAATGAATTTCTGTGAACTCTGAAAACATTGCTTTTTTCATTTCTCTATCACAAAGTCAAAATAATTCATGAATAACAGAAAGCATTGTTAGGAATTTTGGGTTGCACTGATCATACTTAAAATAAGTACCTTGTGCATTCAACACTGATCATAAAAAATTACGAAATTCCATCATTCTGAGTGCTTTGCTGTTCTAAATATGAGTAAATGCACCAGGCTGCATTTGCTGCATATAGTTCTGAAACTTTTGAAAAGTATGCCTTCCTTTTTCTTTCTGTTTTGGGATCAATAGTACATACAAAAAGCTGATATGAAGGTGGAAAGGCCAAAGCTGAAGGGCTTGTTTTTATAGATTTACTTTTCTGCACATTTTGTTCGGAAGCTTAGAGCGATTTAAATTAAAAATATAAAGAAAAATAATTATAATATAAAAAAAAGTGATCATCCTGAAAAATTTACTGAGTTGGCTAATAGTAAGAGGTTTCAGATTCCCTTGGTGTACCCATGAAGTGATTTAATTACTAAATAGTTCAAATTGCTTTATTATGTAGTGTTTGCTGCTTTTATAAGATCAATATGAATCTTGATAATAGATTGTAAAAAGTACATGCATGTGCTGCATTTGCGTCCTTATAGGTCATTATTTTTTTTCCTAGACATGTCAGTAATTGATTTGGGTGAACTTGGGTTTTTATGTAAAAGAGGTGCATTGGTTTCTATAAAATTAGGAAGAGAGCACAGCAGTGATATAAGCCACGAAGTTCACCTCCTAGCATCAGAAGAGAGCAGAATTGGTCATCTTGCTTCATTAGGGGCACATCTTTAATGTTACATCTTCTWATTAGTGTTGAAGTTCAAGCAAGAAGGTAGGGGAGTCATTCTACCAGTTACCCTTTCCAAGAATGGTGCATGGATACCTTTTGCTATCAAACCACATCTGTAATCACCTGGCAATTGGTGAAAATCCTAAAGACTAATTAGGAGGTAAACTCAAAGTTTAAATCTGACACAAAACTGTTAATATTATATCTTGAATGATCAAAATTAGCTATTGTTTGCTTTCATTGTTTCAACAAACTTTGAGTAAGGTCTCTGCTCTCAGAAGGTCTCCTATATATATGTCTGAGGTCTTTGGCAATGGATATTAAATTTACTGTCTGAATTTGAAAAATATTAATTTATTACTGACTTTAAATTTAGCCAATTTTTAAAAATATTAAGCTTTCATTATTTAAATGTTTTCACCTCGCATATTGKGGTGATTTGACAGGAAACAGGATTTCTGGGATCCTGTGGTCAAGCCAATGGGCGTTCAGATTTTAATATTGGCAGCTGGTTTGGCCATTGGGACATTGGATCCACCTCTGAGAACACAGGGTTAAAGCAGGGCTCTCCGCCTGGGAGGCCCTCGGGTTTCTGGCGGGAAAAGTGTTCGAATCTCTCCCTCCCTGTCCCAGCTGCCGGCTGGGCGGGGGGAGGGGAAAGCCKTGCGGCCAGGAGAGGTAGGCCTTGGAAGGGTGGAAGAGAGAAAAGGACCGGGAGGCATCGGGCCCCCCGCCAGGTGACAGAGGGAGACAGCCTGTGCCTGAGACTGTTACTTAGAAATTTGATATCATGTGCTGGCAGCACAGCCTGGCCGCTTGTGGGAGCCTCTCAGGGCGGGCAGAGCCCGAGTTTTAACCCTTTTGTGGACAATGAAAATTTTGCAGACCGTTGACCTTTCATGCAATGGAGCAGAAGATGAAGAGGGAATTGAGTAAGTGAGATGAAGGTCTGTGCCAGAGAGAGAGAGAGAGAGAGAGAGAGAGAGATGTTGGAAGAATGGAGAAGATGGAGTGGCATTTTTGCTGGACTCTTTTGTGTAGCCATGGACAGAGCCATGTTCCTTGTGRCACGGAGACTGCATCCGGGGGGTCAGTGGCTCAGAGCCAAGAGAGTTCAGTGTTGAGACCCCTCGGCCCCAGGGGGTAAAAAATATGGGGAGGACAGGTGTCCCAAAGGTGAGACTGTGCTCTTTTTGGAACGGGACAAGGCATCCTTAAAAGACGACGCTGGAAGCAGCCCTGGTCTGTGTTTAGTGGTGAGAGCACTGAACATGAAAGGAAGAGGTCACCATGRCACAAAGAAGGACTCCTCCTCCTCTTGATAAACTGAGGATTGGGTATTTGAAGGGTGGTGCTGGACCGAGAGTTGGTGATGTGGAAGATGTATTGGAAATTTGGTGGGGGGGAGGAGGAAAGTGCTCCTGTGCAGTTTTCATTTTCCTTGTGTGGTTTTTTTTTTCCTCTCTTGTAGTTTAGTTATTTTCTTGTAGTGTAGCTAATAAAGTTTTCTTTATTTTTAAGTAAGAACCTGCTTTGGTTATTCCTGGTCACATCTCACAGCAGACACCAGGGAGAGGGTATTTTCATGGGGGCACTGGCATTGTGCCAGTGTCAAACCATGACACATATCTAGTGGAATCCCAAACATCCCCGTTCTSTCATTGAGGCACTTGTCAGGGCCATTGAAACTCTAAATTCTTAGTCACAAACTGCAGGTTTTCTTTTATAAAAGGAATCAAGTGAGAAGAAACTAATGTTGCTTGACCTAACTACTTATCATCATCCTTCTATTCAGCATATATTAATATTATTTGACATTACTTTAAAATCCTGTAGTCTTTGTGTGCCTTTGCATATTGTAAATCGCACTATGATTTTTATTTATTTGAAGCTTATGTACTACATTCATTTAAGCTTCACCACAGGCTTTCTCCCATCCTTTCAGAGTATTAAATGACAATATATAAGTAATGTCATAATGAACTAACAGTGTTGCCACAGTCTCAAAGAAACAAAGGCCTAATACAGTTCCTGAAAAAAATGGAAAGACTCTCATTAACTTTCACCATTCATCAGATTGTCCCTAATTGTTCATCACAAAGATTGTTAATCAGAGAAGCAGGATAAGATTTAACGGATTTGACCTTGCATATCTGCATGGCTGCTGTATTATGCCTAGATAGTTTGGTGAATCTCTTAGTTTTAATTTTCTGTAGTTTGTGTAGCATGAAATGTAGCCGGCCTTTTTCTTCTTTCTTTTTCAAAGGCAAAAAACAAGTATGTAAATGTGGCTTTGTAAAAAGACATTTAATGTGTATTTCTTGTATCATTATATGATGCTAATAAAAGTCTACAGTGTATTTTATGTGAAATAGAGAGGAGAGTCATTAATGTCAGGTGTCATRGTAAGGCTATATTCCTAGTTAACATCAGCAACTGTTCAGCAATGGTGCAAAACTTAATCATGCTGTTGTTTCCTTTATCTGTTTCTTTCTGAATTGGATTTGATCATGCTACTAACCTCAAAGTCTGTTTGACATTAATATTCCACATGCACAAGGAATAGAAGTAGTGTGTATTAATGAAGACCATAGTATTGTGATTTTCCAGCAGCAGAATAAGAACGGATTTGAAAGAGAGGAAATATTTCCTGACTCCTAGTGCTTTAGCTTCAGGCTGATAAATAGCATGGTTTGGAATCAATTTCAGCATTGATCTGAAAGATAATCCTCTTCACAACAACCACGTCCAGAGGTTTTTACTGTTAGGTGTGAAAATGAATGGCAGGTCCTAAATAAATTTWAAAAAAAGAAATAGAAAATGGAATGAGGCCTACAGGGAGAGGGGTAGGTAGTTATTTTTCTGTCACACATGAGCTAATACACTGCAGACATTTATTTAGGAAAAAAAGCGATCTGTACATGGAAAGAGTATTTATTTTCTTAATTGCCAGAACAATGCTCTGAAATTGAAGAATCAATCATGTTTATTGTTATATGTGGGAAATTAAAAATATACAGTATACGGTAATTTAACTTGCAGTGCAAGGAATCCATAGTACACTTCTAATCGATATTCTGTACTTCATGCTAGCTTGGTCATGTAGGGCACCAGGAGGGGAAGAAAAAGCTGTGAATGTAAACTCAGCTGTTCAACTTGGAAGGCTTTTATTCAACAAATATGGATTACAAGGGGTACCTGAGAGAATACATGTTAGTGTTTTGAGTTGGAATGAATTTAACACAGTGTCTAAGAATTTCTGTGGATCAGAAATGAAGAGTTTTAGCTTTCCAGTTAAAATATGCTAGAAGAAAGAAAAAAAAAATTTCTCTCCTGTCAAAACATGAAAGTTCATCCTATCCCATAGGCCACAGCTAAATGGACTGAAAGCACTCCATTCTACCTAAGCCATCACCATCTTCATTACTTTGTCACATCACCATACTTGGTTGAAACACAAGGGCATTTTTGAGCAAGACGCGAGTGAATTACACTTCTAAGAAGCTGAGCAACTGTTTCCCAGTGGTACGGAGTGTGTCCGTACTGCAGCCTTCAGRTGCTGCCTGAACTTCATCTCACATCATGAATAAGTTAGCTGACATGAGCATTCAGGGACTCAGCTCTAATTTCACTTCCTTATCCCATGTTTCCCGAGTCTTTGAAATACTATGTCTCTGCATACAAACAAATAAATTTCTTTCAGACTCAGCAAATACAATAGAAATATATCTGGTCAAGAAAGTTCTTTACAATCTGTATATCTTTGCTATATATTATGACATCTTCTTGCTAGCATCATTTACAGCATTTTAAAAATGGAAAGTGGTGATATTTAAAATGCCATGCAGATGCCTGAGTTTGTCCATCCAAAATGAATTGGATCTTGTATCCGATCCTACATCAGCATTCTGCCAGCATGAGTAGCCAGTGTTGTACTGGTTGTACTGACCTTCACACTTCAGGCTCTCCTGCTTTCCTGCAAATAGCTTCCAGACTGGCTTGAGGTTGCTGCTATGATATTTTATTAAATCAGGTTTTCAGGAACTTTTCAGGTATTTCACTTTATAATTTTTTTTCCACATGATTCAGCTTTTTTCAGTCTTGGAAAACATCTTACCTGTAAGCAAAAACCCAGTCTCCATTAAATGAGTGGGAATTTTGCCACAGACAGAGTAATGGCTGTGATTTCACTATCTTTCCTACCTTTAATGAGGATTCACTAAGGCAGAGAGGACAGAAGTAGGCGAGTTTTTCTGATGTAGTTTTCGGTGRTTTATTTCAATTTCAGAGAAAYCACAAAGCTTGTAGTAGTGGAAGAAGGTGGAAACTGATGTAGTTCCTGAGATATGTTTCAATAAAGCTAAGTATGGGAGATGCAAACTAGGTAATTGCATGCATTGTTTGTAGCATAAAAGGTATTTCTACTCAATATTTTCATTAATTGCAGGACATTTTGCAAAATTAGAACAGAAAGTAAAGTTTGTAAGAACACTACTGAGAGTGAACTCTGGTTTTTTGGAAGTGATACTGTAATATATTAAACATTTGAATTGTGCAGAATTTGGAGAATAAATAATCGAAGATAAATGCTGAAGGATTTTAAAGTAGCAAGCAAATAATTACATCCTTGGAATTTTTCCAGAACACTAATCCTGGAAATCTTATTCTCACTAGTTGCTATGCATTTTTTCATAGCTGCTAGGACCTGGCAGCTTTTCATTACCTGCAGTGGCAGTGTGTTTGCTCTTTCCACTTTGGGAATATTAGATTTTTAAAATATCCAAATAATTTTCCTCCTACTTAATCTTAAAACCTAATGGAGGTTTATTTGATATAGAATGAACATCTGCAAATGTAGGGTCATTACATTTGTTTGTAAACAAGAACTGTTTTTCATTTACATACATGTGAAATTTGATAAGAAGCTGCTGTTTGATAGTGGTCTCTGAAGSAGGCTGTTGTTTTCTGTGAGCATATGTGAGCACATTTACTGTTTATTAATTCATACTTATGATTCCAGTTGGAAAGTCCTGAGTTTTGTTGGTGATTGAAGTAGTACATAAGTGCCAGTTTTTACTAGTCCCACACCAGCCTCTGTGCAAACATCACAAAAACAAAATGCACATTGCCACAAATAAAATGATCTCACTTCAGTAGTTAGTTTCAAGGTGAGGTATACTGAAAACAAGTTTATTATTACAAATATTATTGATGGGCAGCTATTGTGCTTTTGATTTTCAGTTCACTTAACTATAATAATGAAAAAGCACACGAAGGGGAAGCAAAGATAATTGTAGTTTAAATCATCAAGGTGTAGTGCTTGCAAAAAACCCATTTATTGGCTACTTCTCTCTGGGCTCAGATGATAATACTGGCTTCAACATACTGATGCAAGTCTGGATTAATATTACTGCTTCTCTTGATTTAATTAGTCATGTGAACCTTCCATTTCATTAATAGATTTTATTGACTGAATCAATACAAATTATATTAGTGCTTCAAAGCATGCATATCAGCTCTTGCAGGCCTTTGCTAACACTTGAACTTTAGGACTTATATGTAGGAAATGCTTGTACTTTTTCAGATTTTTAGAAACTTTGATTTCCTTCTGTGAAGGAAATTATTTTATTATTCCCTAAGTTCTTTCTACAAAGGGAACTGTTTCTGAGTGTAATATCCTCACTCTGCTATTTTTGAAAAAAAAAATTTTTTTTTGGRTGTCATCTAATGAAGTTTGTCTCCATTTAAATCATGTTTAGAAGAGAGGTTAGAAGAGAGGTGGTATGGTGGAATGAATACATAACTAAGGAAATTAGAATAAGAACTATTGAAATATTGAAAATAAGATTTAAAAGTGCCTTGCAAGGTCATTAGCTTGGAAGTACAATGAAAAATACTTGTTAGTGGATTTTCATGGACATTAATGTTGCACTGTTGATCCATTTGAATCTTTGCCAGTTGCTTGATGAAGATCTTGGTGAGTGACAGTGARCAATGGAGATGAAATTAAAGTCACATTTAGACATAAATATTTAAYGAAGACAGAATTTCATAGGGCTGAATAGTGATTTAAAGCAGAGCAATGTATGAGTGGTGAGAAGTTGCTCACCTAATTGGAAATTACTGGACACCTTTGTGCCTGATTCACAGTAACTCTGGAAGATTTTAAGGGGAGTTAAAGTTAAATAAACTGGCTAGTCAAGACAACAGTATCTTTGTGACCTTTCCCCTGCCATGTAACAYTTGTGTCGTCAGCTGTTTTCTGAATATCTCATACAAGCSCAATGCGTCTTTGAGCTTTTCTGGGAGGAAGATTTGTATTCCCTCTCTCCATGTCTAATGAGCCACCCAATTGGCAGAGATATCTCCTGAAAAGGGCGTACAGATGTGCATGAGGTYGGACTGGATGACTTCCAGAGGTGTCTTCTTTTGTGAAAGTTGACTTGGGTTCTTTTCGCAGATGTCGCAGCCCAAACTATCACGTCCATTGGTCAGTGCTTGGTGCTAACAATGCCAAGGTTGTGCATTTGATCCCCATGTGGGCCATTCACTTCAGAGCTGGACTTGACAATCCTTGTGGGTCCCTTCCAACCCAGATCAGTATTCTGTGATCTTATATGGCAGTAGGGTGGCTATTACAGTCTTCTGTAACTTATGACTCACCTGGATAAAAAAAGATGATTCCAAATGATAAAATGTTGAGACGGACAAGAAAGGGAGATATGGCCTATAACAAAGTTTTTAAAAACTATTTTATTTGCTATGTTTATTAATTTTCTTAAGTCAGCAGAGTCACCAGCCAGCTGATGGCTTGTTTAATAATCTCTTATCTATAGTCTGACACCTGAGGTCTGGAGGAGACAAGAAAAAACTTGTTGGAGAAGTTCAGGGAATAGYTGTCCAGTTCCTTTTGCGTATTTCTAGATCAGAGTTTGCAGCTGCTGCTGTATTGGAAACAACAAGTACTGCTGCTGCCACTACAGGGACCTGCTGAGGAATTGCAACACCAGGATTCAGCCCACCTGACTGTGAAATTAAACCAATTTACAGGTTACCAGGACAGCAGCATAACATTTGGCAACATTAAAATAAATTAGTGTGATTAGCACAAAATACTTTTAATGTGTGTTCACTGTATTGAGTAGATATTTATAAKCTTGTAGACTGTTTTGGATTTATATATGTTAAGTGAAAATTCTGTCTTCACAGGTTTATTAACTAACAACATGCACTTGATGCTATTTGGAAATATAATTGATTTTTCCTATATTGGCAGCTGGCCTCCTGAAAATAATTCACAGCTTATGAATATACCACAACTGATTTTGCAGTTCATATAGCTTACTATTTTATTACAAGAGAGCCAGTAATCTTGGATATTTCTGTAAAAAAAAAAATTTCCATGTAACTGATAAAACTAYTCAGATCTCAGGACTGCATCATTTAGACTAATAAATTTAAAATGACCTAATAATATATTGTTTGACTCCTTTTCCATAGTACCAAATCTAGTGCAAAGCAGTGCACCTGATGCTGCTCTGGTTCTTTCTGTTATATATAATACTTTATATTAACTGAAAATAATTTTTAGAAGAGCAGTTTATTCTAAGTAGGACACAGTAGGTGAAAAGAATAATTTTCCTCTAACATATATGTGATTTTAAAATGAAGTTTAATAAATCCTTAACAGTCCTACCATTACTGTTCCAGGAAAAAAAATCATATAGTTGATCTATATAAGTACCACTGCATAGCTATTTGCAGTGAGAGAAGTCCATTCTTTTCTCCAGAAGATCTTACTCAGCTGTCATGTTGCAGAATTTTGTGAGCTTCTTCCTTTCACCCAATACTYGTCTCTTCCTACCTTCTTCTGAACAAACTACACAAGAGAACTCTGTAGTGTTCCAGTTTCTTATACACTCCAGGGTCACTTTAAAACTGTACATCTCCATTGGATCTCTCCATTAAAATCAGAAGCTCACAAAACCATAAATGCCTTTCTCTGGCCACGCAAGTCTATTCTGAGCATAAAAGAAAGTGAAAAGGCATTGTGTATTAGTATTACAGTCAGTATGTCTGGCCTGATTCTGAGATCAAAGACACACAGTTTTACTTTTGATGTTGCATGTGTTTTGTAATTTCATGACACTGAAGATAAAATGTTCTGATCTCCCCAAGAGGAAAGAAATCATTTCCCTGGATCTTCTCAAATGGAAAATATAAACTTAAGGAAATGTAACTACAGGTTAGTAAAGGAAATATTGCATCAGTTTCACTTTTCCAAAATCTAATACTTTAGGATTGGGTCTAGTAATGTACATCTTGGAAACTTTTTGTTTTGTTTTATTATTATTTAATTTTTATGGTGAAAGCAGTATAATTAACTTATTTTATATCCACTTTCCTGGTTTTATTTGTAGTACAATACCTGGTTCTTTAAAAAAAAAMCACCAAACAAACAAAGCACAAGAAAAACACAACCAAAACAACAACAACAAATAAAACCAAAAAGGCCAAAACAGAAAAACCAACCAAGCAAGCAGCAACAACAACAACAAAAAAAACCCATGCCAAAACCAACTCAGCAATTTTTTTTTCTAGTGTGTTCTGCTGTTCTGCACACAGAGCTGAAAGGTCTTTGAAATGGTTACTTGGGAAAGCCAGCACAGGAACATTTGAAAACTGAAATGACMTAGATGAAAAGAAGCAATTAAAGCAAGTAGAAAGGAGAATATTGGTTTTTGTAAAAAACTAAGGACTTTTTYTTCACACACTCTTGGCTGAAAGTATTCATATAAGACAAGCACTTGTGTGATTGTAAGATTAGGATCCAAGCATAAAAAAAAAATTAGGAAGCTGATTAGAATTTTTTCAAGAAGGAAAAGTGTCAGCCACTATGAAATTTCTCATTAGTTGGGGAATGTTGGRAACTCATCTGCTTTTGAAATATCGGAGCTTATGTTAGTGAATTTGAGGAAATGGTATAATTGTTCTATTATATTTATTATATTGTGTTCTTCTGCCCTGTGGGCATTCAATTTTGTCAGGAGTTTGTTGGTTTTTACATGTACTTCGCCATCCTAGATAATGAGCTGAGGCACTGGAGTGGTCTAGCATCATGCGTCATGCCACAGGTATTCAAAGAGCAGCTTCTCTTGACTGCAATTGCAGCTGTTTTCCTCATGATTGACCCATACTGGCGCTGAATTAATAGCTTAAATAAAATTTTACATGAATTCACAACATGCTCCACTTCACCCTCTTCATTCTCTGTCCCACTTGCATTTGGCATGTTATGTGCCAGACTTTGCACAGTTCACTAAATTTGAAAGACTTTGGGTCATATGTTCATTAATTGTGGTTTTCTCTCTGGATCTCATATTGTAATTAGAAATCTACTTAATGTGATGGTAACTATTAAAGTCAAGCCATCTGATCACGTCAGCCTTGTTATAAAATTGTACAATCCTAAACTATGCATGCAGAACACTCAAAATTCCTGTAAAAGTAATTTAATTAAAGTTTAATTTGTGCTTCTAACAGGTTCTAGTGCCTGAAAGCTAAAAGCAGAGTTTACATTTAAAATATTTAAAAGTGTTTCATTTTATTACCAGAAAGAAGCCTAGATTACATTCTCTGGAGTCCGATAATATTTTTATATAATTTAGGAAATTCAAAAATGAAGTAGACAAGGTAATTTTTAGATGCCTACATTTGCAGCAATATTGAAGAACAGACTCTTCTCCTTTGTGTTTGAGCRTGGTGTGAAGAAAAGCATTTCTTAATGATTGAAAAGTCAGGTGTTTTGGGACCTTTTCTTGGCTGGGATACTCACTTCTGTTTTGTAGTTTATCTAATTCCTCTGTGCTTCTGCATCAGTAAAACAGGCAAACCTACATTTAATTAGTGCAAAATGCTTTGGCATAATTTGTGATCTCAGCAGAGAACTGTGTTGGAAAGTCTCCTGAAGATATATTCAATATTTTTGGAAGTCTGGCCCTTTCAATTAAATACCTAGGTGACGTATGTTTTTGAACATCAAACTTGACTTTTGAATTCAAAAAGCTTTTAAAAACTCTACTTAAAYTTCTATTGAATATATGCTTCATACACAGAAGTAATATGAGATGCTAAATATATAAATAAGTCTTGGCAGGAAAAACTGCACATTCTGAGGAGCAGCATTTGAAGCATGTAGCTATATCTTAATGAATACATGTTAATCTCTTTCATCCCACTGTAGAAAATTCTTTCATATAAAACCTCTTCCTTACAAGCACTAGAAAATATGTCAAGTTTTTTTGTGAATAAGACTTCTCACAGCACTGAAAAGTTATGTTTTAAGGCCAAATATATGTAAGTACCAGACTGCTATTCCTTCATGTAAAAAACCTCAGTGCACATGGAATGAAAAACTGTTAAAAAAAATASACTTCCCACAGCAGTAGATGATAATGTGAACATAAGAAATTAGGTATCCTGCTGCATTGAAATTGTAATTTCTTAACTATTACACCTACTTCACAACACCTTTGGCCATTTGTTTTATTTCATTCTATTTGATTTCCTTGATCTTTGTTGGTTGATTATGTGTTTATCTTAGAGAATTGTTTTAGTATTTCCTTTTAGAATTCTTGAACCTGAGGGATTTTAATTGATTTGCATTAATCTGATTTGATTTTACATTAAAAAATTGTACCTTTTCAATTTAATAAGTGCTTATTTTAGTTTTGAGATGTCATAGAGCACTTCCAGTGGCCTATGTTTCCATTTCTGTGTATGCTTTCAGCGTAATCCTGCAATTTTTCTTACAGTCCCTATTTGTTTTTTAAGTAGAAGACTTTCAGCATCAAACTCAAGAGCTTTTTTCTGGAAAAGGTAAATATTTTCTTTTTAATACAATAGATATTATGTCTTTTAATATAATAGATATTTTTMTTTTTAAAGCACCTAAAGCAAAGAAAATTATTTTTATCTTGATTTGGACAAAATAAGTGTAGATAGAAATTAAGAGTGGAAAGACTGTCAGCAAGACCAGAAAATGCTTTGAAAACTGATTTTGTAAGCATGGTTTTTAAACTTTCCATACAGTATTTTCCCAGTAAACAAAATGGACATTGCTCTTCATCCTTTCACTGGATACCACTAAAAATAGCCTGAACAAGCAATTCTCTGGGTATYCACCTTTGAGATAWTTGTATTGATGAGATCCTCTTAGTCTTCTATTCTGTAGACCAAGCAGGCCCAGCTCCTGCAGTCTCTCCTCATAAGAGGAGAACATTTTGCATGAGATGTCATTAACCTCTGAAAAATTGAATAGAATAACTTTCTTTCTTTCTTGTATTGATTGTCTTACAGAAGGTTTAAAATAACTGGATTGACGAAAACTAATATGTGATATAATAAGCCACATTTCTTGGAATTTTTGATATTCAGAAATCTTGTAGCACCTTCTTAAATGAAGTACCATTTGTTGTTGCCGGTATTTAAAATACGTCCTTTTAATATTTTTAACAGTTTGAGTTACAGTGAACTCCCTTATAAGAGATATTTTGTATCATTGTGACAGACATCTTAATAAGAATATACTGGCTTCCTCAGTGCTCAGTAATTTGAATCGACTTTCTTGAAGTTTGATAGGGTAATGTCTACTTGACTACTACATATGCTATGTAGTACAGTTCTTTTATGCTATTTAAAACCTGCCTTTATTCTTTAAAGAAAAAGATGTTACATTTCACAATGAATTATCATGGGGTTTCCATTCTGATTAAAAGAGTGCAATTCTTACACCTCAGAAAAAAATTCCATAATTACCAAACTAGGGGTAAATGACAATGAAAAGCACAAGGAGTCAGATGAAGATATAAAACAGATAACATACTGCATGTTAATTGCAGTATATTGAGTATAGTATCCACAGCTTTGAGAAAATAGAGTAAAACTGAAGAAAACACCAAAGGAAGCATACAAAATTTATACAAGCTCTTTCAAAAGAGATGCATATGGGACCAAAGTATCTAAGCTAAAATAGTCTAGGAGAGTTGAGCACATAAAAATCTCAAAAGTTAATTATGCTTTTTCTGGAGTCAAGCAGTAGCCTGAAGCTAAGAAATGAAAGTTTAGGTGAGTTATTAAGAGTAGATGCTTAATAGCTGAGGAGTAGAATAGCTTACTGAAAAGCATGGCTCTACTCCATAACTGTAGGTACTTAAGAACAAGTTAGGAGGAGATAGTATTTGACATGTATTGCTTATCCGTGACCTGATCCAGTGCTTATTGCAGTCATCATCTTCTCAGAAGCCGGATTAAATGTGCAGAGCATCAGAGCACTTAAAGTACTTCTTTTCAGTATGATTAAATAATGCAGATATGGGATCCTTAAGATTTTGTTTATTTAATCTTCTGTAATTCAGATATAAAATATAACTCCAGGCGAATATGGCTAAACAGGTKAACATAGGCCTGAGCCTATGCAAGTCAAATGCACCCCAATTAAATACCAGCATAAACGCTTACCTATATTGGATTTCAATTTTGTCCACTTTAAAATTTCATCTCTATCTGGTATCTGCTCATTTTGTCATATATTAGATGTTTAGAAACATTTGGCATTCAGCACATCTTTAGGTATTTGTTTTTATCAGGGATTCCTTTTTCTAATTTTAAAAAGTGTTCCTTTTAATGATAGTCAGAAACTGTAACTTGCATGACAAGACATTTGTAGATGGATATATAAAGTCATGGTGAAATATGAAACACACCAAAATCACCCTGCTACATTAATTGCTGATGTACCATTATCAACTTATTTCATTTTGTTCTCTGCCTCATGTAATGAAATCACTGACCTCCCAATGCCCTGCAGAGCAACAAGTGTTGTCATTTGGATATATGATTGATCACAAAGAAAAGCCAGCATAGAAATGATATGAGCGTCATGTGCTCAGCATCATCCACTAATAGCCTCATGTTTTYATTAAGACTTCAGTTCTGCAAGTTGCTTATCTGCCGTGGCTGTTTCTTTTACACACCATGCAAGGAATGACTTGGGTCAAATTAATTCGTATTGTAATGAATGGCACTCAAATGTGCCATTCATGTAAAAGGTTTTTGGATCAGAATTGCCAATGGAAAGGCTCCTAGACTAATACTTCCCCCTTCCCCTGCAAAATGTGACAAAATTGGCAGTGCTTTGGTGAGTGGAGCTACWTAAAAATTATCTGGGGCCTGAGCCAAGGAATGTTATTTACCATATGTCAACTGACATCACAACGTAGACCTTAACCCACTTTCAAAGACACTGCAGTTAACCTGCCCAACTTACACTGAAATATATTTGCATTCTCTGTCATAACTATGTGATATTTTAAGCAGCTTTTGATCTAGTCTTGTGTGGTTGATAGTTGTGTATGCCTTCTGGAAGAGGTCTTCTAGGAATGGATGGGAATAAGCACAGGGAAAGGAGCTGTGGCAATGTTAGTTGATGGTTGAAATTCAGATGCAACCACAGCCCACACCATGGAACTTGCTCTCAGATCGCTTAGTTGAGGTCTTCTCTTTCCTATTTCTTTTATGTAGTTTGGATTTTGGGGAGTTTGTTTGGTGTGGKTTTTTTCTGTGATATAACAAGTCTATGGCAACTGTCTTGAGATTCAGAAGAAAGACATTGCTTAATTCTACCATGTTTGTGGTATCTCTTGTCATATTTTGCCCTGGTAGTTTGCACAGACTGCTTGTACAAGTAGGCTTCTACCCAGTGGAATGTATAATATCTACCTTCTGTTTCATTTTTGTCCTCAGAAAGTAATGATTTAATGTCTTCTGCTCTATACACCTCTGAGGTTTCCCTAAACTTTACGAATTCTACGTTTTGGTATTTCTACTTCTCTTTTGGAATTAGTTTGAAAACCAATGAACTCAAAAGTTACTAGAGGGAAAAAAAGGACAGAAATTGTTTTAGTCAGTTTAGCTCAGAAACCAAAATAAGCCCACATTTTTACATATACTTGAATTAATTGATATTCTCAGTGCCTTATTTCTCTTCACAATTTGGGTTTTCTAGTTAATATCACCAAAGGAAAGGTAGCCATGGTAGCATTGGCAAATACTGGTTTTGTTATTTTTTAACATGTATACAATCTGCAAGAAAAAAAAACCAAAACTATTTTTTATTGTAAGTGGTAGTGAATGTATTAAATCTGTAGCTCCAGACCAGCTCTGTTCTTGAACATTGCACAAAATACCTAAATCAGCTAATCATAAAGCTSTAGTAGAACATCTTTGTGTCATCTCCTCAGATATAAAAATCTTTATTTAGTATGTAAAAACTTTGTGTGAACTGCTGAAGTTCAGAAACAGTTAAAGAAGTTAGATTTGYCTATATACAATAATCAGCAGCTCTGTTCTGCTGGACTTTTAGAGGCTTCTTTCATACAACTGATGTAGGCTTCTTTTTTTATTGTTGCTTTTCAACCACTCGTGGATGCAACTGGAAAGCAGAACTCCATATGCAGGAAATAAACACTTTCTTTTAGCAAGTTAAGGAAAAATAAAAATCTAGAAGAGCATTACCCAATTCACACAAGGAGGAACAATCTGGTCACCTAAAGCTCCAGGATGAAGAGATGATCAGTGAAAAATAGAGGAAGGTGAAAGCCATTCTCCTTGAGATCTATGAACAGAGCTACTCCCTCCTCAGTCAGGCAGTGAAGTAGCAAACTGTAATGTTTTGGGGTTCTTTTGGTTTCCTTTCCTATTTTAAGAAGATTGTTTACATAATGAATATATGTTTTGGGGTAAAAAACAGAATTTTTTTCACAGTGTTCATAGAYCTTGACACATGCAGTGAGGGATAATCCTGAAGAATGGCTTCCCTGTAGAGAGGGAGACAATAGAGTTATTTTGAATGASAAGGCATTACTGAACCTGCATATCAGTCTTTGAAATAATTGTTGAAGCTGGCAAAGAAGTTTGTGCTTTGTRAAGTCCAGACTTCCCTCTTAGTCGTTTATAACTGCAAATGATATAGAGGATATAAAGTAAAACAAAACACACACAGGCACAAAGCAGTAGAAAACAAAACATGTCAAACTTCAATTATACAGTAAGAGAAATAAATATGTTCAGAGTTCCATGATCACTGAGCTATATTCATTTATGGCATGGTTGATGGGTTTAAGTGGAAAGAGATTGGAGGACAAAGCTATTGCTTTGTTAAGACTGATGAATTAGTTCAAYTACTGCAGATGGAATTTTAAAAAAGGATGCCCTTTTACTGCATCTAGGTTGGTAAATGGGAGAGTGAAGTAATTGAACCAAGAGTTGTTCCAAATATTGAATGGTGTCATTTGAAAAGGACACTAAGGTATTGAGGTCCYTAATACAGTCTTTTATACTTCTCCCTTCAGACTTTCAAAGAATGCAGAAAATCAAGTTCTGCTTTCCTAGTAYGCAAGGATTCCATGCTGCTGAAACATGATCTTACTTGATATGAAGTCATGCAAATAGATTGATTTTAGTAGAAGTTCTCTTACTGTGCTTAATTATCTGCTATATTTGTTCTGCCCTCAATGTACCAAACACACCTTTATGGAGAAGACAAGAGGAGCCAATACCATTTACAGTTTACTTAGAAATATCTTTTTCTCAAAAGAAGTAAGTATATTTTTTTCTGAATGCTAGTAAGAAGACAAATTTTGGCACTAAAGGAAGAGAGTTGGATATATTAGCTAGAATAATGCACATAGCATGCACTCATTATATTTATGATAAGTTTTTCTAAATGTATCCCCAGWGATTTGGCTTTGTAGAAATATTACTTCAGAATAACTTGAATCCATTCAACAAGTATTACCTGGCAATTGCTCACATCTTTTTAAAAAATAGGTTGTTTTGTGCCCTAGTATGTAATCTTTGGAATGACATGCCTTCTATAGTGTAGTTTGTGTCCTTAAGATTTTCTGGAAGTCTTCCAAATAACTTGCTTAGCACTATGACAGACAGGTCTGTGAATCTATGTATATTGAGGACAGCTTGACCAGATGTCACTTCATTCAAATGCTGGCAGTCATGCAAGTATTCATTTTTCAGTACTAGTAAGTTCATGTTTCCCTTRTAACAACTGGACCTTTAGTGAAATCCTTTTTGGATCACTGCACAGCTTGAAAAGTAGACTATCCTTTTGGTAAACAGCTGGTAAAATAGAAGGTACATTTTGCCTCAAGAAGGGTCACTAGAATGTAAACGTCCAAATTACAAGGTAGTACACAAGGAAGAGCAGCTGTTCCTGGAGCTGGAATAAATCATAGCTCAGAGTGAAGGGATGCAATTATCAACAATGTTGATTTATTTGTTCATCTGCTAAGGAATTAGCCTGGTGATATGTTTCTGTAAATCTTCCAGGTGACATAGTTAAACATCCACTGGTAAAACTTTATATTACTGTTGTGGTTTAATCCCAGCTGGCACCTATCCCCCACACAGTTGGTCATTCACTCCTCTTCCATGGTGGGATGGGGGAAAGAATCACAAGAATATGAGTGAGAGAAGTTGTGTGTTGAGCTAAAGAATTTAATAGATAATAGATAAAGCRAAAGCTGTGTAYGCAAGCAAAGCAAAACAAGGAATTAACTCCCTGCTTCCCATGGGCAGGCAGGTGTTTAGCCACYTCCTGGATAGAAGGGCCCCATCTATCACCCATAATAGTGACTTAAGAAGAGAAACATCATCACTCCAAACATCCCTTCCTCAGTATTTTAGTTATTACTACTTGACAATGACATTACTTGTTTCAATTAGACAGAAATATGCCCACTGTCCATAGCAATACATTTAATTTCAGCTATTGATATGGTTTGCATTGCAGCACTTGAAAGGTAACTGATTGACTGTAGTGAGTTAGTGAGCAACTTAGTGCTGTAAAAGAAATTCAAAGCAGTATCATACAGATGTCTAGATATTTGAATTACTGTATTAAGTACAGTTGGAGTTCTTGCATTAAAAGCTAATGCTGTTCCTCAAATAATTTCTTTTTGTGTTTGTTAACATGGAAGACTGAACTGTTCACCATGATGTACAAGGTTTCATAAAACTGTCATATAAATTGTAGTGCCACGTAAAGTAAATTTCAGGAAAGTAGGGATGCAACATTAGTAATAAGTAATTTGACTGATATTTGAACTATGATGTGATCTTATAATTAAATAGCTTATCTAGCCTATAAATTTGACACATAAGTAGATGCAGCAAAAAAATGCATGCAACCTTAATTAGAGAATTTCCTGTGTGAATGCTTAACTGTGTATCCTTAATATTTCAGGCATGCCTCATTTGTAGGTTCAGGAAGGGCTCTGCTGGCCTGCTTATCCAATGGGATGTATATGCCAGCAGTGTGCCTGACTGTACTTTCCAAGTGATTTACATAGAGGCAGAAACAAGGGAGTTGGACAACTAACATAGAAAATACAGATTTTTTTCAGTCTGTGAACAAAGTGCAGACAGATTCCATGGTTGGGTTTAGAGCCAGTTAGGGTTTCCCCTGTGACAAAAAACATCAATGGGAGAGTACTTCTGGCTCACAGGAGCAAGAGCTGTGGGCTTTGTCCAGTGCTTCAGACTGTTGTCTATTCCCACTTGCCTTAGAAAGCAGATGGCCATCCTCAGCTTCTGCACATGTGAATTCTGCTATTGGCCTAAAGTGTGAGACATCTCTCTTAAGAATTAGAGTTTCAGAAGTTGCTCTGCCTGACTCAACTTAATTACTGGATCAGCTTAAGTTGTATTCTGTGAGAAATATATCTTGAATTTTCTTGACAAAGAGAAATGAAATGAAATGACTTAGTGATAAGTGATAATGATAAGGCAGTCATGAGGGAWGAGTCATCACTCTGGGTCCTGAGATACATTAGAAAGAGTAAATGGTAATGTGGAGAGCCATTTAAAATGTTATACCAGCATAGGACCATTAGCAATCATCAGGTTTGATCTGTTGAGGAGAGGTCAAAGAATGTTGCTTACTAGTTTCTGGTTTATGACCAAAACTTTTGTCTGGACTATAGAATCTCTTCAAGAAAGATGTCTGGTTACCCTTAAAGAGCTTCAAATCATGAAGTATCCCTTCTGTACCTGGGTAAATTATTTCCATAGTTAATTGTTCTCTGCAGAAAAATACTTATATATATATATATAATTATATTCTAGTCTCCATTTATTGGCAGTTACATCAATTTTAGCCTCTTTATGGTTAAAAAAACCAAAATACCACAGATTCCAATTTTGTTGTCTAATTATAAAGGACTTTACTTCTAATTTTTAATCATTCACACAGCTCATTCTTCTCATCTTTTTTCAGTATCCTTTTGAAAGGAATGACACCAGAAAAAAATAACACCATTCCAGCATTGATCTTTCTTGTTTCATGTACTCCATTTATAAAGTGGAAATAGAGGGAGTTGTATTCACCTGCGTACMTGTTCAAGATGGAAATACAATTTCTGCACATTGACAGGCTGGATTGAAACTGAACAGTTACTCAGAGCTACAGTTAACTGAATGGTATTTTGCCTCCAGTTTCTTATGTTATACTAAATCGACCCCAAACAATGAGTATTTTGGGGTATGATGATTCCTGAGTTAAAGCCATCAGTTAAACAGTTTTATAGATTGCATAAAATTGTAGTTTTCTCTTGAATATTTTGTATTCATAAGATAGATTTATGGACTATAAATACATTTTCATATTAGTGTGTTAAAAAATGKCAAATGGATTACAAACTGACAGTGCTTAGCGTTAGATCCTCCTGTGCTTATTTTCAAATTCTTCTAGCAATAATTCTCATTTTAAATGTCTCTTCTGTTAAAGATGAAGAATTCTTCCTAATGATTCAAAAAACATTAGACTCTCATACTATTATATTTCTTTTGCCTTTTCACAGTTTCTGAGTCTCTGTAAAACACTTGTTTCATTCCTTGCTTTTTCATAAACCTTCTTCAAAGACTAGTAAAAATAGCTTTAAGCCCTAATATATTGTGCATCTTTTTAATAGTCCTCATGCAGCAGGCTTCAAATAATAGGTCTAGTTTTCCTCTTGCTTTGGTGCAAATATCTTGAACGTCATGGTTTCACATTTCTGCACATCTCTAAATTTTAATGCATTCCAAAATTTTGTAATGTAGAGATCTAGTAATTTCATGTATAAACAACATCATGTAATTATCCCCTGATGAAATCCTGAAAGTTTCTTCATTATTTCATATTACTGTATTTTATCTATTTCTATATACTCATTTTTAATTTTGCCCCATAATATTTATGATGCTGAGGGCTGCAGGTTTTTAGATGTGTGTCTTTCAAAACAATGTCATTTTGCTGTGAAATAATGATCAGACACTAATTTGCACCACTTGTGGAACATTAACCTTAGCAACTTTATAAGAATCAATTTCTTTCACGCTTCCTCTAAAGACTGATCAGACCATACCATACAAAGCTGATGAATTTGTCCTCTAGAATACTAAATTCTTGGTCTTTTCTTGGAAACTCACATTGCCCATGCATGTTCCCCACATCAGCTGTAAGAACCTGAAATAAAGACATGTAACTTAGAAGATGAATTCCACTATTAAGAATAATAATAGTAACAGAAGACAAAACTCGTTTATCTGCCTTTTTCTAATTTCCTCCCTTGATAAAGGAGCTACCATCATAGATCAGTTTTAGGTGGCTTTAATCTGAACAGCTCCACTATCATCCTTTTTCCTGCAGTATTGGGAAAGGTAAATTATCCATAAAATAATGAATAGTAGAGGAGAAACTTGGGTATGAAAAGTAATCTAGCCATTTTCTTTCCCTTTGAAATCAATTACAGATCGAAGGGGTAAGTGACACTATTTTAACAGGATTACATCAGAAATGTTATTGGATATCTTCTTCTGTTTTCCCATGGTATTTCTAGGCTTTTGTTGTAAAAAATGACATTTGGAAATTTACATCTCAGAAGCATCAAGGTGCAGGTTGTATATATCAGTGTGGTTTTTATTTACACCCAATTTGTCCAGTTCTATGCTGATATTCATTTTAATACTTTCTGTAGAAAGAAACCATATAAACAAAAACTGCACTGTAGACCAAAGATGCACTTTTAAGTAATTGGATGTTGCATTAAAGTGTCCCTGGGTTTCTTTTTTAGTGATGCTTCTGCTTAGAATTGAGCCAATCTGTCTTCATATTTCCTCTTCTCTACCATTATAATTGATCTGGCAGTTTGCCACACTTAGACCCAGACAGTAATCACTTGGCATAGAGGATATTCAGCCTCCCTAATTTGACTGACAGAATAAATCCTGTTTTTAAACTGCTGTCATGTGGTTTTTATCAGTAAATAACACACATTTTACTATGGCATGGGTACATTGAGATAGACAGCTATGTCTTTTTAATGTGCCTACCCAGCAGCAGAGGAGGAGTCATGAAAAGCAATCATATTTTCATCAGTTCTGCTGAAAAGAGYGCAAACCTTGAAAGTGATTCTTAGGAAAAAAACCCTAAAGCTGGAAAACATCTGTTAAGTTTGCCTTTAGAGGAAGCTCTGTGTGTATGTTATGCCATCTAACAAACTGAGGGAAATGGGCTTTACAGCCCATGTATTATTATTAGTACTAAAGTAAACGTGCTCTGTTCAAGTTGCACCCACCCATTTGTAATTTGCCTGGGAAAGGACAAAATATTTGGATGGCTTGTGTACTGTCTTCAATTTTGTTCAAAGAAATAATTATTTTGRTAATGAATAATCTGCTGTCAATAAACAACAAAGTCCCCCCTGTCAACAACATTATGCTAAGTGGAGTCACTTAATGCACAAAGATCTTCTAGAAGCTCACAGTGGACCTTGTCAGCATAGTTTGGGAATTAGTACTGCAAAAAATCAAACAAGGACAAAACAGTCAGTTGTTACAGGATTGCATCTGAATCCATCTTATCAGTATCCATTTTGTTTAAAACAAACATAAATTAGTAATTTCAGTAGCAGAAATTATGTTCCAGAAAAGAGTGCATCACTAAAATGCATACTTTTTTTTTTTTTTTGGGATGTGAAGGATTTGGGTTTGCTCAGAGTAAGATAGGAAACAAATGTTCATCGTTCAAGGAATTTTTTAAGAAGCCTTTTGAGCTTACAGGAGTCAGAGGGAGCTACTGACTTTACTGGATTTTTGTCATAGTGCCTTAAAGCTAGTTTTACATCAGAGCTATAGTTTTCAACTTAAATGCCACATTTAAATTTAGCTTTAAATTTACATCATATTTATCACAGAACACTGGGCTCAACAATTTTTTAAGAGAAGTTTCTTTATGTTGCAGACTGATCACTCTCTAACAGTTGTCCCTTCAGTACTCACTAGCCTGCTGGTACAGGAGTTCTGTTGGATGCATCTGCTGTGGGGCATGACCCATCTCAGAGATATTCATGGCAGATTGCCATGGGAATTTTGAATGCCTGAGCAGATAATACGATGTTCCTTCGTGGAGTAAAGAATTGCTATAAAAAGCTGGACTATGTGAAAGGGTAGGTGGAGTGAAGTGAGACACATGTACAGTGACAGTATTGCTAAGAAATTGGGATGGTGCATATCCTACTTGTTGGATTTTTCTAGGAAATGCAGCTTCTTTGTATACTGAAACTTATCGATCTTGAAAATATTACTTAGTTCTATTTTGAAAAATATTACCTTTTTTGAGTTTTGGGTCATTACACAGGATAGATACCATGATATGTTTGGCCAGGCAAATGTCAGAGCTGGACAGCCATATCATAAAAGCAGGCATTACTTCCATAGCAGCAGTAAGTGCAGCTGGAAGTTCATAGGTCCTCTGTGAAACCTTTGCTTCYGACTCCTCTGCAATTATTTTGTATGGTTGTTTTATATCACAAAAAAGAAATACAGTTTAAGAACTACCAATAAAAAATTACTCTTAATGTGTTTATCTCTTATGTAAAGATGACAAGGTATTCTACTTGGAGTATTGGTGGTAAGCATCTCCACAGTGGTTTTTTGTAGTATTGTCTGTAATTGGCAGCCATGGATAAAAAGTTGATCTTTCTCAAAAAGAAAAGCTATTCACTAATTAATCTCTCAATCTGCAATAATAAAGCTGATATTTTCAGATTTACTCAGAAATTTCTGTAAAGTTTTGAATGAAAGTATTAATGTCTAGTTCTCAGGTTTGTTTGGTTTTTTTTCTTTTAAGGAAAAACAGTGAGTAAGAGAAACTGATTTGTTAATCAGTTACGGGGTTTGCTATCATTTATCGAATCCTTAATATGTAATCTGAAAAACTGTATTCCTCTAAGAAAATAGCATTTCAAAAGTTGCAAGATTGCTTTTCAGGCATTCAGCTCAGATGAGAGCTGAGAGCACCCTGATGTGAGATTTTTCTTGAATGCCTTCTGTATAAAGTGATTGTATTTACTGTACTACGGAAAAAATTATTATGTTACAGACTATTGTATCTCCTTCTTTGCCTGGAAGAAGCACATAATTTATAGTAAAAATTAAAAAAATATCTCAGAAGCTTTTCAGCAAGAGCTATTCCTCTTGTATCACATCAAATGTTTTCCATTGTGAATTATTATAGCAGGTAATATTTTCTTAGAATTTGTGTCTGATGTCATAACCTGTAAAGGAAAAGAAGCTACAAAATGCATCTATGCATCTATTTTAAAAAACCCAAAAGAAAAAAACAACAGAACTAGCAAACAAAGAACACCCCACCAAGAAAGTACCACAAACAAAACAAACAAGAAAGATAGAAATGAACCAAAACCTAGAAATATACAGGAAAGAAATGTACCCATTTTAAGGTGCTTTGCACAAAGAATCAAAATCAGCTTTCAATGTAAAACCTGAATAAAGGAAATATACTTTGGTTAGCAGGTTAAATCAAGTGGTTTAGTTTCTTATACTGAGGAAAAATTGACAGTGTAATTGAAAATTACAATTAAAAGTAATTAACAGTGGACACAAAAATGTCCTTTTGTATTGATCACAGAGTTATTTAGGATATGAACCTAAAGCATATTGACTTAACTGTACTAAAATGCTGGTTTTATATGCAATATCCCTGAATGAGCAGCATATTCTCAATACCAGAGGCTCTTCCAAAATATCCTGCATAATGTTGGGTAGAAGCATGTCAATACATTTGATGCATTCTTTTGGCAGGAAAATGTTACTTAGCTTGAAAGTTTGGGAATTGCTGTTGACCATACAGTCTTCTTTCTTGTTTGAAGTGAGGCTAAGAAGAATCTGTCTAGAGTACCACATTTCCATCACCCTTAAACCAAGAGGAAATATCTTTTATCAGGAAGCTAATGCAATACTACAAAACAAGTATATTATTTACCTTCTAATTCTTAAAATAGCTAACAATAGAATATAAAAAGAATATATATTTAATTTTACTTTAATTTTTTTTTCCTAAAATCTGTTAGGTATGTTAAAAAAAGAAATCATGATTCTTCTTACTAAGCCCTTACTAAGGAAGCAAAATTTGTGCTTTTATAGAAACTGTACACTTCTGAAAATATACAGAAATACGCATTCAGCAACTTTTTATTTTAAATAACCTCCCCCTTGATTTTTCCTATGATCCAGTAGGTTTTGAAGTTGTAGCTGTCAAAACTCTATATAAACAAGTGGCTATATCACTTGTCCTGATTGTCTGAACAGCTCCACAGATGGATTAAATATATGGGGGAAAAAAATATTAATGGGTGTCTACAAGTGTCTGAAAYACATGACTTCTCACATGACAAAAACCACTTCTAAGAAGAGGATGCCATATGTGTTCTAYAGTAAAGATTAGGCATTTTCCCTGTTTTCACTCAAGCTTGCCTCTACATTCAAGCAGCTGAGCTGGTAGTTTCTTAGTTTAATATAGCTTGTCTGTGAAGCCTTTTTAAACAAGCGGAGAAGCAGATGGGGAGACTTCTGTCATAAAAGTTGGGTCCATAATCCTGGTGCTTTGTGCCATCTGGACAGAGTGAGGGGATGTGGGAGTGACCAGTTGTGCTGAATGTGTACCCTGTGCCATTAACTAAAGTTTTCTGTTTTCAAAGGGCTGGAGAGCTTATCACACACATGCCCCCCTCTCTCTCCCCCCCAGCACTGCTACTGAAACAAAAATAGAAGAAAAAAAGGGTTGAGGTGGAGTTGAAAGGGCAAGTAAGGAGGGAGTAGGTGAGGTGCCCCATTCAGGCACAGCTACAGCAGAGCTCAGGCAAGGCCAGCACACCTCTGAGGGCACATGGACAGTGGTGAARCTCCTGCAGCTCTCACACGGGGCTCAGTCTGATCCTTTTGTGTTACCTGCTGCTGGAAACACTCTTATATGGCCAAGGGCACTGTAATAGGAGCAAAGACTTTTTAAGACAGGAAGAGAAATGGTATTCCTAGGATGCGTATTTCTTTCTTTTCTGACAGATTTGGAGCTACCTGTACTTATTTTAGAATAGTATATCTTCACTGTGCTACTGCAGTGCTGTAGTGTTAATCCACTGTAATACTGATAGGGAATGTATCTCCAGGATGTAGGACATGGCCAATATGTCACTTTACRAAATATCAAGAATATTTTTAGATCTGTTTACTGTGAAATACTGACTTGATCCATCAGCTATTTCACTAAGCAGATATCTCTTGGAATATTGCATCTGTTTGAGATGGTAACAATTCAGTCATTTTATATGGAAAGATTCAGAATATGTCTGAAGGCCAGGTTTTTACGGTTGGTTTGAGGCAAAATAAAATTCCAGAGACAGAGCAATTGCACCTTCAAAATTCTGAGTAGGATATGCCTTTCTTTATTTTTAGATAGATCAAGTTTTTCATATTTATGTTTAGCTTTGATTTTTTTAAAATATTTTTGTATTTAATTTCTTGACTATGTGTTTTACTCTATTAGAGGACATAATGATTTGATGACTTATCACAGTTATCAAATAAAAGAACTACATGTCCCAAATTCAGCAGGATGTGTAAGTGAGCAAGTTTTTACACAAGCCACTGCAGTTTATGGAGCTGGTTGTATAATTCACAATTTAAAGCCAGAACTGCCAAAACCAGAAGGCTGACAATAGCAAATATTAGAGAGCCAGGTTGTAGCTGGCTGTGAAAGGCAAGAAGTGCCAGCTAGGTCCTAGTTTTATGTAGCCTTGCATGCCCAGTAGCTCACTATTGGCAGATATATTTAAACCAGGAGAATATTTGCCAGCTTCAGCATTGTAGAACATCAATAATCCTRACACCATATTTGACTGTAAGGCTCATTTCTTTGTGTCTCAAAGAACAAATGAACTCCATTCAGTTCTCCTGCAATATTTAAAATAGCAGTTAAATATAGATAACTGTATACAATCATTCACTAGAGCTTCATCTAAGCCAAAAACAGTAGTGTAGCTGAGGCTGCAGCTCATGCCTTGCRACGATGCTCAGTGTCTGATAGAGTGCCACCACTGGCAGTTTTGATAGCAGACTATATATAGGATGAAGAAAAATTTCAGATGTGCTTTCTTTGATCTTGTCCCTTTTCTTTCATCTTATGATATCATTTCTCACCCTGATGTAAATAATCCTGATGTAGAACTCAATTCTTCCATTTGTAAYATCTGCATTTGTTTTATGTATCTTATATATGCCCTCAGTTTTAGCAGGTGAACTAGGAAAATAATGCATGATTAATGTACTTTGGAGAGTTAAAACTGTTTTTAGTAATTCTGATGTTAAATATAATTGTTAAACTCAAGTCCTTCAAAACAGATTATAAGTGCTTTCATTTCACTATATCCCACTTCTATGTAGCCAACAGCCAATCCCTCATTGTGGTTGRAAGGCTGGACCTGAGATTTTAGTTTATCAGTAATGGATGATCYAATATTCTCTAAATTGCTACGTCATGATTTTCTCTAGGTGTATCTCTAGGAGGGGTTTTCTCCCCTTCTGTCACCACTTTTGTTTTAATTGCTGAACAGTTTCTCTGAGTTCTAGGAAGGGAGTGTGTTATTTTCCTCTTTGGTTCTCATTGGAATGTATTTATGTGCAGAGAGCACTATATGTATTTCTATTGCACATGAATATGAATCTTTTTATGAATATTCGAATAAAAAACTCATCAGCTGGATGCACTATCAGCAGGTTTCRATTACCAGGACTCTTTTTTTTCCCCCAAAGGAAATTCAGACAGGATGATTGCTCATCACATAAGTATTATCAGCTCCAAAGTAAGAATGAAGAGATCATGAATCATAAAAAACAGGCTGAAAGAGACTTCARCATGTCATCTAATTTCCTTTCCCCTGCTCTGTCTCTTTTCAGTTAACTCTACAAATGTGTTTCTTCCCTGATGTTTCTTTGATCTCTCAATTGAGATTCCACAATCACCTGAGATTATCTGTTCCAGCAGAGCTCCTCTGCCCTTGCCATTTCCATTTGTTGTCTCTAATGTCTAACCTGAGTCTTTCGTGTTGCAATTAAGCTCCTTTACACCCTGTTTTATACCCCATGGCTATGGACAASTGATTAGTCCTGTCACTTTGCAACAGCCTTTCACAAACTGCCAAACTCTCTGCTGGGCTTTCCAGGAATGAGGCTCAAGGGCCGTGCTCTCTGTGCGCTTTCAGCTGTGAAGCGTGTCTTCTSTGAGAGGCAAGGAAAAGGATTTCTCAGAGACAGGCTTTCACAGTCTTGTTTGCTGCTACAGAGACCTAATCCTTTTCCTGCTGAAAAAAGGAACAATCTGCTAGCCTTTGAATGTATTTATGTGCAGTTTTCCTGGTTAAGAGCTCACTTAGTTAGTTTACCTACAGTTGCTCTCACTCCCCACAAAATAKATAGCTAAAATTGTTGGTTGAAAAATTAAGATGCTGACTGAGTTGTTGGGTGGTCCAGATTMAGTTCTATTCTTTTCTTCTCATCTTTGAGATGAGCTGCTCCTTGGGAGCTCCAGAAAGTGCTTTTGTAACTATTTTTCTTCCCAAAYATTTTTGGAACTCGTGAACTGATATATGTTCCCTGCCTGTGTCCCCTGAAAATCCCAATCTAATTAACATGCTCTGTGTACATCTTGTCAGGGCAGCAGGAGCAGAAGCTGTGGCCTCACTGGCAAGGGAAGGGTGACAGCAACCAGGGCTGAACCAGCAGACCACTTCACCAGAGAAATCCACAGCAATGAGGAGAATTCAGGGTCAAGCCAGGAATATCCATCACTGGATCAGAGGTGGGGTGCAGAAGCACAGCTTAGGCAACGACTGGGGCTGTGAGGCTTGGCTTAAAAGCATCTTCAGAAGCCTCAGTAGAGACTCCTTAGCCTAGCTGCTCAGAGGAGTCTCTGATCCTGAAGCAACTTCTAGCATTTTTGTGAGGTTCTCCAAGGCAGAAGAGCCTTCTGAAACCCTGCTCTCTTACCAGAGGTCTGGCTTTGAGAATGGAGGGCCCCACCGCAGGATATGTGAGCACACCCTGGCCCTGACACATCTGTCGTAATGTCACAGTTTGGTGTTCAGCACATAATGCAGCACTTTGCATTCAAATAGGTGGGGAAGCCTAAAGAGATCGTAAGGGCTATGGTTTGTAGTATTTGCTTTTTTATTGTTTGTGTCTTTTTTCAGAGAGAGTTAACTTCCAGGCTGAATGACATATCTAGAATTTCTTCCATCTCTAAAAACCCGCAGTTTTAAAATCTACTAGTTTCTGCCCAAACTCTATAAGGGAGGAAGGAGGGAAAGATCTTGCACTCATGGATACTGTATGAACACCTAATTTCTATGCCTAGTATATGATGGAAGTGATCATGTCTAAATTGCATTGTGGAACTTCAAGGGTTGTCTTTCACAGAGTGGCATTTCCCTCTCTGAGTCTTTAGGAATGGTGTTAGCAAGGACAGAGACTGGATTTTAGAATCTTAATTTCTTCCTGCTTCCAAAATTGAATGACTTAACACTTACGACTCCTGGACAAAGAACATCTGTACAAATCTAAGACGAAAATTTTTGCCATATTTGCCTCTGTAGAAACTGGTTTTATACAAAATGTAGGACAGGGTCAGAAAAGATKGTAGGGAACTTTGTTCTTTGACTATCCACACCTTACTGAGCTCTGGCAGCTGTTGTATCTGAGAGCATAAATATTCATGCAGCTACATGAGCGACTATGAGCTTTGGTAGTGGTCCTGMATGATGCAAAACAGTTTAATGCTGATAATATTAATGTGTTTCTCAAAGCCTGAAACATGGGGGGGTTTATGGGTTGATGTGTGAACTCTCAGAGTAGTACTTTARGAAATGAATCTGTCCTGTGGATGGTTATGTGAGCCTCATGAGGGAGCACTTAGCAATATGGTAGTGCTTAACAGACATTTACTCATTTTTAGCCTCTTGAAATGGGTTGGAATTTTGATTTAAATACTTTTCCCCCAACKTCTTAAAAAATGTTGAAAGATTAAAGAAAAGAAACGCCACAGGAAACATTTTATAGCCCTTATAATTTTTTTGGGGGAGGACAAAGGGTTTTTTATAGCCCTTTTAGCTTTGTGCAGGGGGTGGAGTGAGGCATTGTGGATTTTTATATCATATGTGCTATTTTTCCTGTATTTTTAAACACCAATTATTATAAGAAGGTATTTAAAATTCAATTTTTTTTTCTTCCCCTTTCCAAATTCAAGAGATCGAATCCCAGGCATAGAACTTGTCCCATTAGGTACATTATTCTCMATACAGTTTGTAGGAATTCTAATTATATTAGTGGCACACAGATATGATAAAAAACATAAATAATTACAGAYTGAATATTCTGGTTATTTATTTTCAATTCTATATTGTTCACACACAATGAATTCACACTTGMCACACACTGCCTGTAATCAATACCTGTCCTAAACAACATATATTCAGAAGAACAGTAATATAGAGAAAAATAGTGCTTGAGATCAGAAAGATGCATTYAAAATTACATCAAATTCTTTGCAATGTTTCCTCTACGAGTAGCAACTTTGAAGGCTGATTTAAGTAAAGTGATCAGCATGGCCCAGATGAAATTTTCCTGAACGCCACCTGTGTAGCTAAGCAAAGCYAGCAGTGACCCTGGCTGTTCCCTAGGCAGTATTTTCTGCAGAAAGCATTGTTGCTGGGCACARAAAATGATTTATTTCTAACTTCAGGCATACAGGCTAGAGAGGATTGTTTTTTCACCTTCAGAAAACTTCCCACAATACCTCTCCCCATTTCTCTGTGATCTACCACCGTGTAGATAGTGATGCATTACACCGTCTGGCCCTGATGCTCACGTCCATTTCAGGAGTGAGTTATGATTTAGTAAGAAAGGCAGGCACTCAGCTTTCTTAGAACAGATTATGTTTTCTTTCATAGGAATTTAGAGCAAAATAGAACAGCCTCATGGCAAGGAACGGCTGTATATTTTTTCCAAATCGGGTAGGGATCGAAGAGATTTATTGATTTATTAACAAGATGTAATTAACTGGCAATCAGTGAACTACACTCACAGAATCCCAGTCAGCAACACAACAGATAAACCACAACATGAGACACCTAGAGACTGTAAACATATCCTTAGAATTTGCTGAACACCGTTTTGTACTCTTTCCCAGGAAGTTCTCATTCTCACCGCACACAARTGCCTCACACAGCTGGATGCATCCTGCCCACGGGGACACGCAGGGTGGGTTACAAGCACCCCCTTTCCTGTGTGGGCAATTCCCATATTTACACCTTCCCCAAACACCTCCCCCCCAGCCTGCACTGCTCCACATGATTCACTGACCAGCATGCTGCTGGGGGWGCAGCGTGTTGTACCTGTGCTGTCCCCTCCCTCGCTGTAGGGCAGGGAGGCACAGCCTTTGGCAGGTGGGGTTGCAGTGCCAGTGGGGCACTTCTGGCAATATCAAACCCTGCGTGACAGCTGCTGGGCTCCACCCAGGCAGAGATTTTTGCCCTTTTTAAAATACTTCCTTTCAAACTCACTTTTATTCTCTTGTAAGGCTTGCTATTATTTAATTCAGCTGGTGGTCCCATTAAGCAGACCATGACTCTTAATTTCTTCATTATCACGTTTGGGGCAAACATCCTATCAGCAGAGGCAGTTTTGGAAAATCTGTTCACATACCCTCTGTATGCACAAATTCTTCTCATATCCTTTGCTGTTATCAGGTCATGTTAGCATGAGCAGACTGCTCAGATTTCCCCATGCCATTTCCTAAAAATATTGGTGCAAAATTYTGTGTTATTTTACAGAAATAAACCTGGAAAAAAACATCATACAGTGGCCAAATAATGACTATATAAATACAGGACTGGAAAATATAGATTTAAAGACRTATAATATCATTCCCAGGTTTTAAGGTGGGCCTCCTGGCTACAGAATATAACACTTTCTACAATRGGTTTGTTAATTAATACCTACTCGTGGCTTTTAAGTACATTTATAACTAAATACATMTTCAGCCTGACAGATGCTTTGTGTAATGAGCTTTTGGGTTTTGGACTTTTTGAATGCTGAAGGTGGAGTTTCTCCCTCCCAGGATGTCATTGTAGCCATGAGAATATACTCAATAGTTAGTTCATTGTGAGAGAATGTCCTGTGATTAATGAGAACCTAGAAAAATCATGAGGCTGCAGCATTGTGAGCATTCAAAGAAACAGATTTTTCTAAGTATATTTTTCTTTGCTCTTACCTTAATCCAGCCTAGTTACTGGCTACATCTTTCAGGAATCCAAGCAGTATAATTTGCTGATGAGTTACGAATGGATGAAGTACTCTATTTCTCTAAATGTTCCTATTTCAGGCTTCAGGTCTCACTGTGCTGTCTTGTCAGGGCTTGGTGACCACATGTATCACCACACTACTGAAAGATTCYATGTTTCCTATTAATGAACACTTTGGACAAAATCCCTAAAAGATGGGAAAATCCAAGCCTGCCTAATGATGAGGCTRTCTCCTGTGACTCCTGTATGCTAGCCCAATAAGTTAAAACTTTAAGGCATAGTTAATTCAGTCTGTCACTTGAAATGAAGGATGGGAACCTATGGAGTTTTTGCATTAGAGCATTTCAGTGGGTTGTGTGGAAGTAAAAGTTAACATTGAAATTTCTCCTTAGGCATTCTTTTCAGTAACAACTTAATTGAGATCACAAAGGACATTTAGAGCTTTTACTGGTCTATAACCAACCCATCATGGTAATGAACATAATTATTGAGGCTGGTTTTTTAACCTGCAGCAAACTATGGTTATTAAGSTTTGTTTCAGATTATTATTCTGCATTAGCAGCATGTATTGTGCTACACTAGCAGGGGTGAGGAAAGAAAATTTCAGATCCTGGGACCTTACAAATGTTTATTATTGTTTTAATATGATTTCTTAAATTTGCAATTGGATGCTATATTCTTTGTTTGGCTTAGAAAGAAATGTTGCTTTTTTCCATATGAGATCCTTTTACATGCAGATTCTTGGATTATCAGTTTTCCTGTTTTATGTTTTGTTGACTTCAGAACACTGTGGCAGAGACTATTTCCTTTTCAATTTATGCAGTGTGTCATGTCATGGGAATCCAGTTCTAACTGAAGGCATCAAGGGAAAGTACCATTCTTGTAGGGTTATGTAATTTATGACCTACTATTTTCCCATCTGAAAATGGTAAGGTTTGAGATAAGCAAAATTAATACAAATTGTTTGCTTAATAAGGACAAGAGAAATACATTTCCAAGGGTATCATACCTTCATGACCATGGATGTGAAAAATGAATAATAGATGTAAGGTAGGCTGTTTTTATTGCCTGCTTAATACCTCCAACATAAAACTGTAATTGAGCATAAAAACATAAATTCTCCTAGCACAAAACATTTCTTATTAAGATAAACCTGTCAGTATGATAATACAAGCAATAACCTTGGATTACAAAAATGTGGGCTAGAAATCTTTATAAGTAATCTCACAAAAGTCTTCCCTTATTGATTTATACTTTAAGAATCAATTACTTCAGATTTTCATTGGATTGAGAAAATGCTTGAAAAAGCCAGAATAAAATGTATTTAAAATACTGATATCCTTATGTAGAGGGATTGAATGTAAGAAAATAAAGATAGTGCAGAAGGTATTCTCACMCCTGAGGAGTTGCAGCTGTACCAATCACCAACGATTAGGAACAGGCCTGCCCTTGACAGGCCACCGCTGTGTCCAATAAGAAAAGTGCTACAAAAGAGYGGGTTAGCTGGTGGAGAAGGGAGTTGGAGTTTGTTGACTGTGCTGTAAAGAAGGAGGAGTTGGTGCTGTGAAGAGTTGYRCATGAGAAATCACAGAGAASGTATGGGAGCTTTGCAATAAGATGACAACATCCTTATTTCTGCTTTCTCAAAACTTTAATCATGCAGTTTTAGCTCAGGAACGACTCCCTTGATTTACTTGCTCTTTTTGTTGTTGTTGTTGGGGTTTTTTTTGGGGTTTTTTTTGGTTTTTTGTTTGTTACATAGCACTCATGCATCCAAGTGCAGCTTAAAAGAAGCCAAAAAAGAAAAAGGCTCAGCCCCATAGCAGATTTACATTCGAAATTCTCCATTTGTAAATACAATGATCTTTTTTGTGTCTGCAGTAGGCCTTGTAATTYACAATTTATAACACGCATTTAAAAGTAAATATCTGGTGTCCTCTTCATATATATTAATCTTTCATTTTTCTGTATGAAAGCAGAGCTGGTTCACTGCTTTTATTATATCCTGTATTACAGAGAGATAAAGGGAATAATATGCAGAGTAAGAGTCTATTTGTTGAAGAAATGCGGTCTYTCTCTCTCCTGATGCTTCAAGTCCTACATAATGACCAATAAGTCCTATATAACATAGCAAGAGTAGAGATCCTCTGTTTTTTGGCCCATATTTTTCAGATACAATAAATGTGATTATGTTTTTACTACCTGCTCGCTGAAAGAGAAAACAGAAATTGCTTTTCACAAAATAGCAAAACCTATACCACTTACAGAGTAAAATCATAAAAAGAATATTTTTAACTTCCAAATTATTACTGAAACATTTCAATTAATCTGTAATTTCATGAAATCTAAATCTTCAAGTACCTAAATTTATAGCTGGGTTTGAATTGAAAATGTCCCTTAGTGTAATGCAAGTCATTACTCAGAAAGTATGTAATGAAATTAAAAGAAGGATAGCAGCACTTTTAATTGGAAAGATTCAGTTTGTGTTAAAGACAATACGTTTTGACATTTAATCTTTTTTGTGGTGTTTAACTGGTTTAAAATGTAAATGTATATCTCGTTAATGTAAGTGAATAAGAAAAATATATAGCCTTGTCATTTAAACATGCTGAAAGATATTTCTACATTCTTTTGACCTATAGACAGAAAGATATTAAAAAGTACATGTCCTTTTCTTTTGCTAAAAGCATATTTTCTAAAATTATTTCAGTATGGGTAAATCCTCTGTCTTTGACTATTTTGGGAAATTAAGAATCTTCATCAATACTGTCTCTGAAATTCACTTAATCCCTGTGGRGTGATGGAATGTAGGAGAAGAGAGATGGTGCTGAAGGCAATCTCACCCCTGAGGAGTTGCAGCTGTACTATTTACCAAGGGTTAGGAACAGGCCTGCCCGTAACAGGYCACAGCTGTGTCCAGTGAGGATGGGTGTTATAAAAGAGTGGATTAAGTGGGTGAGGAGAGGGCTGGAGTTTGTTGGTTGTGCTGTAAAGGAGTCAGTGCTGTGAGGATCTACCCRTGAGAAAACATCAAGAAGGTATGGAACTTTTGCAGTAAGATGACAACAAATCCCTGTTCTAAATTCACCATGTTCCAGTGCAAGGAAGCTCAGCTCCAAACCGGTAGACACTTTAGGTTCTCTGTATGCCAAATTTTCACTAATGCTAGGTATTTTTGTTGGTCTTCAGGTAAGCATATAAATACTTAYTGTGAAGAGGGCTATCATTTTGTGTGTCTTGCATATATAAAAATGTGAAATAGCAGAAGCTGATTTCATTACCAGGGATTCAACTGCAAGTAGCAGGACTGAATAACGCTCAATATTAATTTCTTCCTTAGTGTCATATAGAAGTAATTTGGTAGGTCAGTGGATACAGTAATCTACATATGTAGTATTGGTTTTCCAAACATCACTTTGCCAGTTTTGTACTCTAAACACATGGCACATTTAATTAAAAAAAGAAAAATCCTTGAACCTTGCTTCAGAAATTAGATTGTAAAACTCATGAGAAGTAGATATCTCCCTGTAAGAAGGATTTCCCTCTTGTGGAAAGCAGTATAAATTTTATATATGAAAATAGGAAACTGTATATATGTTTTCAAARAACTTAGGCATAGAACAAATATCAGGACTTTTTTGCCCTTTTTGCTTGTTTAACCTGACATTGTCTGTGAACAAACAAACGGGATACCATGGGAAAATCCTGCATTCTGCTTTAAAGAAAGAAAAAAAAAATCATATGATTCAATTTCAAATCAAAGCAAAAGTTCTGCTATCTWGGAAATTTTCTTCCATCTCTAATCCATTGTATTTTTTATTCTGTGATTTGGTTGGGTTTTTTTGTGAAGTTGTACTTAAGCAGTTGCCTCTATTTTAATATGACTTTTCTGATCTGCAGTCATGTAGCTATGGCCATTGTGTTCTAGTGTGTTTCATGTTGCAGATATTTGGCTCATCTCAATACACTGAGTTCAGATCTATGGAATTCATTAGTGTGAGGCTATCAATAGTTTAATTCCCCATCCAGCAATTCAGTGCAAGTAGCARTTTAAATCTAGGAAGGAAACAATCCTGTTACSTTGCAGGTAAAGACTTGTAATAGGTTGTGAATGAATAATTACACTGYATGTTCTTCTGCATAACAACAGTTCTTTACATTTGTGGTTTTTTTAATRTCAACAAGTCCTAATTCATGCAGCAAAACTAGTGGAGTTCAACTAAAATCTTCYTAAACCTTGTGTCTATTAAAGCCAATGGTCATTTTCCTGCAGGTAGTAGTGATGACAAGAATAAATCCTCRCTTATAAGCACAAGACTGTTGTTTAAGAAAGATTCTATTATAAATGTTAATTGTTTTCTCTAAATATAAATATGTCTAATGAAAGGGAAATGGTCAAAGTGAAGAGAAACTAAAATTTGACTGGGCAGGTGGTCAGGAAGATGGTAGTGCTAAAGTTTCTCAAAGTTTTACAGCATCGTTTATTTCATTTTTTTAAAATAGAAATCARCTTTGCAAAACCAGTTAAAAGAAAAGTCTGACCTATATTTTTCCACTGGTGTATCACTAAATGTTTACATTATAAGCTGAAAATAGTTTGCTAAGTAGTCAGAATTTAASAGCAACTTAGATTAAACATTTTCATGCTCATTTGTGCAATGCCTCTGGTATTTTAGCAGTATGAAAAGATTTCCTGGCTTCAAACCATTGGATCAGGGTGATTTTGACATCCTTAATCTCTCTTTAAGAGCATTAGGGTTTTTTTATTTAAAAATCTGAGTGGTAAAAGGTAGAAGGAAGTAATTTTCTAGAAATAGCACTTTTTAAAAAGTTATGTCAGCAAACACTGCAGATWAAAGAAATTACTGAATTCTAAGCTAATGGTTCCAGAGATAGTACAGACATACAGAGTTTGCAAGGTCTAAGGATATGATTTTGAAGACAATGTGTAGCCTTGAGCTGACTAGTCTGCATGCTCACGTATGTGCAAGGAATTCAGCCTCAAGCTAAGAATCTTCGTTTCAAGGAAAGATGATTGCAGGAGAAATAATCTTTAGGGATCTGCAGCACGTTAACTCGCAGCCAAAACCACAATCCATTCATTAGTGGTGTTGCCTACTCCTGGGGCTGGAGTACTGCTACAGGGGTGGGAGTTGTTCCTCAGTTGTGCGACTTTCTAGGCCAATGACTCACGTGTTAGTGAGTTAATTATTGATGCACGTTTCATTGAATAGGAAGAGTTAAAGGTGCTTTCAGTTCCATCATAAAGCTATACAGCAGAGTATTGTTTAGTGATGACGAGAGATAAAACCACAGTGTGTAAAACCTTTAAACGTTGACATTGGTGGGGGGAGAAGGTATACATGTAACAAAGCTATAGTAGATCAATTCTACAAGGTGATTTGGGTGGTACATTTACATTGGTAAATCTGACCAGCATTGGTTTAAATAAAAATTAATGCAGTTTGTGCYACCTTTTACAGGATGGTCATTTGGAATGACAGTCTCATAATGTAAGAGTCATCAAAGATGCTGTTTAATTGAAGATAAGTTTCAGCATGATGTGGTGGCTGATAGAATAAATGTAACTGCTGTAAACAAGCTGAGGGCTATCAGTTGGAATTGCACCTATATATGACATTTATAAAGTGTCACTGGACATGATGGCCTTTTCTGATGTCTGTATGTTCAGAAGAATACTGATAATTAGTAAAGAGCTATAAGAAATTTGGGAAATGTGTCCTTTGGAAAGTCTCATTCCCTTTCTGTGGTTAATTACTGCATGAATTCTGGTTGTGCCTGCATAATAAGCCACCAGCTTATAGCAAAATGATCTACTATCTCTTAAATACTGTAAATTTCCTCCTTCTCTTGTTTCAAATTTCTATATCATCCATCTCTTTAATTATATGCTGTACTGGTGATACCTTCCAACATTGCAAAGTAGAACGTAATTAAGTATCCATAAARTCGAAGAATAAAAAGAATTACTAATTCCAAAGCCAATACTTATAGAACTGTAATAACAAAATTATTCTGGAAATACACATTGTTTTTTTTCCTTTTTAATTTTAAGATATTACCATAGTGAGAGAGAGTATTACACTTTCACTGCCAGATGTTAGTTCTACTGAATTCTAGACCAAGTAAATCTTCATTTTCTAGCCTTAAAATAGTAATAAAAAACCTTATTTTTCTTGGCACACAGCTTTACAACTTTATAAACTTAAGTTGCCTTTTATTTCATTTTTCCTTTACCTTTATGAGTATAATTATACTTTCCTTCAAAATTTCTTCTATAGCCTTTCGGCTATTAAAGTAATATTAACGACTCTGTAGTTGCCAAGATCACTTTTATCAGTTTGCTAAATATGCACATGGCACTTGCTATGCTCCAGTTACATACTGTTTTCCTGGGTTTGTTACACTTATTAGCAAGACTTGTTCTTGGAATTATGCTGTCACATTCTTGTTTTCTAGAGACTGGAGATGATCCAGTCATACTGGGGTATAAAACTCTTGGAATGGTGCTTCATGCTGACATGTTGTGTTCTGTACTGTCATTCCCATTAAGCTTCTGTGTTTCCCTATATGGTTTTAAATATTATTTTAATCAACATATCTAGTAACATAATTGAAATAACAAGGTAGAGTATTCATTATAAAGAAYGTTGGCAAATACCAACCATGTAGGAATCATTTTGATCATCCTCATTCAAGAAAGACTAATGGAAAATGAAACAAGAAAGAAAAGCTTTAGGTACATTTCTGGGTTGCTAAGTAAGACTGAGGCAGACCCAGTTCAACTGTCTGGACTCTTTGGGAAGATTCAAATACTGAAGTTGTCATGAATGGGTGTTTCAAAGTCACTTAAGGAATAAGGTAAGTTGGATTGATTTAGGCATGAGTTGGAGCACTTGGCTTGTACTCCCATTTGGATCACCAGACATGCAATCTTTACAGACACTGCAGTGTTGTGAGCTGAGAGAGCAGCAAAGAGATAGTGACTTTTGCCCTAAAAYACACACCTGTGACCTAATCCTATTTCCTACTTACCTGGCCTCCAGATGCCATCACCTGCTGAAGTGAATGCTCTCCCTTGTGTTCTGTGCCGTATTTGCCAGCCCCACGTCCAAGCCCCCCATGGGTGCACCTCAGATGACRCAGGACACAAAGCCTGAAGGAAAGGAAGGGAATTTCAGTAACATAACTGTATGGTGGGCCATATGCCATAATATTAGATGTCTGCCTCTAGTCTGCAGTGCACAGACTGTATAGCTAATGCATGTCTTTCTTTAAAAGTCTCCAAATGWAATGTATGTGCTTGAAGGTAACTGGGACCTCTGATGGCAATGGTTAGGTTTCTTCTTAAGCTGCCCTAGATATTGTTGAGGATTGAACAAATTCTACCRTAGACGGAAGATAATAAGTTGTCTGAAGAGCACAATGAAGGGAAGTTCATGATGAACTTGCTTATGTCTGGATAAGGAATATGTGAAAGGAAAGACCAGACTAACATTTTCAGCATATTTTTTTTTCTTAGTGGCTATAATATTGGCATATTAGACATAATTAATTATTGMTATTTTTATTTTCCAAATAATTATTTAATCCCATAATTGATTAATTGCATATGTACTTATTGACTAACTGGTTCTTTCCATTGCTGAGTATCTATGTTATTGATTCATAATACTTTATTTCTTTTCATATTTACCTAATACAGTAGATGATTCATCATAAAATTACTTCCCMGCTTGATGCATTGCAACAAGGCAGTTGCTTTCTAGATAAGTGATTGCTTGTCGGTGTGACCAACCATAAGTCTCACCTGTCATTCTTTACAGTCCACTTTATATTTCTTCTTTTCTCCTTCACAAAATTGTTCTTGTCTTTTTCTTGTTTCCGTTTGCTCTCTACATCCTTTTTTTCAGTATCCATGAATTAGTTCTCCATCTCTTTCCCATTTGGTCGGTTATCTCCATGAGCACCTGTCTGATTTTCTGCTTTCCCACTCCAGCTACATCCAGTTCAGTCCAACATTTATTTTTTTCATCTTCCTGATCGAAGTATAAGGCTAGAATCTCAAAATGGTCTTCACAATTTCTCAGAACCTCCAAGTAATTTTCCTTGCTTTCCATCTGATTTGGATTTTGTTGATCATATTAACCTGTATTAGCTTTAAGACACTCACATCCCTCTATTTCTCTTGTCATCTCTCATTTCCATTTTTGGTCATACAAGAGTCCCTGAGGGCCTCTCTCTTCCATTTGTGTTTTTGATGATCATATGCATGCCTAATTTCGAATTCCCACTTTCTACTTGTCAATAAGTCTGCCATCTTTCCCTGCTCTGCGTATGTATGTTCTGAAATTACACTGGTTTTCAGGCAACTTCTGAACTTTTCTTTTCCTTTTTTTTTYCCCACTTTCAATGTRACTAAAATTTAAGCTACTTTAAGTCATAAGCTACTAAGGCAGTAATATAAAAATCCGAGTTGATTATTCTGAATCACACCAAGCTCAATCTATACCAGAAGTTTCTCCAATGGTAGCATGTAGTAAATAATAAGGAAAAGATGATAGCAAGAAAAGAGCCAAATTATTGTTTTGCCAATTTCCTCTCCCTAAATACAGCAATCCCATATTTACTTCTATAAGATACAAGGTAGCCCTGGATCTTTGAGTTTTTCTTTTACTGTGTGAAAAGTTAGAGTCAGTTTAATTTCTCCCTCCCTTTTATTATCAATAGATAATAAAACTCTTGAGTATTCTTATCACAATTTTCAGTGACTTTTCTTGTTTTACTTTATGAAATGGAGGGGTAAAAGTTCAGCTGTTCAAATTATGAAAGAATGCTATAATGATACAGTAGCAAATTGAAGTTTTTCGGTTTTGTTCTAGTCTTTATACCTTTTTTTAAAAAAATCTTACTTTTAATTTGTGGTAATCACATATACTCTCAACAGAGAGACATAGCTCTCCCAGGATTTTCTTGGGAAGCTGTGAGAAAGCTCAGAGAAAATAATTGTTTTAATTCTATCTCAATCTCTGCACCTAGCAGGCAATCACTGTTTGTCAAAGATATTTACAAGAAGGAATTGTCCCTTCTTGACCAATAGGTGAGAGAAGATTCCTAAAGGCCAGTCACATTTCTATAAGAACTATGTATTTCTAACAATAAATTGTTTCTGTAAGAACCGTGTATTTCTATTAATAAAGTGCCTTTTCATGCCTTCTAATGATGGAGTCTCTTTATCACCTTTGTCTGTCCCCAGTACCTGTTGGTGGTAATTAGTGACCCCAGAAATGATATTAATTTGCCTTTTAAACTGCAATTAATTTGATGATTCCAGTGAGCTACATATAATCTTTATCCTCAGGCCTAGAGGGCATTTAGAGCCCATTGTTTGCATTTATTCCTGTTTGTCAGTCTGTTACAGGCTTTAGTATCATAGTATCAAAAAATCTCTCAATATTGTGATTTTGGTGTATTTTTTTGTTTTATATGAGAAAATTTCTGTTCTATATTATTTTGTCTCTTTACTTTTCAACTCTTTCCCTGCTCATTTATGACTGCCATGAACAACAGAGGCTCCAGGATGAACTAATACTGRTTTCTACTAGTCATCTCCTGTGTTACAAAAACCTATTGCTCATTTTTGTCCTTTCACTCTTGGTTTTAAATCAGTCAATAATCCATGCAGGAGCATGTCTTTTTATTACAGGCTTAGTTTCTTTAAGTATCTTTTAAGGGACATAGTGAAAAGTTTTTTATTCCATATGCGTGTTTTTGTCCAGATTGCATTTTTTCTTGTGATAAACCCTTCCATCAGTGAAGGAGTTATTATCTTTGTAATAATTCCTTCCACCAAAACTCTATAGATGCTTATTGATTTTACCAGGAGACCTGTAATTTCCTTGTGCTCTTCTCTTCCCTCATATTCTGCCACTGGTACAAACTTGGAGACACATTAGGCTTGAGCCTGACTTAAATTGTGTCTTGCATCTAATAGTTGGTGGGCTTACAATTGTATGTTTAAGTTTTTTCAGAAGTCTTGGAGGAGAGCTGCTGGTTATGGTTATGTCTTAGTATTTTCCCTTTGATAAGGTTCCTGTATTTATTTTTTTTGCAAAGATAGATCTACTTAAGCTCCTGAACATGGACTGCAAATTACCCTAAAATCTGAGCTTTTCTCTGTAATAGCTGAGTCATTCCTGAGAGAGTCTGTTATGCTTTTATCATTCAATAACGCTACAGACTTTATAGCAGTTTTCTTGCCTAAAATGTATTTGAAAAAAAAATTTTACTAATTTTTTTTATCTTTTGCAAGTTATTTCTCAAAATCCTGTTGGGCTGCATTTGTAGCCCAAATATATGTAACTTAAGAGGGCACATCCTTTAATGTTTTTTTCATATGAGCAACCCTTCATCTTTTATTTAATTTAAATAGCCTTTTATTTTGCCATGTAACTTTTCTGACTCTAATGTATGATTAAAGTTTTCATGAGAGCTGGTTTGCATTTACTCTGAGCTGGAGTCTTTGAACACTTAGTTTACTGATATGAGTGCTTCACCCTTTTAGCTCCTCCTTTTAGTCTCCTTTAATTTTCCCTTCTTGTATTTCTTTGGATTTACTATGTTTATTATTTAACAGAAGTTTCTTTGTTTAATTTTAGAGTGTTAAGATCACAGTTTGTATTTCAACTAGGAGGAATCCTTTATACAGGATTAGAGAAGGTCATATTCAGGAATAGAGAAGGTCACTAAAGGTATCTGAAAATTTAGTGAATTCCTAAGAATTCACTTCAATAATAAGAACTTAGAAATTCTTCTTACATCTCAATGACTTTTTAAAAATAAATTCAGTCACTGTTGCTGTGTTAATTCAAAAGACCGATACAGTGTCTGTATCTATATTGCCAATGTGTATTCCTCCTTTTAGCCAGTAACTTTGAACCTGTAGAAATTCTGTGGTGCATGTACGTTCAATTAACTTTATTAGTCTCAAGATTTTCTTGAGCATTCATTAACAATTTTTCACAGGCTCTTCTTGCAATCTATTTTAATCTATGCTATTCCCATGTTCATAAATCTCCTGCTGACCCCCTTTGAGTTGTGCCAGACATGCCTGTTTGGTTAATACTGTCAATTAGAGCTGAGCATTCCATTTTATTTACATTTCTATTTGATGTCTAAGTAGAAATACACTGATTTTTTTTATCTTGGTCTTCTCAGATTTTTTGATTGGTATTTCAACTGAACTTTAGTTGGTGAGATTGTTATTTAGCGCTCAAATGTTATTAGCCTTTCTGCCTTCTCTTTTCTTGAAGATGTTTTATTGTCCTGGAAGATTTGTTATTCCAAGCTTGGCTCTTCAGTACCGTTTTTTGTTTCCCTTTGTTTGTATTACTTACCTCTCATGTGATATACTTGCCAATGGCTCGGCTTCCTATTTGGTTCACCTGAAGTCCATGTTTTCCATACGAGCTTCTAGAAGTCCTCCAGTTCATCTCAGAAAATGCTACCATCTTCAAGAACAACTTAACTTTTCCCTCTGTCCTTTTTCTGCTGTTTCATTGCTTTCATCTSTAGCAGTCAGGTCACAGGTGGTTTATACCCAGTTATACATTGAGTAGCCTTTTTCTATCGTTTCAGATTCCAGCTTCCCAGGGGGGTACTAGCTGCAGGATGATGTGAAGCAATCATTGAAGGGGAAGGTCCCATTGGTTGGTTAGCTCCCCTTTTCAGCTAGTTGCACTTCTCCTCTAAGGTGTTCTCTTGTGTCATCAACATGGAGTCTGTGAGGGAGCTGCAGTGTGATTTTGGGAGATTTTTGGCAGACTGAAGCATTCTTTCTCCAAGAAGTTCCTTTCTCTGACAGTTTTCGTTTTATGAGAGAACTTATTATATGGTTGCAAGGGCATATAATATTTTTAGCAAGGAAATTATAGGAAAAAAAACACTACATTCACCAGAAACATAATATTTCTAGCAAAGAAAAAAGATGAGCAACAACAAAAGTACTGAAATACTCAAACAACCTTGCCCATATAAGRAAGTGCAGGCTCATAATCACTGGAAACACAAAGAATATTTGGACTCTTGMTTTGGATTTGGCCATTTAGCATCTATTTGACTTGGTTCAATCCTGCAGGATAGTCAAAAGATGTGTTTTATATCTATTAACTTGAAACCCTTATGTCAAAGTCAGGCCTTTATAAACATGAAATAATTTCTACCTTTAGGTAAAAGTCTAATAGGCATTTCTTAAGGAACTTAAGAGGAAGGGAAGGGCAGAGGAATGCAGAGGAGGAATTTATTTTAATTGTGCATAGAGGCAGATTACTTCTTTCCAGTTAGAACCTTGCTAATTTGTTTTCAGTAAACATCACCACTGGTTTAGTAATGATTGATTTATATTTGGTTAACACACTTCAGCTAAATAATCCCTAAAAGATTTAATAAATTTACCAAGAGATARAACTAATTGCAGCTAGTTTCAGAAAAAAAGTATTAGCCAGCACTGAATTTTAGTTATCCGTAAGGTGAGCATGTCACAAAATTCAATTGGATAAGACATCTCATTTTGTAATATTCTCACAGCATTTTTTTTTTTTTTATGAAAGTTATGGTCCACTTGAGTGAAGCTGTGAACCTGGGGCACAAGTTTTGTTTTCACACTGAGTTCAAATAGACTTCCTAAAGGATCATTTATAATCATATAATTTGTTCAATGTTTCTGTTCTTTCTCTGCTACATGAAGTTGGCATTTATGCTGTAAAGAAATCATTGTCATTTTGTGGGAGTAAAGACTGCTGATAGCTAAGGGCTATACATAAATAGCAGACTGTGCTGGAATGAAAGAAGAAAGGATATTACTATAAAAAGTAAAACTCTGCACATTTAATTTGTTGTTGAATACTGTCTAGTACATCAATCTAATAGTAAAATGCTTACATTAACAGTGGAGGTCTTTTCTTGGGAAAGGCTGTAGAAAGATCAGCAAGTGTCATCAACTTTTTATTGAAGCTTACTAGAGGATTATCTTTTTACTGAACTACATGTTTTGTAAAGGCCTTATACCTTTTAATGAATGTTAAGAAAGTAGCATCAGGTTCATTTAGTTGTTTTTTAGGCTGTGGACAGTATCTCGCTAAGTAGCCTGGGGATAGAGGCTGATAACAAACATATASAGCAGATTCACAGCCACAAGGGTTATCATATGTAAATGGATTCATTTAGGGAGGTGCCATTAACACAAACATTGTGGTTTATACATTAGAGCATTAAGGTGAGTGAGACCTTCTTGCAGAGTTCACAAGTAATTGCTGTAATGTGTCACATAATCTRGAGATGCTTTGTATAAATAATCTCTAATGGTTTCTTCAAGCATTGCTTCCCAGTGTGGGGGAAGCACAGGATATACCTGTGGCCAGACTTAATRGATAAATAGGCATGAATCAGGTGAGGGAATAGCATGCAGTGWTTCAGGAAATGCTTACTAAGGATAGGATTGATCTAAGATGAGTTTTTGAAATTGAAAAAAAAACGAATCGTTTTTGACAGAGCCATTTATCCTACCAGTTTATCTCCACTGACTATAGCGTGTGTGACTGCTGTGTCTGTGATAGTTTAGATATAGTCTCAAATACTCTTCTGGAGAAACAATTAGGGTTTTGCATGGCTAAAACTAATCAACTACTTAGGACCTCATCAGCKGTCACTTTTGCCAATAACCTTTCTACTGCTAATACAATTTACTGAAATGTGTACCTATCCCTTTTAGGTGGCCCAAGGTCATCAAAACAGATTCATCATTGTCAACTTCCATGTCACTTTGAAGTCTGTAGGTTTTATTTCAGATCTGAGGAAGAGCCTTCAAGGCTGTCTCCTTTTTATCTCTTTATAGCAGCCTTTAGGCATCTCTTCTTCTTAAAACTATGTCACAATCACATATTTGGACTAAGTACAACATCWCTGCTGTTATGGAGCCAACCAGTTCATCTGTGTTCCTTTTACAGTTAGGGGGATGGATGCTTTGCTGATCTGAAAGAGAATCCTGAGAAAACGAATTTTGGTTAGATGTTTCACTTTTAAATAGGTAAAGTAATAAAAATCTAGTAACAAAATACTATATATTTTAGTAGTAAACTTAGTTTCTACACCATTTAAGGACAGCAATTTTCCAGACAATATGAGCATGTGTGTTGATTTTTTTTAAAGCGCTCAAGAAATATCTGTTAAGTTGGAAGCTCATCTCAGTTTAACTGTGGTGTCACTCCACTAATTCAAACTCATAATATTTGCAGTGTTTACCTGCAACAGTAATTGCATATAAAAATTTACATCAGCTGCCTCCTGTATGTACACACTACTCACCTGAAAAATACATATTATATCTCTGGTCAGATGTTAATTATGCATTCTCTTTTTTTCTTATGTGCATTATTCATATGAAAAAACTTTAAAGCTTGGCTTTTGGGTAAATTTATATTGTCACATGGATGATGATTTTTCAAACCTGTGTTATTTACTGCATAGACCTGCTAGACTGCTCTACTGAATAAATAGAAGTCTTGGCAAAGTCAACAATTTTGCAAATACGTGTTATTTACATAATCCTTTTCACAGAAGTATGAACAGTATTTCCAAGATCTGTTTGTGAATAGTGTTAATTAGAAAGGCAATTTATCTTCTAATGGACCCTAAAAGTGATTATGGTTGCCTCAGTTGTACTTTTTCTGTTTACAGATTGTGGCTTAAGAGATTTTTGGGAGTATCTTTTTTGTCAGTCTAGGTGTAGTGCTTAAAGTCCATGCATTTYGAGTACTTACAGTCCTTGCATGTTGTTTCTTAGGATGATAAGTCATGTTTCTCACACTGTAAAGATCTGTATTACATTAGCTTCAATATCAAAGATATTTTGATTTACATATGTTATGAAAATGAAAGCAGTGCTCCCCATTCTCCTTATTTTTCTTCAAGTTTTTTCTGTGAAAATGTGAATGTTAAATCTCAAGCTTCTGGAAAAGTTATATCTCCCAAAATGCAGATTTATGTACTTCAGCAGCTGATTAACGAAGCCATGATATCTGTGACTCAAGTCAGATTCTTTGATATGATAATTTTGATGAAGCAGTATTCATGTAAGCTTTTGGGGGTATTCTTTTGTCATGCAGTCCTTGTTCTGTCTCACACCATATCGATGAAAGTCAGTGCTGAAAACTGGAAAATCCAGCTGCTGTGTTTATTTAATGTAGTGAGTAAGCAATTTATTTTCTTAGGGTTGGGTAGGCTTTAGTGTCTCAAAAAAGAAAAAAAAAAAATCAGGTGTGATTAGTTTGTGCCCAGTATTCTGCTTTGAGAAAGGGTAACTTGTTCAAAGGTTCTGGTTTTGCCTTGCTTTCCCCAAGGCAGTTGCATGTGCTCCTGAAGAGGAGTCAGTAGATAGTGAGGAGTGAGGCCTGAGCAATTTGTCTTCATATTTATGCAGATTGCCTAAGGAAAAACTCCCAGTGATTGCTGTCACCATGTTGTTATCTGAGAGAATGATCGTTCTGACAGAGACAATTGCTGCCCCAACATTTCTGTTAACATGAAGATTGATTCTACCTTTAGGCATTATTTTGAGGTCTCAGCGGAGCTCCTGAAGCTTTTTGTTTCCCTTGTACATACTTGCTTCTCTTCTTTCAGGCTCAACATTAATAAAAATATTTCAAAATGCAAGAATTAAAATTGTAGACAAAGGTTGTTGCTGGGTACTGTATTCAGATTGACCTTACTCAGAGGCCAGTGTGTGGATATATTTTCAGGGAAAGGCCACATATAGTAAGTATTCAAGATCCCCTTCAAGAAGGATCTGGTGTTCAAATGTTGTTGCCATCACTGTGTGTATTAGCAGGATATATTGTCTATTTTTATATATAGTGTAAATATAGTATGTATTATACATATATATGATATATTATATGTAATATATTTGTATATGTAATATAATAAGTACTTTTAATTAGGGAGAACTGTAAAATGGGAATTTTTAGTATGTAGTTGATTGGTTTTTTTTGTGATCAAGCTTCAATTCCCCTTTCCAAGGATATACTKTAGCCCTAAAATAATCAGAAGGCTGGAAATGATTTGGTATGACAGCTGAAGAAGACATCTGTAATCTCTTTTGACAACATAAGTTATTTAGTATTTTTAAAGTTAATTCAATATTTCTGAATGTAATCATATTCAGAAACTTCTAGCACAAAACAAATCYATTATTGAAGAACTGTGCTTATTATTTATTGTATTTAGCCTCCCCACAGTATGAGTTTTAGGGTTTTGTAAAAGAAGCTGGATGTTAGTGCCAGAGGCCAGCAGATAATGAGATGACTTATTCCTCAACTAGAAGGGGCTATTACAAAAATTAATTTTTAAGATGTCAAATGCATTATATATGCAGAGAAAATTAACAGAAATATAGCATGTCATTTTCACTATGTTATTTTTGTAATGCTATGATTTATTTCTGCAAACAATAGAAAAAACCACAGTTACTCCCTGAGTTGTGACATTATGATTGAGAGCTGGTTGAGCATCTACCTCCTTGAGCAGGCCTGTGTTGTCACTAAATGTATGCTCCTGTAATCTACAAACCAAATGTAAGACAGTAGAATTTATTCAAGCAAGAAATACAAATTTGCCTCTCTCTGATCAGGATTCCCACCAATTCATCACTTTAATGTATGCTTTGCCTCAGCATAAAAGCCTGCTTAAAGGGCTTTAACTYATTCTGATATGACACGTTGAACAAAGTAACACTATTTAGGGAACAAGCCCTGTTGCAGTTATCACCACTGTTAACTTGATGAATTCTAACACTGAAAATAATTTACTGAAAATGACTTGTTGAAGTATCACCTATTCTGTGAGGAGGTAGGGGGGAGTAAATTCCCCTCATAATACAGCTGCAGAACCAAATGAAGGTCATGGGGTCACATTTCAATACTGAGCTTGTTTTCACTTGTKATCTCCAGCTCATGAACTTCTGACTTTGTTATTTAGTATGTTTGGTATATTGATTAGGAAAGGTTCTGTTAGTTCACAATGCTGGGAAAACACAGTAAGGCACCTTTTGTGTCTTATTTGCTGTATTAAGAATTGTCCTTTAGACACAGTTTGTTATTGTCTGTTCCCCCCTCCTGGATTGTAGTTTTCTAGATCTTTAAAGTTGGTTCAGTATRAGTAAATTAATTGGCATTTTATGTCAAGCACAGGAGAATATTCCTTTTGGAGCCCAGTTGTATGATATTGCATAGAATTCTGACTTGGTAGAGCAGTACAATACATGTAATTTGCAATGCCAGGAGAAATTATACTTTGCAGTTTCTATCTATAGCTGCATACAATGTGAATGTGATTCCTATTGCCAGTCTGCATAATATTCTCATTATTGTGACACTGGGTGTGCCCAGGATGGAATACATGGAGTGTAAAGTCAGCCCAAGCCCACTGGTATCCAAAGGTCTTTTTGTTCACAGTTGTATTATTTGACATTCTGTGTTTGGTGGAAGTGTGAAAATACCTCCATGCCAGTCCGGCATGTGAAGGAAGATATTTGGTCTCTTTGGATTAACTTGGGGATGAACATTGGTTGGTTTATTTAATAACAAAGACCAGTTGCTGATCCACTAAGCTGATATATTTATCTAGATCAAAGTCCCCCTGTGGGCCTGTTTGTCTGGAGCCAAGCTCAGCTGTTGTTGTAGCAGCTGTCACCAGTGACTCCCTACACCCTGCCATGAGCCTTGGGAGCACACTGCCCCTGGCCATCTCCTCTCAGTCTTCCTCCATTACAGGACTTCAGTGGTTGATCACAGTTCCTCAAAACATTGCACAATGATAATTTAATATCTGGTCACAACTTCAGCCAAGTCTTACTAGGATCTTTGCAAGACATCCTTCTTTCYACTAGTAAGCCAAGCTATATCCCTAGTGGAGCTAGAGTTCTCAGYGCACATAAACACAACACAGGTCTCTCATGTAGTGAACTACAGYGATACTTCACTAGATTAAAACCTCTCCAGGCAAGCTGGTCTGAATTCTTAGGATTACAGCAACCACTGTGGATCTGTAAGTCTAAGACAGAACAGATAAAAAAAAGAGATGGTGATTTTTTTTTGAGATAAATATATGCAAGGAAATAAAAATATTAATACCATCATAATTGAATAAAAATTGAACCCCTGGAAAGCTACTCTAATGTCCTGCTGTTGGACTACAACACACCCAGTGCCGCCTCCGTGTCTGTCTCTCGCATGTAGAGTGAATCTTGTGGCTTTTGATCCCCTGGTATTCTTGGAGGTGGTTCATGGGGTAAGAATTGTTGATACTGTATCAGCTCTACTGCTTTTAGCTCCAGTTTTAAAATAAAATATTTTCTCACAGAATTTTTCTATCATATACCGCTTCTTAAACTGCACGGTAAAATAGAGATTTAATGGGTATGTCAAAATGATCCAAACGTTTTTCCCTTTATGTTACTTAGTGACGTATAAACATTTAGTACTGGTGATTTAGTGAACAGCATGTGGGGCTAGACTAATCTGGTCCCTCTCCATATCACCCAAAAGTTGGGGAAATTTGTCTTTTGGATTTAGCCTTGGGTGTTCCATCTTGCCCTACAGAGCCGCTGGTGTTGCTCCCAGCAGCGAGGAGTGGTTCAATCCCTTRACAGTTAGGTCTAGATTAGATGCAGTCAGACTGAGTGCTCCCAAAAAACAAGTGCCCAGGTCTCCTTCAGTTTCTGTCCGTGTAGAATAAGGAAGCCAGTCCACATATATGGTGTGATGTGCTTTGTAGCTGAATCATGGATGGTAAGTTTTCTAAATCCAGAAAACAAAGTTTTTTCAACTTGTTTTGTAATGAATTTTTTCACTTTCAGCCTTTCTCATAATAATCACACCCTTGAAACTTTCCCATTTCTTAAGAGCATATGTATGCATGCACAATGTGCATATTATATGTGTATATCTATATACAGTGCATATATATAAAGGCAGTGCTTGCATTTGGGTAAATTACTCCTAAAGGAGTAATTAATTTTTGATTCTATGATTCCAATTTGGAAAAAGCCTTTTCTTCACCATCTGATCTGTTATGCTTCCAACTTTTTCTCTCTTAACTTCATTATTCTGTTTCTTTTGCATTGTTCTGTTTTCCTTGGGAAAGGCAGAAACTTCTAGGATTCTGGTTTTTCTTGCCTCTTATTAGGCCAGTAAGGCTTGGSAATGAAAAGCACATTAAAAAGTTGGCTTCAGAAAAGCTGGCTGCTGGGGAAGGTTAATGCTCCCTTTTAAATCTGATTTAATACAATTCTTGGTTTCTCTGCTTATTGTAAATAATATCCTTATAGAAGTTTTTTATCATGGAAGGAAACAGTTTCACTTACACAGTGTTACAGTTAATTGCTGTTGCTSTTTCAGCCACATTAATCACACAAAAAAATCTTACTTGGGATGCATTGTTAGTAACAGTCTTTGGCAAATTTAACAAAAACTCCCCATAAAAATGACCTGTGTTAATTCTCTGGACATGTACTAGGTCTTCTKGATTTTTTCAAGAAAGAAAATAAGGATTTCATCTATGTGCTGATAAATATTTGCCATTTTGCAATTACAAACATACGATATCATAAATACATAATAGCTCAAAKTCTTTTGAATATATTTTTGTTACTAATAGATCTTTCTTCTTCCATAATGAGCATGATTTTGTCTTATCTGAGAGTTATTAGCTGTTCAGTTGTGATCCAGCTGTATAATTWATGTTCAATTCATTGWAGGGAAGAGAACCTAAAGAAAAGCRCTGGGAATTTTTTTGTAGCAGTCARTAAYTTATAAGAATAAATATGTCCAAATTTTACTCCTCTTGTCTACAGTGAGGGTTACAAAAACATTGTCACATATTTATATCTAATACCTGATGCACACAGTTTAAACCAGCAATTTTTGTTCATAATTTGTGTTCTTCTTATACTAATTGAATTTTGCTGCCAAGTTCCTCCAAATACCTTTCTAAGTATCTGACCAAATTAGCTATTTCTGTAATTTTTTGACCCTTTAGCTTTCCATGGTATTTAATTTTTAATTTCAGTCACTATTCAGAGSTCCCACATGCCATTAAAAAGGTGTGGTTTCAGTTGGGTGATTGGCTTAAAATATTTAATGGCTTYTTAAAAATAAATCTTGTTCTGATTTTGACTTGCCTAAACTGACACAATTGGGTTCATTAAGTGTTCAAAGTGTCTTACTGAATGGATATGTTGGCATTATACATCGCAGTAATTTTATCCCTAGTCATTGTAAAAAAAAATTTAAAGTCATATCGAGCTTAGTGAGTTTATTTGCATACAGAATTATTAATACTCTTAAATTCATATACTGATGAAGTCTGTGTATAGAGCATATGCTGTGAAAAAATTTACCTATTTACAGGTGCTGATGCCCATACCACTCTAAATCGGGTATGAGGGAAAACTGTGATCAGAATTTGGCAGACTTCCACTGTATCTAAAAACACCATACAGTTTGTAGTGCCAGTATACTGTAAAGGAACATTATGTGTTAAATCCTTTTGGTTCATTTCTAAAAGGCTCATCTGAAGTATACTATACTCAGACTCAGCATTTCTGATCTACTGGTGTCTGCTTCCACCATCTGCTTTTGCAGAACTATTTTTACCTTAACAAGTATCAGTGGCTGCCACTGAGTGGCCCTTTGATGTGCAGTCAATCACAGACAAGAATAAAATTGTATAATAGACTATAATTTCCTSTCTGATCATAAGGTCTGCTTTTTGTGCTGGGTGATTTCCTTCAAACTAATTGACAAATGCACTGGCACAGGGAGAGATGGGCTGCAGCTGCCTGTGGTTTGTCAGAAGGACAGAAGGAAAGGAAATCTTGAGAAGTACTGTGGTGTTTGTGACATTGAGATGCATCTTCTGGGAATATTCATAGTTAGAATGAAGAACTTGTATTTTTTCAGCAAAAAAGGCTGTCCTTTCTTTCTGGCTTTAAAATATGTTTTGAAAAAGAGAAAATCACATGGAAAACTAACTTGCTCTTCTAGCGTCATTCCTTCTACCAAGGGACAATGGAAACACAGCACACAGCCCAAAATAATAACGTAATACTGGTCCACCACATTTTCTTTAGCAAGCTGAAATAATTCATCAGCGCAGTCAGACTTTAAAACCAAAGTTAAGAATTACCTCTTCTCTTTCAAAATGCATTGTATCTCATATGCCTCACAGAAATGATGGTGCATTTTTGTTTTCCACCCACTGTTATAAGGTGTGCCAACCAGCATTTTTGCAAGAGAATTTGTGGAACTGTGCAATGGAGATCTGTTTGGGCAGCAGTGACCCATTCACAAAGGTTGCATGTTAGGAGCAGGCTGTACTAGTGGCCTCTCACAACACTTCAGCATTTCCAATGAAAAGTATCCCATGTATAGAGAATTACATTACATTACAAMCATAGATTTATTTTTCTCCTTGTTCAGAAAATTTTAACTTCGTGCCTTGCTCAGAATTCTTTGAATTTTCATTCTGAGCTGGTAGGAAATTTTTTKGGGGGGAGATGTGTTAATTTTGATTTAATGAAATGAGTATTTTTAACTTAAACTGTTTTAAAACAAGTAAGAAGAAGCAGATTCATCCTGTCATCATCAATTCAGCTGTTATTTCACATTTTAATTTATGTGTATCTAGCTTTTGACATAGCAAGAATAATTTTCTTTATTTGGCATTCTCAAAATTATAGCTGCCCAGAAAAATCTTTGGCTTCAGTACATGTGGCAGGGGAAACTGTTCTTCCAGGGGAATTATGACCTAACTAGATAAACAGTTTTCATATTCTGATATTTAAGACATTTTGATCTAGCATGACAGTAAGCTAAAACTTCAGATTATGAAGCYTCCATTTTAAAATTTATGGAATTACTTTAGATAACTATCTTAGTCTTTAATTTAAAAAAAMAACTTATAGTTTCTCAGCTTTTTTGTGAAAAATACCTCAAAATTTTAAACCTGCAAGCCATGAAATATCTAAGTTTGCATGATCTATGTACTAAGATGTAACCAAAAGAGAAATAATGATGTTATCATCCTCAAAGTTCTTGATGTGTTGGACAGTAAAGGTAAATCTAGAAAAACAGGTTGGCAGAGAATTGATATAACGGCAAGRAACTTATTCAGTACATTTATGGCACAGCACGGCTCCACATGGTCTTCAGTATTTGCTGTGCTTATCTATAATTTGTAATTGCTTTCAGTCTGCTTTGAGTTGGTTTAAAAAAAACCTAAACAACAAAACAGAAGCAAAATTGCTTCTATGTGAAAAGTCTCACAGTTTTCATCCCATCATATTCAATTGGTATACTGTGTGCATCACCAGTTTTTAGTCTCTTGAGAGACTTACTGTATTTTGGCATTTCATTATTTGGGGTTTTTAACTTTTCATTTTTGTAATAGTGTTTGAGTCATGTGCCCAGTAAGCATTTTTGTGAATTGGAGCCCATACTCTTACTTAGCAAGCTCATGTCTACTTCTGCTCAGTGAATGGGATTTGGCTCTGTACTGAAATTAATAGCATTTGAGTTCAGGGGTTTAAACATAAATGTGTTACTAGATAGATATATTTAATATGTTTAAGGGGCRAGCATAAATAAATATATTGTGTAAATTTTAAACAGACCCAATACATTTCTGTGTCTGTGTGTTCAGACAATGTAGTGTAATGAGTTTTTAGGATTCTTGTGTGACACTGAGATGTTTGAAATAGTRTTTCTTTTTTCCTGCTAACTAGCAGTTTTATAGTAGGAATATCAGACTATTTTTGGCAGTCAGTTTGGGCCATATGTTTTTCTCTCTCAAAAGTGGTTGCTGGGTGTTTTGTTGTGTCAAGGACTTGGAGGTGCTTATTATTATGCTGTGAGATAGATAGGAAAAGTAGATGTTAAAAAAAAACCAAAACAAGAAAACCAAACAAGGGTGGGAAGACCTTTGAAAAGCTCAAGAGGGAGAAAATTGTCTTCAATATATGGTAAATCTTCAAGCTTAGACTCAAGAACTTCTATTTTTACAAGTTCGGCAGAAAAGCTGGGTACGCATTCCTATGACACAATTGTAAATTTCTTTGGCTACCAATGATTTTGCAGTTCTCTTTTGATTTAAGGGGTTAAACTGCCAGCTAAAATAATTTTACTAAAGCTAGAGTAACTACTTATGATCTTTAACTCATCTTCACATTACATCCTTAACAGATGTAATTTTGCCCTGAGAATTTAACGTGAACCCATCAGGGTAGACTCCAAGTTGCTGCAGAAATGGTGTGGCTGAGTAGGAGACTGTAACCCCAGGGGCGCTGGGCAGAGTGTGGAGCCCTTGGGGAAGCYAGGCAGGGACAGTCAGGGCTGGTGGTGTCCCCAGTGGTCTCCCTGGTAGTGTCTCTTCAGGCTGCTCTGCCACTGCCCTGGTTTTACTTGTGAGAAAAGGTCTTGGGAGAGGAAAAACAGTGGCCGTGGTTTGAAAGGAGTAGGATGAGGTTAGCATTTAAAGGTGAAGGGCAGGGATTGGACTGTCCCAGAACATCAAAGCTGATTTTCCTGCTAGTCAAGAACTATTTACTAGTAAATTGGTAAAACGGAGATATTTAAGAAAAAAAAAGGTGGTAGAACGTAGCCTTACAATTAAGTTTCCATKTAAGAAAATCAATTTCATTTGCCTATTGTGCTTTTTAAAACAAATTAGGATGTGATTGTAGTGATACTGGGATCCCCTCTAATGGAATGAGTAAAAGCAAAGAAATGTGGACATTCAAAAGCTGRCACTGGATCTGCAAACACCAAGGCAAGAAGCCCTGTTAGTTTTCTGTTCTCCAGAGCAGCCAGCCTCATCCTCTCCCTTCAAGCAATGCATTTGGCTGTACAGCGTCCAGCCATGTAGTGGTTGTGCAGCCCACTGTCCTGGGCTTAACAGGGCTATAACAATGTTTATTCCCTGGAGCTTTAGCTTGGTGTCACTTGTCCTAGTTCTTGTAAAAATTAAATAAAATGAAACAAAAAGTTTCCATGTTAATAGGTGGGTATGTAKATATGTTTTCTCTGGGAATTTTGTTTTTTGTTATGTGTGGGACTGATCTTTATCCACATAGCCATTTTAGATGATATAGATGCCATTTTAATCCACATTATAATGTGGATTTTATAAATTTTTATACTTGTTTTGTTCTATACTGGTCATCTACCATACTTTACAAGGTGAGAAATCTCCTTCCTTAGTCAAATGTGACAGGTGCCATATTTATCATACATGTGTTTGCCTGGAACTTCAGSTGTCCAACAATGTTTCTGGTATTTAGATGCGTGTAGGTGCTACAAGAAAATTATATTAAATTTCACGTGGAACTGCAAATAAATGTAATTGTTAAAATGATGGAATCTCTCTATTGAAGYCTTCACCTTGGTAGTTCCTTTTACAGCCTTAGAGCTATTGCAGTATGTCCTACTTCAGATTTTCTGACCCTCTTATGAATTTCTTTGAACTCATGCTGTTTTTGCAAAAATATTGGTCCATTCTTTCACAGGACAGCAGTAATTTAAAAGCTGCAGGAGTATACATTTTATTTTTAAGTGTAATACTTCCTATTAATACAGAAAGCTGTAGCATATGGCTTGAAATATGTGGAATTGAAAGACTCTTATCCATATCCAAGCACATTAAAGAACTGTATGCATCTATTTAAAATGAAACATGAATTTAGGTTGATTCTGTATCAAGGAAGTTCATTGCAGCTTGGTGCTGACATAAGCAGCCAGTAAATCAGGGTGAAAATAGCTAGGAAAATAGCATTTTTAAAGAGACTTATAAAGGAAATGCCAACATAATTGTAGAGTTGAGTTAGCTAGCTGTGAATTCCTCCAGCTTAAAGAGAATACTAAAACTGAGTGAATTAATCACAGGAAATAATTTACTGGACAAATTTAGCATGTCTTAGATTAAAAGGCATACTTCCTAGAACAAAATTAGGTTACTGTGAGAATTGCTGAGTTTAAACATTGCTTCACTGCAATAGAAGAAAGCAACTGCATGTGCACMCATAGCTCTGGAGGAAAAAGAGACTAGTGCTGAGCTCTTGTCTTTATTTGCTGCTGTTCTTGGTTTGGATTACTTGCTAGCATGAAGAGGAGGAAACTGTTAACCTGCCTGCTTGTTATTCAGTATTACATTCTATTGGAGTATGTGTATGRAAATACAAACCCAGGACATCTACAGAAGAGTGCTCTTCTTCAGAAGAGACTGTAAATCCCTTTAAAAAAAACTAAAAAACACCAGCTGTAAATGTATTATTGTATCCAGGAGCAACCAAAAGCAGAGACCCTTCTGGAGAAAGACCACAGGGCAGGCATAGATAATATTCCTCTATTTCTCCCTGATGCCCTTCCAACTATTTTTAACAGGAGCTTTAAAATGTATTTTAAAGAAAATGAAGGGGGGGTGGAAATTGTGTGATGATATCTGTTGTTTTTTTTCTCTCCTTGTAGTTATAAGTTCCTCTTTGCCTCAGTATATGACTGAAAGGTGTTGCTTTTCTGAGCTCAAAACCTACATATGAACTATTTATTACTTACTTGTGGATATTATTCTTCTGTTTCCAGTATAGAGATTACTGAGCTGCCTGGAACTGCCCATTTCTTTTCTCCCCTTGAGCCAAATTCATACGTCCTGTGTCTACCACTTCTCTGGCAGAGTTTTTCAGACGGGCTGCTGCTAGGAGTGTGGGCAAACATAGTGCTTTTGCCTCTTTTGAACATGGTTCATATAAATTGATTTTGATGTGCCCTAAATCTTGTGATGGCCCTACTCACCCTTTCTGTGCCACTCATGACTTTGCGGAAAACTGTCATCCAGTACATATTTAGAATTTATGAATAATAATGTCTTGCTTTCCCTAAACAGTAGTTTGAATAAAACCYACTTGTTATTTTTATTTTAAAAGTMAATAAAACCATCAGAAGTCTCAGTCTTATAATATGAGTTCAAGATCAAGGAATGTTTTTTTATGATATTCATTTGGTGTTAGCCAGCACTAAAGATGTTTTCCTGAGAGTTTATTCCTTTCACCAAGGGTGAGGTTTTATAGATGTCGTTTATTTTAGATTACTACATTGCTCTGTGTGACTACATCGTAAAATCATTCGTTAGGTGAAGGTAATCTACAAATGATCAGAAGCAACCAAATTACTCCTGCTTAATGAGTTGCCGCTTATTGCCTGTGTAGGCTCTTTTTCTGCTGCGGCTGTGAAGTTGGCTTACATTAACGTGCATTAATTTTATTTCACAAATGCAGTGATGGAGGGGACCTAATCCTTCCAGTTATCATGGCTCAGCAGTGAGTGGAAATGCATTAAGTCAGGGTTAACTTCATTGCATATACCTGTCACTCTGGACTTGGTGCAAAACAGACACCAAGGCATTTTTCCAGGAAAATGTCATAGCAATGCATCAATAGCTGCAATGGCAATCCACTCATCTTGAGGTAGTGTTCAAGCTGTTGATTTTTAGCCATACAGACTGAAATGGGTGAAATAAATTATTTCTGAGACACTATCTCCCTCCTTGTGTAGACAGCAGAGGTTCTGTAGTTGGGTTTCCTTCACTAAAGAAGGGAACTTTTGGCAGAATGTTCAGTGCAAGGGCATCAAGACTGGATCCTACTATCATCTCAGCTTGGCTCCAAATTGTCAGAATTTGGCAAGTTTTTGATGAAAAGACATTTTTTTTGAGAGTTTTCTTGGAGAGTGCTAAGGATATTTTTGCTAATTGATGAAAGGGCTATATTAATTGCTATGGGACTGGATATTCCAATGACTGAGATTTTATCACATATTTATGTCAAGGAAAAAGTTGGGCAAGCCAGCTAGCCAGAGCTTTGTGGCAGCGACAGCTTTAAAGTGGGACCTGATGTGGAAGTAGGGTGGAAACTAAAGTGGAGGTGACTGAACCACCCTGCTCTCCAGTGCTCTTGGGAACTAAAGGTGTTAGGAAAGTCTTTTTTTCCAGTGCAGARCCCAAATGCAAAGATATGTGAAGAAAAGGACAACATCACTTCCACGCTGCCTAAATTGCTGTGGAAAGTCAAAGATCAAAGAATTTTGCAACAAGTTGTTTAACCATTTCATTGGACCTTCATTAGCATGTACAAACTGATTGTGTAATACAAGCCTGACACAACTCTGAGTTATTCCTTTCCAGTCCTGACCTCAGCTTGCAGAGTATCTTCTACCCGTATTTTCCTATTTTTTGTTTCTCTTTAGTCTTTTGCTTTACTTCTTTCCCCTTTTTCAGTTCCCRTAGCACCAGGAAATAACAATAAAAAATTGTGGAATAAGATTTAGTGCCATCCCTTTATCTTGTGCCCTGCTGTGAATTTCTGAGACTGCATAAATCCTACAGATTCATTTATACAATTTAGGTTGTACAAATTCCAGGCAGCAGCTGATATTGACTGGGGTTTATAAAGTGTCCACAAATGTATCTAATACTAATTGAGTCTAAAGATTGAAAGACTAGAACGAGATCTCATATGATTGAAGATGCAGAAGCCCCAGGGATATGAAAAATGTTACATGTGTTTTTATTTTATTTACTGAAATAAAAAATATACTTGGAACGGATGTCTTCATCCTGTGCCTTGAGAGGGGATACACAGTTGTATGGTAATAGAGGGAATTCCAGAACATTGCTGCACTACTTTATCAGGAAGCAAGGATTTTATGTTGTCTCAGTTCCTACCTTCTCTTGTTTTACTTATCCTTTCTGTGAATTTTGCTGGTTTTAATCTGTACTAAGCTGGTTAACTATACTGGATAAATTATTAATCACAGTTTATGAGAAAAATTTAATACTGAAAAGGAGAGGATAATACTTTCAAGTGTGAAGTAGTCTAGATGTAGGTTTTTGAGTTAAGAAGAGTTGTGYTATCAAGTCATGTGCCGAGACAAAAAGGACCTGATCACCACAGACAGATATTGTCACAAGATTATTTTTTTTCCCCCAGTCTTAGGAAAATAACATGTCAAAGGTCTTCTTSTCTGATCTCAGCAGAGAAAGGGCTTTTAAGAATAAAAAAAAGTTTCCCATACTTTACTCTGTCTTTAGGTTAAACTTTTGTGACTTTTTTTTTGTCCATAGGAAGAATGGGGAAGTAGAATTTACKAAGATCTTACATTTTAAATATAGGCGTTCTTTTGCCATGAATGATGCATTTATGTTATAGCTTTTCTTTGATGTGCTGCAAAGCAAGATGTGCGATTCACTACTTTAGGAAGAAAAAGAATTAGTTATGTCAAAACTAAAAAGGAAATTTGTGTTGTGTATGCAGCAATGTAAAGCTGTCTACAACTTCCTTTCATTCTTGCCGCAGTTCCTTCTGTTGCTTTGCTTCTCTGTATCAAGACTGCTTTCACAGTTTGTTCACAGGCAAGGCCTAAGCTTCTCCAATGTTTTACATTTGTCTTCTCCATTAACAACTGGAAAACCTGTTGGACTAATAACAATGGGGACTAAAGCTTTGGAACTTTTGATATGATTTGCCAAGGAAGATAGGCTGCTCAATCCCAGGACTCTGGCCTGTTGAGATTCTGGCAGGGGTCCCTGCCCCCAAGGTTTCCTCCAACCTTCAATGAAATTCTGCAACTCCCCTACACACCTGCCCCATGTACTTGTGTCTGGGTAACTCTGTTTATTTCTTTTGGATTTCTGCCAGCAGTTTAGGCCTCAGGTAAATTCTCTTATCTCCTGTTAAGTCAATATTTATTTAAATTCCAGTGGACAAACTTTATATTTTAAGTCTTCTCAACACATGTATTGTTTAGAAGAGGTCTGGAGTGTCTGCACAACTTCACCTGCAATCTCTTGAATAACGTGTGTTGTTAAGAATATCAACTTGGTATTGATTATTTTTTATTGAGGTGAAATGTCAAAAAGAAAATAAGTTTATTTTTCCTAAAAAGACAGCTTGAAATATTATATTAATGAAATATATTATATTCTGTTTTTATTCCACAGACTGAAGGTTTGTATTCAATCTTTTTATGCTCTGTGCAYGTGAGCAAAGGTCTCTTCTGTTCTTTTGCGTTAAAAAGAGTTGTTGGATAGCAGACTATATAATAGAATAAAAGTGCTTAGGGGCAAAATATTTGTGGCTTAGATTTTTCCAACAAGCAAATTTGGCATTTTAGCCTTTTTTTCCAAGTTAGCTCTTCAGACTTCTGTACTGTGAAGTGCAAAATGGTGCACTCCCACTCATTTCCCATGATTGCTTGTAGTAGGAATTGAGACTAAATTTCTTATACCTCATACACATTGGGAGGAGGAGTCACCAGTCGTAACTAAATAAAAATAAATTTATTTGAGAGAAGAATTTGCAATTCATGATGTCAAACTTGACATACACTTCCAGTAAGCGGTTTTGGTTTATACTGCCTTTAAAAGTAAATACATAAATACCACTGTGCGATTATTTTAAATGGTGCTGGTTTTATACTTATTTTATCAAGCACTTTCCTTTTACCACTACATTTGAATTGCAGTCACTGTATCTTCTTTTTTTTTTCTTTTTTTTTTGTTTCCAAAAACAATAGCATTGGCTTTTGCAAGACTCAAGAAAAAGAGGGTTTTGTATTTGTTAGGAAGAGCTCTTTGGAGATACACATGTATGCATTGTGTGTATGTGAGCATATCTATATAAATATCTTAAAATATATRTGGACATATATATAGTCACAGTGTCGCATATTAAAAAAGTATAATCCCTATTGATTTAACTATGTAGTTTGCTAGTGGCAGGGATAATTTTATTTACAGTTGAGCATTGTGTGTTCCTGGAAAGATGGAAARTGTTCAGTTGCCATTGGCTGTAACTACTTTTTGTCATATATATCCTCCTTCCTCTCCAAAGCATAATCAAAATAAAATTCAAATTCCACTGATTGTTTTGAACAGTCTGAATATATAACATGCACAGTTATCTCCAGAACACTCTTAAATAGAAATCAAACCCATAATGAGTTGTACTGCAGGAAACTGCATAACACACTGCAGGGCACCTGCCTAACACTGTATTGTGACAACTTAGCCTGATTTTAGTACATCAAGAGGATACTTTCAAGTGCAAAACTTAAAATGTTGCATGTAATTTTATTGGAATATGGCCTTATCCCTTAAAACCACATCTGAATTGAGGATATGAAATTGCAAATACTTACAACATTGGTGGCTGAGAAAAACAATGGTAGCAATCTCAGCCATATTCAGGTGTTGTTAAAGGATCTGAGACCTTTGGAGCTGTCTGGTAGACTGTACATTGGAAAAATAAAAAAATAAAACTCCTGTTTTTAGTTTTAAAAATAGTTATTTCTTTAAACTCTATGAGTACTTTTGAGCTTATGCTTCTGTTAGTCAACAAAAATGCAAAGGAGTAACATCTTCAGCTAAAACATTGTAGTGGGAATAGGAAATAAATCTTTAAAAAGACTGGTTGTTGCAATCAATACCCAGGTAGTTTAGGTGGCAGGTATAATTGATATAAATGATTTTTTGTTTTATATTGAGTTTTGCTAATTCCTTTGCTTCCTGCCTGTGAAGGTATTGGTCGAAGCAGTCCACCGTGAGCATGTCTACTGTACATTAGACAACCTCCGTGACTGATATGGATGTAATGARGTTTTTTCCTTGTTTCATAGGTCTTACAGTCATTCCCCTGACCAAGGGCTCAACAAGCACATTCAGGCTTCTTATGAAAAACAGCTCTGCCAGCTGAATGGCAGGAAGCCTATGAGTTTGTTTGCCAGGCTTCTCTGGGTGTATAAACCAGTTGCTGCAACTCTAAAAATGATACGACTCGTGCAGTAGTGATTTTCTGCACTGAAGGTGGATGCTGACAGGAGTTATGTACTGCAGATATTTTAGTGAACTCTGAAAAGACTGTGCTGTAATACAACACTCCCAGATAGAGAATTCTGTGGTTCTGATTACTTCTAGCATGTGATTTCCTCTCCATCATAATCTTCTGTAGAATTATACTTGTAGGAAACCATTCTGGCTGTACTTTACCTTGTAACAAGGAATTGTTTTCTCTTGTTTAATTTAATATATTTAGGCTCCAGAGCATACCTCATTTTCCTGCATTTATTTATGTGTTGGGGAAGTGCACTAGGGGTGCAGGAAATGCATGTGCCCTATGCCTGTGAAGGTTAGGACTGAGCTTAAAATCTGTTGTGCCAGGCAGCAACGACTTGGACAGCTGCCTAGCTAGGTTTSTTTTGGTTCTAAATGCTCTATGTAATTTCTAATACTGCCAAGGGAAGCACATGGGTTTTATGTATTGGTCACTAACTATTCCGTGAGGGGGTTAAAATTAYCACACTGGAATATTAATAGCTTTTCTCTGAAAATAGTAAATGCTTCCTGTACTTGAAGAGTAAGCCTCTTGCTGTCATTCTAGTATCAACATGTCATGAGAAATCCTCGCTTAAAAACATCTTTTGCTCTTGTTCAGTGTTTGTCAGGTTCAACTCCAGCCATGGCTTCCCCGTGGAGGTGGGTTCAGATTCCAGCATCCTCCAGCTGAAGGAAGCAGTTGCCCAGCGACAGGGAGTTCCAGCTGACCAGCTGCGGGTGATTTTTGCAGGGAGGGAGCTCAGCAATGACTTGACACTGCAGGTAAGGATCTCTTGGTAGCTTCTTGCCTGGGCTGCTGCCAGCTACACTGCCTCTGCCTCTAATCCTGCCAATCTGATGTTCATGCCTGAGATCTAATAAAATAAATAGTGCCTGGGGATTCCTTGAACTTTACTCCACACTGCTTCATTAATTCTGACCTTCTTAATTATGCATTAAAACAGCAAGCAGGAAGGGTAGGGAAAGAGAGAGAACACGAAAGAGGGCTGTGCCTAGTGAATAAATGTTTACTGACTACAGAAGCAAGCCGTGCACAATTTCTGTATCTGTTCAATTTCTATCTTACTTATTCCATTTGAATCTTAATGAAGAAGGATGTGAATAAATTGCTCTAAATCAGGCTGCACAGTCATCACGTTTTATAGGATTTGTAACCCAATTGTGACCCCTGGAGGATAGCTACATGGCTGCTGCAGTGCTGTGTGCTGCTGTGCCTGCACAGGTGTGTGATGCTGGAGGGGTGGTTCCAGATCAGAAAGCCCACAAAAGTGTTCTCCAAACCACTGAACTCATAAATGTGTGAAGCTAAAAGAGGAGCAGGGAGCACAGAAGAGCAGCTATAAGTAGGTATCTGAACTTCAGCTCCTGAAGGTTAGTGAACCATTCTCTTCAATAGATGCAGAGGGCTGTTCATTTGTAGTGAGCTGTAAGAAGCACTGAAAGATAGGTTCAATTTGCTCTTTGCTACTGCTACCASTGCAGCTGCAGGTGCTTTATAATTAGTTTTATTTACCCTGTGTGTGCATTTGGCAGTTCACTCCAATAGCCAGGGTTTAGCGTAAGATCACATATTTAACACAATTGGCAAACTTGGGGAAACCTAACTGCCCTTTCAGCATAGTGCAAAAGCTGATTTTATGAGATTCCTTCTGCAGTGGAAACAAAGAGCTACAGATACAACCTGTATTAGTGCAGGTGATTACATAAAAGATCCCTCACRTGCAGAACTATTCAGATTAATTTGTACTCCCATTTCAGACATATTGTTGTACTCAGAATGGCTGCTAAGTCTGAGTACAGAAAGTCACTACAGTATTGATGACCTATCACTGTTTCTCCTTGGGCATGATATTTGTTGCTTTGCAAAGGGCTTTAGGGAATTCCAGCACACAAAGGAAGGTGTAGAAATGTGAATTGCTGACAGTCTCCAGTGCATCTGCTGTGAATAGTGTTGATGCATACTTGCAGTGTGCTCCACATACATGTGAAAGCATATATATATAAGTGTAAGAAGAAAAAAAGTCCTGTGCATTGTAGAAGCTTGCCAGTTGCTAGATTGGAGTGTCTGTGTTGTTCTGTTAGAAGCTTCTGAACCACTTTGCTTTTCCTGGCAAGCTGCAGGTGTTGGTATTACTGCCATTTTGTGACAGCATGAAACACAGATTTTCAGCCCTGTTTGACACTTGCAACCAAGTTTGTTGTTGACTACAGCATGCAGTCTGTTGCCAGGGTAAATTAAAAATGATGTTCTGGAAATATAGACCTCCTGATCATGTAATTTCCTTGTTTTGTCATAATTATCATGTTTAGTCAAGACTTCCTATTATTTAGTAAACTGGGTCTAGATTTATTACTTTGACTCTTGGTTCTTAAATCAGATAGGAAATTCAAAAGATGTTTCAGATGGTACAATTGATAGTTCTGTGTTTAGGTGTCTTAAATACTGCATTGATTAATATCAGCATGTATCAACTTCACTTTTATTCTAGCTATTTGAATGCATTATACTTTGCTGCTGTGTTTCCCCCTTTTTTTTCTTTTAATTGTGTATATTTATTTATCTTGGAAACTTGTCAACACAAGAAGAAGAGTTGAGTAATGGAGGTGTTTGGGTTCCTGTGGTAAGCTGTCTGGATTTTTGTAGAAGCTAATGAAAACTTGAATGCTAGTGAAATAACTGCTGGCATTTATGTTGCATCTCTATGCAACATAAATATGTTACATAGATTACCCTCAAATATGAGAAAATTAACTAAATATTTTTCTAGATCTGTGGATTTGGATGCAAAATAAGAAAAACTCTAAACAGCTGATGCTTTAAATGATTTCGTTTTACGATGGCATAGAATTTCTGGTAAAATAATTTTGTCCTTCTGTTTTTGGAAAATTACTTTTGAACTTATTTGCCCAAGGTATTGTGGAAGAACCTAGAGGTCAGGAAAAATAACTGATGGTAATACAGATAATGAGATTATAGAGGACATGAGAAAAGCTGCAGTAATTGCAGGAGTATGGGGCAGGGATATAGAAAATACTCCAGGACAGCAACCTTTACTGGTTTCACAGCTCACAGAACAACTAGATTTGGCTTGACAGCTACCTTAGAATCTCAGGCAGCTGATACAAAACATAACTGAGAATGTGAAAGCTGTGTTTGTTTTCCTGTTTGCAGAGAASAAAAAATCATTCCTGGTAGCTGAGACTTGTAAAAAACAAATGAAGCTGAAATAAACAGATGTTAAAGAGAAATTACTACTAGAAAGAAAGTGCCAAGTCGAGATCTTAAATAAGTAATTTAGTATCAACTACAACAGTAAAAAAACTGTAGGAGTGGAGGCATTTAATTTGGTACCACGGATATGTGTTTTTTCCTTGAAAAAAGGAAAAGATTAGATGCTGATTCCACTGTACACAGGGGAGATCAGTATCTGAGCTAGTGACTAAGGGACAAGTAGTGAAATTAGAGCCATGGTAAGCAAAGATTGGTAATGACTGGATGAAGAATGAGACCTGTAAATCTGAATCTCATAAGAAGGAATTAGGGCAATAAGCTGATTCCTAAAAACCTAGCAAACAGTGTTGCTTAAGTGTGCTAAACATTCCAAAGAATGATGAAGAGCTCCCTGATGATGGCAGTTCACTTTGGAATGAGTAGAAGTAATTAATTAATATAGATCCAAAAATAGGAATTCTTTCAAAAGATTGTCATGGGTATGGGAGAATAGTGGAAAGATCATCCTGTAGCAATCCTAGGATGGAAAGAAGCACAGAACTATAACAGGGTCACCAACAGAATAAACAGGAGGTAACTGCATATCAGGGACCTTGAACTGTTCTAACAGGAGGCGACTGCTTATAGTATTGTCATTGCCCCAGAGAATGGCAAAGTTATTTAACAAAGCTTCTGGTATTAAAGTCTGTACTATGCATTGATAAACAATTCTTCTCAATGCAARCAATTTAAAAGTTACTACTGATAATAGCAGTAGTATTGTATTAGTACAGGCTTCCTCTTTCTTGGAGAGTTCAGAGTACCCTTGTGTGATGGAGTTCTTTGCAAACAGTTTGCAGGAGAGATTCCCTTCCTTGCAGACCTGATAGTGTAAATGARTGAAGCAGCCAAATGATGTGATGGGAATCAGTAGCTTAGCTTGTCCTCAGTCAGGAGCAAAACAGGGATAGAATTAAGTCTTGTTTCCCAATCCTGTACCATTTCTTTTTGACAGTGTTTCCTCTGTAAGGTAAAGCTAGAAAATACTGGGTTTTGAAAYGGAAAAAGACTAAGCCTGTGTTAAGTAGCAGGACTCGTTAGCTTTGTGCTAACAACTGTGTTCCCCTGAGACAGCTTCTGAGTCAGTGTTAGCTTGCATTTGACTGCAGCATAGGCTTGAGACTTGGAGCGTAAGTCTTACATTAATTTGGCTTTGACTGCATCCATCCATATAGGTGCTTGCCTAAAATAATTTATACAATAATTCAAAAAATAACAAAGCGTGACTAGAAGTTGTTGTTAAATACTATGAGCTCATAAACATAACTGAAAATGAGTTAGAAGGAATTGCACAACTGCACTGGCAACATAGATGCACATTTTTGCAGAGAAGGGAAAAGAGAAGTGATGGGGAGAAATGATGCTGTCTTCTAGCAGGAACAGGTAGTCAAACAATGGAATATTGTGTTTCATTGGAGAGGGACCKTGTGTACATAAATGTATGGCAACCTTCTTGGTCTCTAAGCACAGCCCAGTACAACAGAGCTTCCAGCAGTTCTTATATTGCCTTGTTTCATTTTAGTGAGGGTTCAAAGAAGAAACRAGGTGACACAGTGCAAAGTGTGTCCCTAACCAGGAAAAAACCTCACATGTAATTATAAAGGACTGAATGCTAAGATTAGATTGGGTCTTTTGACATAGTTACTGCCTTGTGCTACAGTTTTATATATAGGATACCAAATCCCTCACAGAAACAACTTCCATACTCAGCAGTTTTGTGGGTTACAGAATACTGTTGAGCCAACATTTGCATACTTAAATGCTGTTTGTAGAGAATTGCCCATAGACAAACTGACTAAATCAATGATCATATGTGAAATTCAAAGRGGAAAAAAATCATTTTATGTGTGTGCATGTTTAAATCAGTATTTTTGGTCAATATTTGATTGATCTGTGTGTCTTCTTTTTTCTTGTAAAGTTGGAAGAAGTGTGTGTTGTAGTTATTCAGAACAGGGAAAGCAAGCTGTGTTATACTTAGGTATATTGCAGTAACAAGGAAATCTAGAGATGCTAAGTTTGTGCTGCCAGGTAATGTGARTTTGGCAAAAAAGAGAGGGTGGTAGTACTGTTCACTCGTGGTTCTTTTGATGGCTACAGACTCGCTGCAACAGCAGATATGTGTTAAATAAATGGTTCCAAGACTTGTGTTGGGTCTGATGGTATTACACACTCACAATGCATGTGGAAAGTACCACGGAGCCATATTTACTGTGATATTAAGTCAGGGCTAGCTCGGGTCTCCAGATTTTCCATATTGTTACTTTCCAAAGTATTTTCTGTATTTCAACATKCCAGAGAATGTTGAAGAGCTCCCTGCTGATTACAGTTCACTTTTGAATGAGTAGCAGTAATATAGACCCAAAAATAGGAATTCTTTCAGAAGGTGGTTGTGGGTATGGAATAGTGGAAAGATCTTCTTGTAAAGTTAAAAAAGAGGATACAATGCTCATTAATTGTTCTGCCAGATCAAGACTGAATTGCATTTATAGATGAGACTTTCAATCCCAGAAATGTATTTCCATTCTGCTTTTAAGTGCACTTCTTTTTATGCAAAGTTTTTCCTGAATTTAGAAAACTATGAAAAATATTTAACTATATCTAAATGAGGGGTAAATTCTCTTAAAGTAATTTGAAAATTTCAGAAAATAAATGAGCCAGTTGTGTTGAGGGCTACTGATTCTAGTATGGCTTTGAAATTTTCTGGGTCCTTCTGGATTCTTCTGACATTTCTTAATGTGTGTTTGTTGGCCTGCTGATGATTGATTAAACTGGGACAGGGTTTTCTTTGCAAACATTCTTCAGTGTGCACTCAGTACAAATGTGGTCTTAATTTCTAAATGTATCTAGGTTTTGGTACCTAGATGAATTCTGTGTTGTCTGCTGAGTCTGGTTCRAGGGTGCCTGGAATAGGGGGGCTGGTGGCAGTGATCTTATTGGGCGTCTTACTGACTCATATTTCTGTATGACCTATGCTGCTCTTTTGGAATAATTTCCAAATTTCTAAATGTAAGTTTATTTTGTTTTCACCTTTGCTGACAGTTTAAGTAAGTTGTGACTCTATTGAACTAATTTTTATTCCATGGATGTTTGTTATTGCTTTCTTATGTGCAAACATGTTCAGGCAACAGATTAATTTTACTTAAAATTAATTTCTCTTAGGCTGTTGAAATTCACTGTATTGAAGCCATTAAGTGAATTTTGTRAAATATATTTTTGAAAGAGCAGTTGCTTTGTGTGGGTCTGATAGAGACCCAGTACTGCTTGCAAGAAATACATTATACTGATAAGAAAATCCTCTGGCAAAACACTCCGGTTCTTTTCAGGGCATATATAACATTTCAGATCAAAATTATCTTGAAAATTGCCCCAATATTTAATGTGCCTTTTGTTTTCCACCTACATACTTGCATTAGGCAGACATTTGTTGAGTCTTTCCCCTTGTCATGAGTATAACTCAATTCATATGTTTACAATGCTGTCCATTTTATCATATGGATCCATCTTTATGTTGCAGGAGAGAATATGTGTAAGCAAAAACTTTAAAAAGCAGTAGTTGTTAAAGTGGTGGCAGTGAGTAATAACTTYTATGAGTCTCTAAATCATGATAGTAAAAGAAAGGTCAGGCCTCATCTTTCATTCAGCACATTTCTAAATTGCTTTGGTGAAAAAATATTTAGCATTCAGAACATCATTACCAAAAACTGTAGTTCAATAAGCAGAAGGTGAAGGATGGTAGGGATATTTTCTGCCKTCTTCCTTCCTTTCCCTCAAAGGAAAAACATGGTATTCATTGTTCTACTAGACTACATTTATCAGGMAGTATCGTTAGAGACTATGTACTTTATAATTCAGAACTGAAATAGAACAATAATTTGCAAATATTTGTTTTGACTCAAAAAAGAAGCAAAAATTAGGATTTGATTAATGCTTTACATAGTGAAATTACTGGATTAAGAAATGAGAAATTGTGGCAGAGTATCTGTGAATTCTTTTTTAACAATGAAAATGTTGTCTCAGGAAAATAAAATTGTAAAGCAAGAATGGAAGTTGTTGGAAATTTTTTTTTAATAGCGGGTAGCATACCAAATACACCTCCTCAGTGGAAAGGTGGGATGTAGTTCCTTGCCATTATTTCTTTGCTTTTGTTTTCATTTTACTTATCTAAATCTTTACAGCTTTAATTCCCTGAAATGTCATCTGCAATACATTTGGGTTTGTCATTATCAAGGTCACTTAKCTATTTAATAAACCATTCTAGGTTTCCCTATTTTCTTTTTATTTTTCAAGCTTTTTCACTAATCATAGTTGAAAATGTTGGAGGGAAACTTGAATGCTTCATATCTGGTTACAGTTTTTATCACATATGAACCTCCATACTCTGGGAGATGCAGAATTATTCCTGTGAGGCATGGCTTTTATGGGTGATGGGATAAAAAATAAAAAAAAAACCAGAGTTGCATTATGAGAGCAAAGGCCCAATGAAAGTAAATAAAATTGGTCATCCTAAGGAAAATAACATGAGTACAGGCTCAAAGAGAAAGAAGACAATTTTAGGAGTTATTGAAGCAAAAGTACGTTTGTAATTCCTTATGTATCCTTGGAGCAACACTCAATGCATTTAAAATTCCTAGAAGCTTTCTTATGCACTCTAAAAGCCTGTTGAAGAAATGAAAGTAAAGTGTTTAAAAAAAATGTGTAATAAGGAATACAGTAGAGCAATGCAATTTTGCTTCCTCATTTTGACTAAATAAAGAARCAAAAGTACCTGTTCCTCAAATGAATCATTTTCCTTATATACAGAGCAGGTTGTTATTTCATTTTTTTCAGGTAAAACATTGGCTCCTTTGATTTAGTCAAAATAATACCACTGATTTTTTCAAGAGCCAGTATTCTCCCTCTCATTTTCCCTCTCACTTATTCTCTCCCCTTTCTTCTCTCTCCCTTTTTCTCTTACAAACACACAAAATCCTTACTGTCGTGGGGAAGCTTCACAGCTAGTGTGAAATGATATACCTTGAATCTGCAGAGGTTATGGGTGTGATTCCCATTCCTGTGGAGTCCAGTTTTCAGTGCTGTTCCTGAATGAATTGATGAGTGTTTTCTTCGCTTGTATTGCTTTTCTTATTAGTTTCCTGCTAAGTTACTTTATTATTAGTTCAAGCCACTTTTCCTTCTTCCCTTTCTGCTCTTCCCAATCAATTTCAGGACTTTGAAACCTTGTTCCCACCCAACATCTGTGGTCCATTAAACCAGCTTAGGGAAATTTGTCCTGTYTTATGCAGCCTAAGAAATAATGGGGAGAGAATGACAAAACAAAGTTGCCTTTTGGMTCTACTCTGTCTGCCAATGAGTAGAAATTTCTTCTACCCATGGTTTCTGTCTTTTATTGGGTCATGTGCTTCTGTATCATTTGGTGACCTCCTTGTTTCCTGATCTCCTTGTATGATACTAAGATATCTGTGTGCTAATGTATAAAAGGTCATCGCCTTATTTTAGGTAATTTTGAAATGGTGCRTAAGTGTTAGCAGATTTTGAGTGATGAGGTTGCACTTCTCATGAAGAGATGTAAAAAATCCCCAATCTTCTAGTTTTATGGTAGAATTAATACCAAAAAAAGAGATACCAATAATGAAACATCTTTAAACTGCAAAAACATTTCTAATACAATTTTTCCTTATTAACTATTTGACATAAAACAGTAYGATGGAAGCATATAAAAGTTTTATTGTCATGTACTTGGTATGCRTGATATACTAGAGCTCTGACTTCATGATTTGTTTCTTATGCAGCTCATCCCAAATTATACTATAAARTATTTTTACTGTGCTACCTTGCCATCTTTAACATAGCAATCTATTAATTTGTATCTTTCATGGTATGCAGCAAATTGTGTGTACAAAACAAATAAATGTATGCAAATATGTTTAAGGAAAGAAAATAGTAGTTGCTCACCTCTTTAACCAATATCATATAACCTTTATTCCTGCCTTATTTCTATTACCCTAGGTGGTAATTTTGGGTCTTTGTTTACTATTTATCTTGCAGCAGTGTGTTTAGTACTACCGTTTAAGCACATCTAATTTAAAGTRTCAGAGCTTTAGGAAAGGAAGAAATGGTCCAATTTTAAAGCATTTTAATGTTTCTACTGTTGGAATTTTATAGCAAAAATGTCTCAAAGACCATAAATGGCAATAAATAAGTTAAAGTGACCAATTGAATATATATAATTCAAAACATTATTCTTTATCAGAGTGCCCCTTCTTTTTTATAAATAGTGAAAACTGCAGTGACTTCTGAATGTATGAAGATGTTTAGCTTTATAATGCTAGTGCAATTTTTGTTTCTCATCACTAAGTGGTAGTGGAAACTTCTGTTAGTTTTCTAAAAATAATTTTATCTTTTTATTGGTGCTGTGAAAAATAAAGGAAGTGAGCAAGTGGTGCAATAGCACACCACAGTAGTGGTAACAAAGGGAAGAAAGGGTACATGAACAAATATATAGCACACTGAGTATCAGAAGTCTAGAAGAATGGTGGGTATTTGAGATAAAAATCTTTCAGGTAGACCTGAACAGTTTGACAAAGATTATGCTTATTWATATGGTATTTACTAAATGAGGTGGTGATTAGATGAGCAGCCAAAGAAAAAAAAGCGTTATATGGCAGGGCTCATGAAGTACCTGATTTTGTCCTACGAGGCAGGAAAACAGGAAAGATGAATGTGAGATATACTACAGCTGGCTCCRAAAGCATGCAAACCCAAGGAATTGAATTGCAAAAATGTATGAWTTGACAGCAACCACTGGCAAGCCCATTATCTAAAGCAAAACAMACAAAACCAAACAGTAAATTTTCAACATGTTAATGTAATTTGCAGTGTRAGGCTATTTGTGGAGGATACAAAGAAATGCATTTAAGGTCTGACACCTAAAATAGTAGAGATGAAAATGTTATCACTTCTAAAAGAGGTGTAATTACTTTACATGGTAGACCCACTTAGTGGGTCATCAGAATCATGTGTTTCTTTAAAGCCTATCATCAGATTAAACACTTTAACCTTACAAAATCATGATTTTTGAAAAAATTSAAAAGACTAGAAATTTATTCAGTACATTTTTAAGGAGATTAAAATAAAAATCCCCATTGAAGAGCGGTAATCCATGCAGGTCTTTTGTCTGGGAAACCAATTTAGGAAATACTCCAGCTCATTTACCTGACTTGAGCTATGCAGTGAATGCATTGCCTGCAACAATAAGTTGAAAAAAATATTAAACTTGCTCAGCATACTAAATATTTATTACCATTTTTATTGAAGGCAGATACTGGGAATTGTTATCCTATAATCCATCAAGACAACTGARGAATTATGTATGGCTGAAGTGCCTGCAATTCTAAGTTCGTTATAGGAAACAAGCTTTGGGAAGGCTGAACCAGTAGCTGTTGATTTTTTTTTCATATTTTCAACCGCAAATGTTGGCCATATAAGCACTGTTCAGCCAAGTAAGGATTTAGCCTAATTATGAATCAGAGCTATGAATTCTGATTTCAGAAGAGTGGAGAAACTGGATGCAATAGCACATAACAGTGTTAGTACCTATGCTGTATGCTTGCAATGATTTGTGCACTTGCTTTTCAGAGGACCATTCTGTAAATGCCATCCTTTATCACTGCAGAGGTAATAAAAAAAGCATCCCCAGAAGTGTTCATTTCCGATGGAATTCATTGCTGCTCTCATCTATTTAAGTGAATGCAAATGAAAGCTCTCTCTCCTGTTTCTCTGAAGGATTGATGCATTTTTGACTCATGAGCAATGCTCAGTGTCAAGTCTCCAGAAACAAATAGAGGAAGATTGACACAGAATGGGTTCATGCCTCAAGTAGCCACAGGATTTAATCTCCTTGCATCTCTGGGTGTATATGTGTCAGTCATAAAGCAATCTTTGAATTACTTATCTCCTGACATAATTCAAATCTCTCAGATGTTATTTTTCTATTAAAAAGAAGGATTGGCTTTGCAAGGCCATAGTGGGCTATAGTAAATATTGAAAAAAATTCTACCAATAAATAAATGAAATATAGAACCAGAGAGTTCATTTTGTTTACATTTATGGAAACTTCTATATGTTTTGTTGTTTCACTGCATTAGAGACCTTCTACTTCCATTATAATGTAATTTAGTGTGATGTATTGTGTATTTATACTTAAAACTAAAAATTGAATTTTTCTACCAGCAAAGAACTGCAACAGCCCTGGAGGATTTACACCAGCTCACTAGTTAGGCCACAAGCTGCTGTTTTAAAGTTGTGCTGTACTGGAGGCTATTAGTCAGCACCAGGGTTTTTAGTGCTGCTTACATAAGACAAGTTGCATTAGAGTCCAAAAAAATAGAGTATTTGAGAAAGAAACCACCTTCCTAAAGTGAAAGAAGGACGAGGTTTGCTTTGGAGGCTTGTTTTACCATTGTCCACTTTGAAATCTCTTTGTGGTAGGTTTGTTTGGTCCCTTTTGAAATTGTCCRCATGCCAGTGCCTTTTTAGAAGATRCATACTGGGGACAKCATGAGAGGTCCTGTTGCTGAAGAATTGTATGTCATRTCCTGACTTCATTACATTACGGGAAGGAGGCTGAAATACGCTTTTTAATGCCCTTAGAACTCAGTAATCCTCATAGTTCTGTAACTTTGTGTTGTTTTTGCTTCCATTTTATTGAGGAAAATATTATTTAAAGACAACATGATGTATTTGGATATGTTAACGGAAAGCTTTCTGCAAGAGTCAGAAAAAACTTGTGACTTTCACTCATATTTCTGATAGAAATGCTTTCATACTAATTATTTTTTGACCATTTTTCATTGTATTAGTAATTTATATTCATATGATTTGATCATATTGGAATGCATTAATTTATTTGCAGACACTCATTCTGGAATGTGGGCTGCTGATTTTGAGCTGAAAGAGGTGCTGCAACCTGCTGCTATGAGTCCAAGTGTGTTACAGTGTGACCTACCAATATTGCTGCTTTTAAATTTAAGTCTAATCTTATGTAGGCTGTGTGAGAGGTCCTTTTTAGTGCTTGTGTAGTCAAGGTACACTGACTCTGTAAGAAGTACTCTTTCTGCACGCTCTGCTTTATTCACTTCTTATTCGAACTTCTTGTTTGTTTTTCTTTTTGTTGTTGTTGTTTTCAATTGAGTTTGCTGTAGTCAAGATTTTCTCCAATGCAGAGTTCAGGTTGATGATCTGAGGTCTCACAGAGCAGCTTTTTGCTGCTCTGACTATCCTGGGGCTGAAAATGTACGAGTCAAACTTGCAATCCTTTTTATCAAACCTCCATTTAAACTTCTGGGCTTTGATGTTTTTGTTACTTCTGTGCTTTACATCTTCTTCAATTTATTCACTTTTATGTAGGAAAGGTCAAATGATGCACGTAAAGGAATGTTCACATTTTGAAGGGAGTGCAGAAGAGCTGTGCTGCTACATTCTCCCCTCCTGCCTGGAGCAGTCTTCCTTTCAGTTCACTGGGAAGATGTGCGTTTTGTTATGCAATATGTGGCTGGTTAATGCATAAAGCTTGCTCCCAGTTAATTTTCTGTTGCTGTTGGTTTGGAAACAACAGAACTGGAAAGCAAAGGCATATGTTAATGATGAACATGTGCATTAGGATGCTCATAAGGTTACTCTGCCTTGGCAGTGGAGTTGGACTAGGTCCCCAAAGGTTCTTTCCAACCTTAACAGTTCTGTGATTGCTTGATATTTGTTTAAAATATTCTGGTTCTAAAGGCTTTTTATATAATACAGGTTCTTATAATAGAAAGCCTAGTTGTTTCAATTTCTTTTCATGCTTCAGAAACTAATGGTGTTCAAATTCCAGATGAACAGAAACAACCTGAAGCCATTAGGTAGGAGTTGCATTGCTTTAGATTGGATGCAGTCATTTCCCCATCCTTTCATTTTATGCTGGTTTTCAATTACGAACAGTTTTCAAGAGAAGACATGGAATCAAGCTGTAGAATATAATATCCTGGCTTTTTCTAGGGTTTGCCACGTAAGTGAGCACCAAATGAACACAATCTCTGTATTTTCCAGGCAAAAGTAGTGTGGAATTAATCTGGGAACTGCTATATTTGCTCAACTATTTCTTTGAAATATGATTTTAACAGAAAAGAGCAATTGTTCAAAATAAGTGTGTTCAGACAGAGAATTATTTAGGAATATCTGGAATTCAAAGTGGTTAACACCTGAGACACGAGGCAGTTCATGCTTCTGTTTTACCAAAACAGCAGCAGAAATCATCATGTCACAGTGGCATTTCCTTTCCATGCCCTGGAAAGCCTTGGAAACCTCTGAGAGATACAYGTTAAGGAGATAATTGTTGCTAGATGTGCAGGAGGAAGAAACCTCAAAGCAAAACCTGACTTACCCCTTTTTTTTTTTGGTAGGCTGGTTGTCTTGCAATGTGAGGTAATAGCTGACAGTAGTATATTTCCTCTCTTTACTACAACCATAAAATTAAAAATAAATTTTAATTTAATGAACTTTAAATAGCTTTAAATAGAATTGAGCTGACAAAAATGTGTGCTGATTTAGCTTGAAACGTCCTTTTTTTGTCTCAGACAAGACTCAGTTAATTGACAGTTTCTGGATGTAAAAGGTTTCTTTTTAGCCAATTTCAGGTTATTACAGGCTAATACTATTTTAGCGTATTTTSCTACAAATTTCTAATGCAGAAGAACCAAGACTTGGTAAATGCTGCGAAAAGACTAGTTCAGAAAATACTGAAATTTATGCACTATAAATGAGATTGGTATGCCTCTGTTATAAACAAACAAATATATAGTTTGTTGCTGCATGTTTGTTGCTAATTCTTTCCTAAACTAATGAACATCAGCTAAATTGTTGGCTCAGTAACTTGTTTCATAATCCAACCACCCTCCACAAAAAGACCCTCTTCAGTACTCACACTACTTTGTCTTCATTTTCAGCAGGTGAAGGGCCTATTAAATCATCAGGATAACTGCAACAGCTATAGTAATAGTGTGTTCTGTTGCAAAATACATACAATGGGTTTTATCTGGATATTATCTTTTCAGATAAAGGTGTGTCATTCCTTGTGAAAACTTTGCKATTTCTCTTCAGGTTAGATAACAGGGACCTTCATGTCAAAATATTGAAGTGTCTTTTTGAAAACAGCTGAAAAGTCCTGCTTATTCTTTATGAAAATATTCAGGRTTTTTTTATAAAAATCTCACAGTCACTGAACACATCTGGCATTTTCTCCATKGGGTATTTCTCTTCAGAAAGGAAAAATGTCATATTTTTAAAATTCTGCTGCCATACTTGGGCTGTTAAGTATTTCAGARAAAGAAATATAAACTTAGATATTAATTTGTATTTGGATACGAATGAAAGTCAATGGAATTCAATAGATTGCACGCCTACTGCTACCACATGCTACATGGATAGTCCTCTTCCATTATAAGCAAGTGTTGTTTTGTTTGCTTGTCTCACTTTTGAGGTGGTTGAAGCGTAGCTATAACACCTTAATTAAAAAAAAATAAATTGTGAACTTTACTTGCTATTAGCATATTTGGTGGATTTTTTTTCTGAATAGAGAGACTGTCAGGCAGTATTATCAAAATATGAATCTTAGAGCAAGCTACCAAAGCTCAGGATTGGGGTGAAAGACCAAACTGACTTGGATTTAAAGTGATGTGGAGGATGGAAGAAAATTGGAATTCATGCATCTTCTTGTGATCCTATTCAGTCCCTTTGTTAAATCCAGATAAAAAAGGGAAAAAAAAAAAGAAATCTAATGCTGCAACATTTCTTGGGAAGCTATCTGCTTACTTTGTGCACTTCTGGGGCATATAGTGGTCACTCTTAAAATTTGCCCTCTGCTAACTAAAAATAAATACAGGAGTATTTTATGTTGATATTCATTAATGGAAAGCATTTTCTTTATCCAATATTAAAGTCTAACTTCCTAAGTAACTCCTCTTCAGAGCTTGTTCTCTTTTCCATCAATGGAAGAAAGACAGCAATCAAAAAAATATTCTCTGACTTCAATCCCCAGGGCCCGCAAGATAAAACACGAGCTAAAATTTTAGTAAACTAACATATSCTCTTGTTCTTTTAAGTAGGTTAAGTAAGTAAAAGACATAAATATAGATTAAAGTGTTTTATTGTAACTATACTGGAGGCTCTTTGACCCACTTCTACAGTGTTTGCTCTTCAAAATTCCTGCACTGAGCTCTGGTCTCTGGAGCTCATGTTGTCTCTTTTCTGTGGACCCTCATTCTCCAGGCTTGCTTTGGCAGATGGTTTCATTCTCTGCTGTCTCTTTTCCAACTTCAGCCTGGTCAATCAACACTTGCTGTTCTTATGCCCTCACTGTTCTGGTCCCTGTAGTTTGTAGATGTCTGCCAAATATTTTATCAGTTTTACCATGTCACAATGAATGTGTTTATATTATGTAATTATGAAATTGCTTACTTTTTTTGATTCAGTGTAAACTATCCCTCATTAGACAATCATTAGAAAGTGCACATAATTTTTTTAGTTTAAGTGCTAGATGTCTTTCTGTACCARTGTTGGCTATTGTTTGTATGGCATTAAGTTTTTATTTAGTCTGTGATTTCTAATAGCAGGCTTTAACTCTGATTAGTATCAATTATTTCTTCATTATCAGCAAATGTCAGGAAATAGAAACATATTCCTTAGTGTTTCCCAGTAAAACACCTTCTAATGCATGCAAAAACACTATTATACAAAGCATTTATGATTTCTAAATATATTTTAAGCTAAACATCTTTTGATGACATATCTGGTTATTTTCATTATGAGTTTGCATACCATGCAAGATTCTGGTGGTACACATCGAGTTCTTCAGTTTAGAAGACACGTGTTGTCAGGCTGGCACACACTTGGGTGTCTTGCTGATTCCAGGCATTAGCACTCCTTGTTTACAGTGTGACTCCAATATGCAGTGCATGTCACTCAGCATCTTCACATGATGAGAGCATAGAGCAGCATCCTGCTTTTTCCAGAGCAGTTAGGGCTCTCTCAATGAACGAACAGCTTAAGGATGTCTACAGCTACCAGCTGAGTATCCATGTTAGGTGAGAGAGTGAAGGCAGCTGTGTCCTGTACCTGAGGTACTACAGTTATGAGCACCAGGAATGCTGCCAATGGACAAACTTCAGCTTCAGAAACAGCAGATGAAGAAACAGCTGCTGGAAAATTTCCAGCCTACTTTCCCGACTATTCCAATTTGAATTATCCCATGTTTTGGATTTGTGCTGGACACAGGGTTAATAATGTAGAGATGTTTTTGTTGTTGCTGGGCAGGGCTTACRCAGAGCCAAAGCCTTCTCTGCTTTTCTGCGACACTGGTGAGGAAACTGGGGGTGCACGGGATGTTGGGAGGAGACACAGGACGGGTGACCCAAAGCAACCAAAGGGATATTCCTGACCATATGGCATCATGCTCAGCAAAGCAAGGGAGGAGGAGAAGGTGAGGGACGTTTGGAGTGATGGCTACTTCCAAGCAGCCATTCCAGTGAAGCAGGCTCTCATGAGAAAATTCTTGGAAAGAAGCAGGGAACAGAATAGCTGATAGGTTCTGTGTAAACCCTTCTCTGCTCAGCAATAGCAAAAACATCTCTCTATTATTAACCCTGTGTTTTCAACAAATCCAAAATGCAGGACAACTCAAATTGGAATAGTCTGGAAGGTAGGCTGGCAATTTTCCAGCTATATCTAGACACCATGTGTACATGAAGAATTTATTATTTTTTAAGACTAAGCTCCAWTAAGGATTTGTTTGGAGGTTCCTCTTCTGTGCGTATCTTCCCTGCCCTTTTAATAAAAGACCTAGTTTTGCTGTAGCACATTAATGTAGTCCTTACATCCTTGATGTACCAGCTGTTTGAATCTGTGGTCGTGGCCTCCCGCATAGGAGGAGAAAGCCTTTGCTCCTAGGCGATCTTTCAAATACTTCCCGCCCTGTTTTGTTTTTAAGAACRGAGTCTCTATTACAGTCTCCTTTAGAGCCCCAGAGTGTTACTTCAATTTCATTTAAGTTTGGAAATTAACTGCCAGTTTGTTTTCCTACGATGTTATTTAAGGTACAAGAAAAGCTCTCTTTTCATTCCTTGACAGAAGAATCGCTTCTGGAAGACTTCTATTCTCATCTCTAATTCAAGAATACTTTACCCATGGGTGATAGTTTCCTGTCTAAGTGTTCAAAAAATAGTTGTAAAACTACAAAGATTGTTCTGTTTGTGGCTACCATACCTCTTTGTGTGGCATTCTAGCAGAAGGGGGTTATTTTATGTGGAGAAGCATTTTCCCTAGAGCTGCAGAGCTAGTACTGGGATCTTTACACTCAGGGAAGTCTAAAGYAGAGAAAGGTTGCAGCATACCCTGCCCTTTTTATTTCAGTGTAAACTGAACACAGCAGGCAGACCCAGGAAGTTTAAAAGAAAGTTTTAACCTGCAGGGTTAAAGGAAAGTATGTACAGGGTAAATAAAACAAACAGACACACACTATAAGTGATAAACCAACCTTCCTTTGTTCTTTTTCTCAGTTCAGGAAAAAGTGTGACCCTAAACTACTTCACCTTAAAGGTCAGCCAATTCTTTTCATGTTTGAATTTCACATTTAACGAAGTAGGGTTTTGTTGTCTGTGGTGGATTTGTTTAAGAGAGGAGAGCTTGAAATTATGGAGTCTCTTATTCTCATTGGGTAGTTTTTCATTCAAATGAGAAGCATTGAAGTATTTCATATTCTAAATTATGCTTTACTATTAATATGATTTGAGTAATTTCAGCATCCAAAGTAAATCAAGTGTCATTTCCAGGGAAAGAGTGAACAGGTGAAAAGGACTTTCTACTGTTGGAAAAAACAGGGTATCAATGGATCTTGAGAAGCTTCCAAGGGAATATATCTCTATCAGAAGTTTAAAAAAATCTCATTGCATCCTGGTCATCTCTGTAGCAGAAGCAAAGGAAGTAGGATATTTTGGTTTTTACGTGATAAACGTCTGTTCATATAGCTATAAMGTATGAAAACTTAGAGTTCAGGAGAAAAAGTTTTCTTATTAGGTATTCTTATTTTCATCAATAAGGTATTTTGATGTATGTGCTGGCTYGATGAAAGTTGCTCAATTGAGAACTTATTTTCAGTTATGAAAATAAAGTTAGTTTGTTTCTTTTTTTTTTTACAGTGCTATAAATGCATACACTTTGTAAAACCAAAATCCAGCCATGCTTTCTTACTCTCCCAGAACTGAATTTTGTACATCAAATCCTTGACTTCACTGTGAATAGATTAATTTTGAGACATTCTTGTACTGGTAAATGTAAAATACTTATTTTTATTGGATTGTTGCATGAAAAAAATCATCAATTGGAGTCAATTTTTAGTGATACTRTGTTGTGGACAATGTAATGGAGTTAGCAGAACAGAAACAATTAAGTATACATCTGACAACAGTGAAGCTTTAGATAGCAAGAAATTCCTGTAGCAGGTGTATTCACCTGTCGCTTGTGAACTGCTTGGGTGCTGCAAGTGGGTCTGCAAGAACATGGAGCTATATTTTAAGGTTCCATATGAGGCTGGTCTCRCTAGAGCCAAGTACATGTTCAGATCTCTGGAAGAATAATTGCAAGACTTTACAGATATTTTCAGTCAGCTGAAATTCTATGTTAAGTTAAATTGCTAAGGAATTTTTGTGTTTGGTTTGGTTTCTTTAGATGCAGATTGCTTTTGAACTGTTGCTTTAACTCTGGTCTCCAAGTTTATGTGTTACASCTTCTTTCTCATACCTTTCCTTGGACCTCTCGTGCTTCTTTAGCCTTTTTCACTGAACATGTATTTGATGCTGAGTTACATTTTCTGTATAAAYGTTTGTTGTGTTGTCCTAAATCCCTTGTTCATACGTGGAGCTTTGAAAGAAAACATTTTCTCTGTTTGATCACTATCTGAAGTGGTTTCTGGCTGGCCTATTCCAGGAASGGAAGAGGAAGGGCTTTTTAAGCACAAAAAAGAACCTTGCATCTAAATCATGGGAATACAGCAATGATGAAATCTTTGTCTCTCAGAAGCAGTTTTTGTTRGACTCCCTTATACCATGCCCTGTGCAAGATTGAGGAAGATCATGAAGAGTGGGTTCCTTACGTTCTTCTAGAGGTTGTTTTTATAAAATTTTATTCATCCATTTCGGAGTGTTAGTGTTTTTAGAAGAGTCAGCTGCACTTTGTATGTTCCTATAAATCAGACTAAGACTGTAATTGAACAACTGAAATATAGTATTAGGAAAGAGGTTTAGAAGAAGTTTTTCAAAACATGTGTGAATTTTTAAATTTTATTTTTTAGAGCACATTTTTTCCTTTGTATTTTTTTAGTTACTGTTGGCATTTATTATTCCATTTAATTACTTTGGACCTGAGAGGCAGGAAAGTATTTTGTCCTCTATCTAGGGGTAGAGAACTAGAAAAACCTCAGAAATCACTGTTCCTAAGAATTGGCTTCACCTGCTGTTCACTGTGTGAACAACAAAGGCAGGTTCCATTCCAGAACTGTAAAGCTTTTGGAAAGCAATACAGTTTACAAGAATCATACCACCTGATCCCTCCAAAAGATGTTTTTGTAACAACATGTGCAGTGCAGTTGCAAGAAGTTCCTTGCTCTTGCCTCACTAGATCTCTTTTCACCCTCTATCTGCACTAGCTCTGGCTTTTGCCTTCTGTKCTTCACCAAGGTCTTACATGTCCAAGTGCTGATAACAATGATCCTTGTAAGGCTGTGTGCAGGACRTGTTTCAGGAATGTCCAGCCAGAACCCTGCTCCTGCTACAGACMAGGCAATGATGCTTCTGGCTCAATCATGTAAGCTTGGGAGCAAAGAARCTAAATCAAATGGTGAATGCTCTGCACATTTGTTTTGAGCTTTTAATGTGTAGCAATCTTCAGCTGAAACATTTGCTATAATGAACTTGACATTTGCACTAATGACAGCATCAGTTTACTTAATGTCCTGCATTAAATTTGCTTCCCATAGAGTTACCCTTTTTCAAAGAGGAGTGTGAATTTGTTACTTGTGTTTTCAGAAACAGTGAAAGAACCAACCTTGTAACTGTGTGGCTGATAGGTGGATAGGTGGTGTTGGGGCTGGACACTGGGAAATGGAAGGAGAAGCAACAGGGCAGGCTGWGAAGAAATATTCCAGATTTGGTGCTGACAGGATAAATTTGTGAATCCAGGAAGCAGTAGTGTGTGGAAGCAATTAATGAAGACTGAATCCAGTCTCCAGTGCTTCGGATTGATTTTTTTTTTAATGAGGCTTATAGGAGATGGGGCAATTAATTTTAAAAAATAAGTAGAATGACTGTGACATAAGACGTTCCATATAATTTGGTTCTATTTCTAGTAAAAAAGCCAGCTCTTTGTTTAGAAATTGCTGCTGTCTTTGTAGAGACTGTTGGAAAACTTCCTTCAGAGCAGCCAGCCAGAAAGAAAAGAAACAGTTTAGTATTATGAGAAGCAAAGAACTGATATAGTCATGTGATTATATCCTTAGCTACTTGATGCATATTTATTCTTAATCATTTTTTGTAGCAGAACCTGTGAGATCAAAAGTATCCACTGCAAGAGAAAAAAGAAAAAATATATCTTGGTTACTGAGTTCTGTTCTCTGTCTGAAGGGAAATGTTTGAATACAGCACTCTGTACTACAACAGAACAGTGAGGATTTGTTTTCCAAATGAGAGCCTTTTTATTTACATTTTCATGATTTTATAATATGGTAGTGCAGTTAATAACAACATGATGCATCATAGCAAAGTAACAAGACAAAAGGAACTACACCTTTGATGTGACATCAGGTACATGGCTTTGAATTCAGAGGGGATTTGTAAATTGGGGAAAACRTTGGACTCACTTCTGTGCATAAACAAGCAAATATTGTATTAAAAACTCATTTAATCTGAAATAACAAATTTAGCCTGGATTGTTTTAGCCATAGCTGATTTTTGCTAATAAAAGCATGAAAATGTGAACTAAATATAGCCTCAATTTTCCAGATGACTGACTATGCCATAGGGCTGGAGCTTGTGACATTAGTGTGTCTCTTGGGTCAGTTTCTGGTTTTTTTTCAGTTACATCTTTTATGTACATATATTTTTGTAAAACTAATGACAATGAAACCCCAGTGCATCTTAGAAAGACATCCACTCACTTTTTACAAAAGGATAGATATTTTCCCCTTTCAGATTTTTCTACACTTGAAGAATAATCAGCACATTTTAGTGTGTACCAGCTTTCTGTTGTGGTCTTCATTATCTTATACAGCAGCTTCTGCAGATTATCTTGGAAGGGTTAAGGTCACAAATAATTATGTTGTAGGTTTGTGAAATGTTCTCAAATATCTAACTTACAATGATGACTTTGTATTTGTAAAGCATGTTCAACCATGTAGATCTTAACACCTCCTGCTATTTTTATTAATCACATTGATGCTGGTCATATATAAATAATTCATCCCCTTCTTGCTACATTTTTCCTTCAAATCTGTGTTTTTATATAATTCAAATTTTATTCAGATTTGTGTCAAAAGAATGTAACTTTGTTGCAAAGTCAAGCATCTGCAAGTGGAAAACACATTTTTATGGCTGTTGGTACAATATTAATTCAGCTCCTTTCTGCATTAAGCTGGGCAGTGAGTGATGTCCTGTGGAAAAAACAGTGTCCAATAGAGTAATTAAAATTATACCACAATGTGTAGACATCTGCAGCAAGGAGAGAATTAAATTTACACTGTCAACTCTGTAAATGTGGCATTTCCCAGCTCTCAAGTGCTTACCTTTGCAACCCCAGTGTGCTTGTGAAGTATAGTATTGTGGACAATTGCTAATTTCCTGACTGGACTGCTGAAAACCTCTTGCCTGACAGTGTCACTCAGAATTTTGGAGAYTTGAGTTCTTATACTAAACAGTTGCTGCCCCCTGAGCTACCAGACTGTCCATGTAGTAGTTTGCTGCTAATGCCGAAGGGGGAGAGAGTCTATTGATACAGATTTCTTATTGACTAATCAGACTGTAGTCTAGTTTCCAGAGGTATGGATTTCTGTGTGTTGGAGGGCTGGAGTAAGTGCTGAGTTATCACCAGCTGAAAATGGGATAATCTAACTGGCAGGCTTAATTAGGTTGTATCTCCACTTACATAATACGTGGCAGGAATATTTTTAATGCAGAATCCAATAAATGCAAAACACAAGAGAAATCAAATTCTGTTCTTTAGTATAAAGGAGCTTAAAGGTAGTTTAAGGCACAAAATGAAGAAACACATTGCGCTCAGCTGAGGGGAAAAAAATATGTAAAGAGTGCACAGTGACACTGGGATTTGGATGCGTAGGTCAGTTTTTTGCCAAAATTCATTTTAGTTTTGTGTTCCYTCTAAAATATGGCACCTAATCCGAAAAACTCATTCCCTAATGCATGCTGTAATTTTTTTTTTCATAAGCTTCATAATATCAAGAAGGGTCACTTGCTGGTTTATAAGTTAGGGAAACTAACAAAGGGCAACATTTCTGTCTGCATAATAAACAAGTCAGTAGTGTTTCTGTTTCTTGGTCATTTGGAATTATTGTAGTTACTTTTTTCTGAAGTCAAAAATAATACATTGAGTTGGAGGCACCAGGAATTGTGTCACTGAGGAAAAGTATGAGTTCTGTATGAGAATTAACAGTCCATACGTTTACATTCACTTGGAAAAGTGAGACATTTATTTATTACTTAGAGGAAAACAGAGAGCTATTTGCTTCATAAACACCAGGGAAGCATACTGGAGTTGTTGCRTGATCCAGATATCTAAGGAGGCTGATTAGCAATAGTTAAAAATATTATTGAATAAACATCTCTCTTGTAATTTTCCCTTGCAGCCTTCATTTGGCCCCAAGTTTTCTTCTGCATTGTCTTTTTTCATTCTGTTCTCATTTTGTAGGTTTTTTTTAGCCCATAAATAAACCCACAAAATAATGGATTARTAGACATGCACTGAGGCTTGCTCTGTTTTTAGGAAGTTGCATGGATAGCTGTGTAGCTTAATARGTGAATAAAAGCACAAGTGATCCAATAGTGCTCATAAAATCTTGATGCAGACATGGGTCTTGGGGTAGAAGAGAAAATCTTTCTTTTATTGATATTTCATTCAGAGAATTGTTTCAATGCTACATCATTAGGAGTATTTTCACCAGCATAATACACTCCTGGGTATTTACTGTAATGGTGTAAAGAATTTACCAATGTTGACAAAATTGTCTCTTCCATTTTACTTGAGGTCTGAACAACAGACTTCTTTTAAAAGAAACTCGAAACATTCTGAAGTAAATATGAGAAAACTCTCCTCTTTTTATTGTACAAATTCCACAAAGCAGTTTCCATATGCATGGAAACCTATCATTAAACACTCTGCCCTCCAGCTGGGATTCACTCTTTCCAATGTGGGCTTCTCCAGAGTTAGTTTTGTTTAAACTGTGCCACAAGATTTTYGTGTTTCCTTTTCCTCTTGGTAATTCAAAGTGGGCTAGATTTTGCTGGTAATATTAAGTGTAAGAGGATTCAAGGTAGGGCCTGAATCTGAATCTTCCTTTATACTTGACTGAGCTGTGGGAGGATCATGAACTGGTGTGTTAAAACTTCAGGTATTGATTGTGAATTAGCACAGCACAGAGGCAGCTGGCTGGGACCTGCACCCAAGCACAGGCTCTGATTCAGGGGTTGTGTGAGAACCTGGGCTTCCAGGATGGACTGTGAATGGATCTCACACCAGAAATGTCATTCATGGCTGAAGAAACCTTTCCCTCCAAACAAATCATCAAAATTGTGTGGTTCTACAGGTAATGGAACAAATTAACATCTTCTGATGAAATGTGTAGCTRAAAAATGCCTGAGCAGCCCTGTATAGACTCTGTTTTCTTGTTTATTATGTTTGCGTTTTGTAACTTATATTGCCCTACATGTATTCTTTAACCAGCCTAAGCATTTAATGAATCTGGATGATATTATTTACTTTAGGCTTTATAAAAATATATTGATGTATTAAAAGACAATAGATCTTGTCTTTCATTCTATCTTTCAAAAAATTGTAATTAATTTACATCAGCATCAGAAGCCACTGTGAATTTAGATCCTGAAATGTAAAACTGAGGTTAAAAATACGTGTACTATAACTGTGTTTTTTTGGTTTTGTTTTCTTTCAGTGATTTTCATTATAAATTAATTAGTTTTTTCTGTTTCAGAACACATTTGCAATTTAATTTTTTTCTGCTATCAAGCATTAAACACTTGATTAGCTTAAAACTAAGAGGATTCAAAAAAAATTCTTCATGCATGGTTTTCAGCTTCAAGTAAGATATAATAGAATAAAATAGATGTTAATTAAGTACCTCTGGTGCTGTCTTAGGTTATGCAGGAAGAAAATTAGAAGGGCCAAAACCCAAGTAGGAGTTAATCTGGCTTCTGCATTCGAGAAAATGAAAATGCYTCTGTGTCAGCAACAAAAGGAGGCTGAAGGAGAATCTCCATGGCAAAGGATGAGGAAAAGGCTGAGGTACTTAAGGCCTTTGCCTCAGTCTTGGGCAGTAAGATCATTTGTTCTCAGGGTACTAAGYCCCCTGAGCTGTGAGAGGGCAAAGGTGCCACAAAATGCAGTCCCTGTAATAGGAGGGGAAATGGTCAGTGGCTGGCTGTACCCCTTAATGCCCACAAGTTTATGGAGCCAGATGGGATCCACCCAGGCRTCTGGGAGACCTGACACAGAAGCATTTCTTGAGCCACTTTTGGTCATTTACCAGTGGTCCTCGCTAGCAGAGGAAGTCATAATTCACTGGAAGTTGGAAGATGTGACACGAAGGAATGAAGAAATGTGCCTTGCAAAATTTTATACCCCTGAAGTTTTGGGACATAGGGATGTAAAGTTTAAACAGAAAAAGAATTTCTATTAAAAATACAGTAATTACAACTGAGGCAAAGGCTAAGAAGTTCAAATTCTCATAGTAGTGCACAGAAGTATACTTTGAAGAAGTATACTTCTTCAAAGCAACAGAATCCTAAAGGCTCCTGAGCCTCACTTCAGTAACCTGAGTTGAAAGTGAGGCATATGAAAAGACACTTTGAGCTCCAGAGTAGATTATGAAGCTCTGCTGAAGCTATACCAGCATTGGTGGAAATTTCTGATAATTTTCCTAGAGTAAATCACTATTATAGACCTAATTCCCTGAAAGGTACATGTATGGATGATGCAGGGCTGGGATGTTTTGCTGTCAGTTGTTATCTGGGCAGTGGACAGTCTTTCTATCAGGGTATGATAAACTTTAATTAGCTTTCTGAATTTCCTTAGTTTTAACAAATTTTAAGAGAATGCTTGTTTCACTGTCTCTCAATATGGGATTGATAGAGCAGGGGCTCATCAGGCAGTGAGCTTCCTGGGAAGGGCAGATAAGTAAGGTACAAGGGGGCTCCAAGAAATGCTGCTTGTTTGGCTGAATTCACAGTCTTTTTTTACCTTGCTGTTTGTGCTGTTACAAAAGCATCTGTTTGTTCAGCTAGTCTGTTGGAGGGAGATATTCCATGGGCACAAAGGAATCTGCCTGTGGCTGTGGTACTCAAGGGAGCCTGGGCATTGTGATCATCTCTGAGGCACCCACGGATCTGGGCACTGTCAGCTCCTTTGCCATTTGGTTTCTCTAGTGCTGCTTCCCTCAGATACAGAGCAGAGAGATACCTGAGACATGACTATACCTGGCTACAAAGGAAAATAAAAGCCTTTTGTACTCACTTCCCTTCTTTTCRTTGGGACTGCTAAATATCCCATAGCATCCTGGTTTTGTAAGTAACACATAAGACTCTGGTTTTCCATTGATATTGTGGTTTAGGATTTTATTTTTTAACTTTCCATTCATGCTGCACATTGATCAAGCATACACAGCCCACARTCCTTCCTGAATTTTGTTGGAGAATGTATTTAACTGAATTATGTCCTGGAGAAAAACAGAAGGGCAAAGCAGCAAATTAGCCACTTTGCTGGCTTTCCCATTACACCTTGAGGATGAGTTCCTGATGCACAATGGTACCTTTACAGTCAAATCACAGGAGCAAGGTGCCTCTGGCATTTGTCAATGACAAACATACAGCCATGGAAATTTGGCTGTGTCAGCAGCATGAAACATTGGCCAGAAGCCTGCTAGTGTGACCCTTTGACTGGTTAAGAGAGGTACTTGCATTGAAAGGATTTACTGATCAATCAGTTTAATTGGTTTGCACAAAGGAGGCAGAAGTGAGCAGTTTCTTTCTTGCTGGCTTGCTTATTTACCACTGTAGTGCTGTAATTCACTGTAGGCTCCTGAAAAACCTAAGCTCGTTGGATTGCGTAGGATTTATTTTCTTTGTGAGTATGCCAATATTTTTACAAGAAAAAAAACTCAATTATACTGCATTGACTTCAAATACCAAATAACCATATCATACACCAACTCCCAAAAATACTTTTAACTGTAAACTTTGAAGTGTTTTAGCCTTTCATTTGGATCTTTTCTTATTTACCTGAAGAAAAGTCTATTCAAGTAGACATCTCTGAAAGGGAAGGGTTTCTGGATTTCTTTAATTTTCCAATTCAAGGAAATTTTTTAAGATAAATTTTTATTAGTTCTGTAGTTTTTCTTTTCTTTTTTAGTCCTAGATCTGCCTGGACGTGTTTTTTTTAATCTTTTTGCATTTTTTCTTATACAAGATATCCAAAATTTCAAGGCAAAAATTGGGTTTCATTACCAAAAACMGGTGCACTGTGAAACTGAAGGTGATATCTTAATGTCAGTGTGGATCTGCAGAGCACAGGCATGTTCTCCTGCACAATATTTTTCAAGCTGTGTTAGATAAGAAGGACATTTAGAAAGTAATTATTAAGCATGACATTTCAATTTTTTTATAAATGCAGATAGATACGGAGCACCTATTGATTGACATCTGCATGTAATCCTGCTTATCGGATTTAACTAAATCTCTCTTTGAAGTGTTGTTAGACTCAACTGAGATGCTTTCATGAAATTTCACATTMGATTGTAATGGATTTTTGAGTTGGTCATCTGTTCAATGAAATATATAAACTTAAACTCTTTAAAATGTAAATAGAAAAGCTAAAAAGCATACTTTTTCTCTGAAACTCATTTTGTGATTAAGTCATTCTGTGCATGTTCTGAGATTTACTTCTTTATTTTAGATCCTTACAGRGAGCAAATGCTAACAAAATTAGAATTTAATCAGTGTACTGGGCTAGGTTCATAGATTTTGGCTAGTCTTTGTATCTTTATTCAATGTGTTAACATCTTGTTTTTCACTTTTCATAGTGTTTTCTAGCACTGTTTGTATTGATTAGTAGATGAATAACTGTTGGCACCAGGCTTTCTTTGCACTATCTTTTCAGTATATTTCAGAATCCTGGTTGTTTTTTCCTGGTTTTGTATAATTTTTTGCCTGCATAATGTTTGCCAATCACATATAGTTGCAGAGATGGATTTCAGTTGATAAGGCATTAAATCATAATAACCAAATGTGTTTTGTGTATTGGTTGATTTAATGACTGAAATAATAATTTCAACTAGCATAGTTGGCTTTTAGTGTTGTGCMTTTGCTTTGCTCATCTTTCATTCGTTTCATTTTTAGCTCTCCAGTTTTTTACCACCTAGCTGATAATTCTGTCAAAATTAGACTACAGCTACTGAACTGAAAATATACCTAAAAAATTTCTCCAAACTTTATGAATTTATTGATCCCTTTATGAAGTGTTTAATTGACCTGGAATTTCAATTTAGAGAAGTCAGCTTCTTCTCCTGGCAGACTATTTGGAAATGCAGTTATCAGCTAACAGCTTTATTTTGATAGTTTTTCTAAAGCCCCACTGTAAAGAAATTAGGCATATGTTTGCACGTTATTTGGGGTACTGTGCAAGCAGCATCTGGGGCAAGCAGCCCATGTGTCTGGCTAGCCCAGGTGATGGTTGCAGTGTCAGCTCTGCACGGGCAGACTGAAGGAGCTTCTCTGAGCAAACAGGCTGTACAAAATCATATGCATCCTAAATTTCTGTTGTGACTGTTACCTGAGGTAGGTGCAATTAAATTGTGTTTGAGGCACACCTACGTCTGTTACCCTTTTCTGGATGCAGATTTGAAATTCTCAGAGGCACTGACATGGGTAAGGGCTGAATACAATAAAATGTCTGGAGAAATAGAACCAAAAAATAATCTTTTTAAAAAAGGAATGTCAGTGTACTGATGGTTTCTTTGGATGAAGTCTTTGAGAAGGGTGTACTTGTGGAAAGCAAGGCTCTAAGAATGCAGTAGAAAGCTTAGTGGGCATTAAAACAGTGCCTGTAATTGAAAAGAAGGTAATAAGCTGGTTTGTGTAGTGACAGTAGCAAAGCAAACTAAAAGATGTCTTTTGCCCTTTGTATTACTCAAAGAAATGGTAGTTGAAACACATTAAGTGCTAGAAGGAAGATGGTAATGAAAATGAGAAGCAAGGAACAAATCACAGTACATTCAAGTATCAACATTTTACAGGATAAAGATAGGAAGAGAGAAAGATACAGAATGAAAGAATTCTCCTGACAATTGCTCCAGGTGAATTGAAAACACTTTTTCAAAGAGAAAATATAATACAGGAGGACTAGTAGTAAACAATTTCAGGAAGGGAACTCTCTGGTTTCTACCTGAGAGCCACATCTTCCAGGCAGTGGAAAGAGAGGCAGTTTTGAATGTTTCTTTGGCAAGCAATTCTGTCTTGCTGCCTTTTTCACCAGAAGCAGCTTCTTTGTATTTTTATTCCGTGTCCTTAATTTAGCAAAGGGAATAATTTCTTCTTTCTATATAGTTATCTTGTTGTAGATAATTCAAAAATATTATGGTACTCCTCACCTTGCTCTGCCTACAAGATGAAGGTCAAACTAATCCATACTATTTTCCATCTCAGTGCATCTCAACTTGTGCCCAGCTGGGATGGAGGCCAGAGTCTCTGGTACTCTCACAAGGCAAATCCTCCTGAGCTTCACCTGTGCTGGGAACCCAGATCCTAGCCCCAGGCACTCTGTGCCTGCCACCCACAGCTGTATCTGACACCTACATTCGGCCTGAACAGCCTTATTGGTTATTTGAAAACGCTGTAAATCTTCATCAGTTTACAAATTTCAGCATTGTTAATCTCAGGAGATTTTAGCCTGAGATTTCATAGGATGAGATTTATACCTCCAATAGGAACAGCTTGGCCTTTATTATGTGAGGTTCGTTTAATTCACTCCAGAAGTCCATCCCTCTTGGCCTGTTGTTTATCCCAGGTAGGTAACATGTGATTATTGTTATTGGGTGTAGTGTTGTTTATCCCTGGTAGGTGGCAGCTGCTGTGTCAGTGATCCATGTCGGGGTGTGGTGAGGCAGCTGTCCTGTCCCGTGCCGTTCTGTGCCGTGCCAAGCTCCATGTGCAGGGAGCCCGAGCGCGAAACAGCAGGCAAGGCACAGCGTGTAGCAGGTTGGGGCACCCCTGGAACTTCGAGTCAGGGTCAGGAGATGCATGRCCAGGCATCTCCAGGGATGGCTGCAGCCCCTTGGGCATGGGTGAGAGGCAGCTCTTCTYCATAGGGGCTGGCCCCACCACTCACATCCCCATCCCAGCAGCCTGGTCCTGCCACACTGCCCGCAGCAGGGCCAGCCCTGTGCACAGAGCCACTCATTCTGGCCTTCCAGAGTCCTTCTAACTGTCTGGTGATTTTTCATCTGCAAGGAGCTGCGATTGCAGTCTCAAAGGAAAAGCTCTATAGCAGAAGGGGATATAAAATTTTCACTGTACCGGCAATAATGATTGAAGAGGGCATGATGTTTTTGCACAGCTTCCCCATGTGTGCAGCCTGGGCTGTCTCCACATCTTCTAGCTTTCACTGTCRTAGATGAGCTGCAAAATTCTCTGATCCTTGCTGCAAATTGGCCCTGAAGTGCCACAACATCCCAGGAGCTTTGTTTATATCTCATCGGTCAAAAATAAATAGGCCTGATACATCTAGTTATTTGGAACAGTGATGAAATGCAGTAAATAAATGTCACCCTTGATGCTAGTAGGAGTAATACAAGAATATTTTACARGCATCTGCTGTATATTCTAAAATGCTACCTAAATTTAAGATCGCTGAAAACGCATAGTACCACATAGGGATTTTTATGCTAAATATGTGAGTGAAACAATTCCTAGAAGGCAACTGGGAATGTTACAGTGTTGTTAAGAGTGCCATCATGGCTTGACTAATGACATTCAGAATATTCTTAGTTCAGAATTGTTTGTGTGAGGTTTATTTTCAGTCCATGTTCTGGAACATGCTGGTGTGTTTTCTGTAGTCTTCCAGTGTTGTTGTCTACATTAACAAATAGTTGACTGGGCTAGGAAGGGATCAGTAGATCAAGAATTTTGCATTGAAACATCAACATCTTTAGTATGTGTAGTTCAGGGATTCATTTCAAAACTGACATTAGTACCCTGAGCCAGAATGCTAATGTAAATACAGCTTAGGTAGTCTGTATATYTAAATGTTTGAAAACTGAAATGGATCATCTTCTTTTACATAATAAGACCTGTGTTTAATGGTTGCACTGCATTAGTGGTAGAAACTGTGAGACTGCTTTCAAATAACATATTATCCAAACCCAAGACTAATTTTATTTTTCAGGCTGTAACTGATGCATCAGAGATAGCTGGTCTGTATATGGACTCTSTGGCTATCTAAAGTGAATTTGATATTCCAGGCTGTGGTGATGAAACAGGAAAAAGCAATATATCAGCAGTAAGAGGAGAAATTGGGCTTTTGAATCACAGGAACAGAAGCTGACATTAGGAAGCAGACAGTATATATTTAATATCCTTTAATAGAAAGGAGTTTTTTTCTTAATTCTGTAGAACAGCTCAAAATTTTCCATACCTGTTGAGGACTCAGGAAGTATAAAAATGCATAAATCGCTGTTAGCTTGATCTTTTCTGTGTAAAAAATGTTTTAGTTCTATGAAAAGACAGAAAAACTGTCTGGCAGATCTACTCTCCACTCTCCACCTGTGCTCGATAAATAGAGGATAACAACAGTTATTGCTTTTAAACGTGTCTTTTGAATCTCTGTCAAAAACCTGTCATTTTCTCTAAACTTCTTTTTGTTGCCAGACTGGACAACATGTTTGGAGGATGGAGGGAACAAAGAAAATATTTGAAAGAATCAGCCTGTTTGTATTGTTAAAATGAGTAAATTCATGAGGGGAAAAAATATTAGGAAGCTGGAAGATGCATTCTGCCCTGTCCTAGCTGATGGACTGAGAGTGTTGTTTTGCATACTGCAAATTGGCAGTCAGCAATCATTATTCCTTTGAACGTAAATCAGAGCTTCAGCTTATGTTGGGAGACATTTAAGCTTTTTTCTTCACTTTCTTTTTTCCCCACAAACATCTGTCACACAGCCATCTTCTATTACAGATTTGARAACACTTCAGAGAGGGGCTGGTTTCCTTCCGTGTTAGGGTAATCCTGTAAAGGTCACCGTCTAACCAGTGTGAGCTTCCAAGATAAGGTACTAAGAGTGGGTATTTTTTTATTCTGTGATTGGATTTTGAGAGCTTTCTTTGAAGTTTGCAATTCCTTTGCCAGCTGGTCCCCAGCTTGCCAGAGCTGACCTAATAGCACATAGCTGGTAACTTGGAAGCTTGCGTTAATTACAGAAGTACTGGAATGAGCTTCCTAAGCTGGTTGTCTCTTGGTCAGACATTAGTCTAAAATCTGAGAGGAAAGTTGATTGTGTTGAATATTTCAGATGTGGCTGTTTATCTGACTAGTGAATGGCTGCTCTTTATGTTTTCTAAGAGGCCAGTGGAGTTACCAGGCTTTACCGGGATTTACGTTCTCCTACAGCACTTAAGATTGTAAGCCAATAAAGGTGTGGATTTGGCTTTGTTACCACGACTTTCTGAAATGAATAGGGATAAAGAGCATGAATTATGTTGGTTTCTCATTTCTTAAGTGAAAAGCAAGCTCATACATCAGTTTCCTGTGGGTACCTTTTACAGAAATTGCTCCCGAGGCTGTTGGGGCTGGAAAGCAGTTTGTTCTCCTTACCTGGTGTCTGCAGACAGCCGCAGTGGGCTCTGGCAGGGCTTACTTGATTCCTTTGTGTTGATCTGTAATTTATTTGAACAGCTGGCATGTTTCTTGCTTTCTGTTTAATTTCTCTACCCTGGAGATTTAGAAGGAAAGGATTCTTTAAGTGTATATTTCTCTGTGTCTCGCTTCCTGTTTTAATTTACAGGCAATTGACAGTGTATCTATTGATCTTTGAGGCTTCTTTTCTCTTAACTTTTTGGCACCTTGACCAAGTATTCTGCATGTAGTCCCCACCTATCTATTCATTAGCTATTACTTAGCAATGGAAGAAAGAAAAACTTTGCTTATCAAATTGATTTTGACATCAATTCCCTGGTCAAAAAACCAGTCTGGAATCTCTTTACAGAGCTGTGGACAGTAAATCACCTGCCAAATTATCAGGAAAAACTGCTGTAGACAGCTCCACAAGTCTGCATGAATTTTGAAGGTGAACAAGGTAGTCTTTGTTTACAAACTTCTGTTGCATCCTATAATCACAAAATACACATCAAGTTCAATATTGTTTTCAGATGATGTATGCAAAAATCCTTTCTTTCAAAGCACCTGGCACTGTAAATATTCATGCKAATTGGACCTTCAGGTGCAAGATAAGACTCTTCATTGCCTCTACTACTGACTCTGCTGAAATATTGTAAGAAGTTAATTTGGTTGTAAACGAAAATTTCCATCCAGCATGTTTAGTTGATTTGAGCAAACATTTTTTTTCTGCCTTCTTTTTTTTTTTCTTTCTTAGTCAGTGCTCCAGGAAAAAAACAAAATAGCAAAGAAGTGGAAATGCTCTGAGCTCCCGTTAATGTTTAAGTATCTTTCCAACTGAATCCCAATTACAAAAAGGCCCCATTTGTCTTGAATCATGGTACCTTCAATAGTGTTTGAGTTTCTCATCAATAAACTGTATAAATAGTTTTTATAGGTRCTGGATTAAAATTTATTCAGAGGTGACATCACAATCTGCTTGTAAATATACTGCAAAAGGGAATAAAATTTTAATGTATTTTAACAGTGCAGGTATAATAATTATGATAATATAAAATATTTTTGAGCGTATTTAAAAGAGATCATGTAAGAATTGAATGGCATTGACTAGTACTGATATTATCATTGAACACAGTCCCATAGAATTACTTATTCCTTGTTAAGACATAAAATGGCAGCTATGTATTTTAAGAAATAATAAGTGATGTATAAAACTAATTTTTAAGACAAAATGTAATTTTTAATAGTCTTTTCTGAAAAATTTCTTGGCATCTATTGATTCTTTTTCCAAGTCTTTAGTGTTTTTTCATAGAATACTGAAATATAAGCTTTGAATGTAATTTCTTATATTGGTTCAGTAATACCTCTTCTATATAGAAATGATACTTAAACACTATTTTTATATTAGTTTTTCTTTAAGTTTATTTTTATGTGCTTATGTTCTGTTTGCCTTGAAAGTGTGACTTTGATATTTAACCACAGCTACTCACAAAGACATGAACAGCAGAAAAAAAATAGTAAATTTTCATATAGTAGTCTTAATCTGTATACATTTGGTCCAAAATTTGGTAGGATATTTTTGACTGATTCCTCTACAAATACTCAATGCATGTCATCAATTCATCACATCTGGCTAAAAAGGTGGAATTAAAGAAAGAATGTTTTTTCATGTCTTTAATCAACTAATGCATGCTTCTAAAACCTTAGAGATAGTGAGTACAAAGCCAATGTGAAAATTGGCTAGTGAAWTTTCACATAGGGAAAATGCAGCCATTTCTCAAGCTGACTGATGTTTACAAGCCATGATTTCACCACTCTTTGAAAGGCATTTCCACACAGCTAATACAATGGATGGTCTTGCTTTGCAGCCAGCTTCAAAGGTACTGAGTGGGATGCCAGAATTTCTTATGAAAATATTTCAGTTGTGATGAAAGGCTCTTTTAATATGTTGGAGTTTCTTTCCCCTTCTAATTTTCACTAGAGCTTAAAGATTTCACAGTATTTCACTCTGTAAGTCAGCGTTTATTGACTTTGTCATGAAGACCAACTTCCATTCATGACRAAAAGTGTTTTAAAATATCAGTGGAATCGCTTAGGAGTGGAAAGCTGAAGGATGAAAGTGCTGTTAATGATTAGAATCAGGATATCTGTCCTACSAGGCTAATTTTATGCTTTGAGAGTTAGCTTTGATGATATTCATAAGCAAAGGTTGAAAAAAATAAAGTTGGAAAAGCAAAAAAAAATTGAATTTTTCATGGTTTGTTTTTTTTCCTGCAGTGTGTTTTACTGTAGTGCCTCCTGAGATTCCTTGTAATTTTCATGGCATTGCTCCTTTCTCACTGATCTAAATGGATGTTGACGTTTGAAGTTTGTTGATTTACAAAATGTCAGATAATTACAGAGAGAAAATGAATTATATCCTACTTTCTCCAAATGAAARTTAGTATCATGTACTGACCTGGGATTATGAAAAAGATAGTCATAACTGCCGTGTTAAAAACCACTGTTTTATAATGATTGTATGTGTCTTTCTGTGGTCTTATAGGGGAACCTGCAGTTTTATAGAATGCTTTTCCTTTTTGCTTTTGATAAGTACAGGTGCTGATAGTTTTTGAGGCTAAAATTTTCTCTTAACGCTGCAAAATGTCTAGTTTTTTAAAAGACTATGGTAGTCATTCTAAGAGAAATTGTCAAAAAATGGGGGAAAATTAATGCAAAATACAAAATCAAAGAATGCTTTCATCTTCCTCTTTTAGTTCACGACATGCTAAAAACATTATTACTATGASTGACTTCCCTTCCAATCTTTTTATAGTAATAATTTTGTTCTGGCCACTTGCGCCMTTTGCTAACTGTCAGTCTGTGGATTCAATAACTAATTCAATAATTCTTGTTCCTTTTGTTTTCCGTTGTGATTTTCTTGGCAGACCACTCTGTGTATTTGACATTCTTGTAGGATTGTTTTCAGCCTCCTTCCCTAAGAGCATTGATTTCATTCTTTATTTTGCAAAGATATATGCATCTCTCTGTCCACACAGACTGTGACAGCAAAGCTGCAGATCTGCCATACTGATCACCCATCACGGCAGGGTGCAGTCAGCTTAAAGGATTCATTTCAAAATTTCCTACTGTTCCAAAGATAAATTTCCAAACTGCGGGGAACGATGTAAGCAGGAGCTGTGGTTGAATATTGCTGAACCTCTGATCATTCAGGCAGCTTGAAATACTGTTTCTGAGATGGTGGGATGGGAAATKCCTCATTTATATGTAGTCATAGGAAGTTTGAATTCAAATTGTTAGCTTTGAAATGTCAACATCATTCATATTGAAATGGGAGGAGTAGCATATGCATAAGAATAGATATGTTCTCTAGGAAACTGGATACTTGTGCTTCYATTTGCCTTTTGGGGACTTTTCTCTGGGTCTTTTGTTTTCACAAGAGTCTTGTCTATTCCAGGCTCTTTGCTCATTTTTTTTTTTTCTTTGAGGGGCCTAGTAAAAAGTAGCCCAAATTTCAGCTGAGAGCTCCAATCATGCTGAGCTATAAAGAATAATAATTTAAGTTAAACTGAGTCCATTAGGCAAAATTATGGTTAGGCTTTTCAGAAGAGTACAGTAGCAAAGCTGGCTCCCATTCAGAGCTCCCTTTCCAGACTTCATATTGGAAAGAAAAAAAACCYGTTTTCTCTTTAAAGCCTAGTCTCCCAAGTGTCTAAGCTATTTCTCACAAACTTGTTAGGTAGCCAGAGCTACAACTGCACCCATGGCTGCCAAAATCTCCAGCTTCAAACCTGACAACTTCTATAGTTATTCATAGGTTTAGTTTTTTTCAATCTCTGACCTTTTGAAAATTTGTGGCAGTATGAAATTCAGTTACTTACCTATCTGAATGAATAACAGAAGGGATTCTTAAGTSCTTGAATTTTTCATTTCACATAAAWTTCATAAGACTTTTTTTCTTAGTACTTTTTTTCTTAGTACTAGTATATTTGAAGTTGGGATGGCTGGAAGCATCTTTTATTCTTTGTGCAACAGTGTTAGTGTTTTATCATTTTACACACACAAATGGACTGTGTATCACCCATATCACTCCTGAGATGTTGATGAGTGGCAGGTATCATAGTGTCAGCTGTTATATGCTGACAGCAAACACCAAAGTTAGTTAAAGATACTTTCAAAGAGGAAAAGTTTTCGTTTTTCTTGGTTTTGTTTTATTTTCTATTTCATTAACTGTGCATCAGAAAAGATATAATCATTTTTGATTACATCTTTCTTGGGCTGCCTTCAGAGGATCATTTTCAAAGAAACCTTACCCTTTTTCAGAGAGTGAGCCCTTAAGTTAAAGAGAAGGCTTGAATGTGTTCTTACATGGATTCATTTCTCCAGCCTCTCCTGCTGGGAAGCATATGGTGTCATAGCAATGTAGTGACTTTCCACCAACTGGATTTATATGCTGTACTGCAGGATCAAGCAAAACCAGAATGTTGTCATTCATCTCATTCTGGGAAATTAGATGAGACAATGTCCAGGTACTTCACTACTGAATGATTTTGTGGAACATGAGGTGGCATTACCRGATGGCCAGGTGATAGAATTAGGGACAGAGCACTTCTGGAAAGCTTTGCACWTGCTCACAGTATGATTTTGTTCTTTTCGTAATTTTATTTTAGGGACTCCTTCATAACTTGAGAAAATACCTCAGTGATAAAAATGTTGACTTGACACTTATTTTCTGTTTGTATATAAGACTAGACTGTGAAAGCAACACTTTTTTCCAGTCTTTTTTTAAATTTCAAAACAATAGGTATTTTTAAATTGATAGCCAAACTGCATTTTCTGTAAGTCTGCACAAAAATAAAGGAACATAAAAGGAAATGAAGCATAAACGGTAAGAAAAACTTTCAAATATACTTTTAAGCTTTCAGTGAACMCAGAGAACTCAGGAAAGTTATTAGTTTTGTCATTGAATTAAGGGAGGATAGAGGCTAATCCGATATACAGTTGTTTATAAATAATACTTAAGACCTTGATTTAAGGTTCCAGTTRATTCTTTGACAGTTACTGTGATGGTGATTTCTTCAGCATTTAAAACAGATTAGCTCTTCAATATATGTGCAGATGATTGTTGGGTTTTTTCCTTTATTTGTATTCTTTTCTGTTTGGCCTATTACTTACTAATCCCTTGTATTTTTCATCACTTTGAAAAAAGTAGGTGGAACTCTGTGAGGTGAACGCTCATGCATGATATGAACAGAAACTTTTTCAGTGTTTTTCCGCTTCATAGGAAATCTAAATGATGAAAATCTGGGGGAGTAGAAACGATGCACTATAATACAAACTAAATATTGACTAGAAGAGAAACTGTAAAATTATTCAAAAAGATAGTAGGAAAGGTAATTTTATAGTATTTTAGTCTTCATACAGAAAATGTGATCTAGGAATGTTCGTATTTGGTTTTATGCCAAAAGCACAATCTAAACAGAAAGCTAACCAAAAGTGTTTTCATACTAATAAAAGATTATTTTTTTCTAGTTAAACTAGCAATTTATTTCGTATTTTTGAGATTTGTTGCTTGTGTTTCTCTTTCCTTCATCTTATGGAATTCTGTAAATCCAGTTTTATTCTTTGTTCATTTGATAGTGCTTGTGTACTCGCTGTTAGTATAGATGATAACCTTGAGAACACGGCTCCCAAATATACTAGAGTGATTGAAGATGCATCTTGTAGCCACATAAAGTACAAATCCAGAACTCTTTCTATAATTGAGCATGAAAATCCTATTGAGTTCTAAAACTTCCTTGAATAGGAAGTTTCTCATCTTCATTTGTAAAGAGTAAATTCAGTGTTGAATAGAGGATTAAGACTACTTTCAGAGAATGTAACCACATAACTGTTAATCCTTGATGTTTTCTTAGTTCCATAATAGGCAGTTTATAATCAGAGCATTTTGATGTCAGCTCAGTGTCTTCTGAATTAGATTTGCTGTCATTTGATAAAACATAACTTTTTTAATAAGAAAAAAAAAAAGGAATAGACTCTAATACCAGCAGCAATCTTTTAGGGTAATGACATCAAAGAAAAGGGTACCCTGCTTCCATGAAATCAAGGATGAAGGTCCAACACAAAAATCTGATTTGCTGCAGTAGGATTTCAAAATATTCATTCTAAGCCAAGGGAAAAGGAGTGAAACAAAATTATTCTTGATGGCTTTCACTAACACGGCTATTCCTAGCAACTCTGATAATTATAATATATGGTTTCATTTTTAATTCATTAATTCTGAAGAAGGTGTTCTATTGATCACAATAATTGGCTTTCCATTTTTTCTCAGATAGTGTTGAAAAATGGAAGGAAAGAAGAGGCATCCTGAGAAATAAAACCAATATAATTGGTACAGATTAATCTTTGTTTTCTGTGCTGTATTCTTAACAATCTACTTTCATTCTTGCTTACATAGTGGTTGGCCTCACAGTGTTGAAATATGTCTCATGGTTGATGCCACAGCATCCAGATTTTATAATTTATTTCAGTTTTCTCAGTTTTGTTTTCCATTCAGTGACTTGTTAAGCAGTTACCTTTTGGTTCCAAAATGGTTTTTGAGCCATTTTATGCTCTACAGTAGGAATCATAAAAGTAAGAGGAAGCTGTCTTGCATTGAGATTGTAGGGACTATTAAATGGCTCAGCTGGAGAGACAGGTATTCTTATGATTTAGAAACCCTTTCTATGGTAGGATTTGCAATTAACTGTACTCCTCCTTTTCATGCTAATTCTGTGGTATTTACAATGCTCCTAATCAAGTCAGAGTTCTCATCCAACTTTCACTGACCTATTTCTCACTCTTTTTGTGCACAAAAGTATCCTCTGTGCTCCCCAAAGTTCTCATGTTGTGTATTAGTTGTAACTGCTAACACACCTGTGAAACCTGGTGCACCARGTCAAGCATTTTGTTGCATAGTTGTTTTATTTCCCTGCTGCTTTTCCAGCCTGGCATTTTTCCATACATGCAGAAAGATTAAGTTACCTCTAATACAGTAAGAGTTTTAAAAAGCGAGTGGTATGAAAATAGGCTTTTATTTCAATTCTTTCCTCCACCACAAAATGCTAGGATGCGTGTACGTAGTTGAGGGAAAATTTTCAAAAGTATTCAAACTTTCCTGTTGTTTTCATTGACTTTCAAAGTAAAAACTGGTGAGAATAATATTAAACTAAATGTTTACTTTCTAAGAATTCTATGTATAAGCTAAATACATTTATGTAGTAAGAGGAAAAGAAGATGCTAAATTGCAGAGTTTAAGTACCTAACAAAGATTTTTTAGCTATTGTATTTAATTAAGAAAGAATAAACKCAGGACTGTGTAATGCCAGCCTATGGTTTAAATGTCCTCTTTGAAATTAGCATAACTCCTTATCAAAGGCAGATTGAAAATAGCTTCTCCTTTTTATTGGACCCATGCATGCTTGGAGAAGAAATCTCCTAGCTTTTRTATGAAGAAAAATCTGCATTAGTAGTGCACCTAATCATTTACTTTGATATTATGATGAGAAGCCAGTCTCCTAAATGACATTATTCCTGGAAAAACATATCTGTGTCTTTCCCAGGTAACAYATTTAGCAATATTATATCACTACTCTGGGATTAAAAAAAAAAGTTAGTAAAGGAAATTATGCAACATAATGAATGACTACAAGCACAGGAAAGATATCCTGGCACACTTTCATTCAGTGTGCATGCCTAGACCATAGAATAGTACCTGTGGCTGGATAACAATTTTCTTAAATGCATTTTCTGACACTGTGGGAACAAGTAGCCCGAAGACATTACTAAAAATGTAAGCTCAGAAGTCAGTGCTTTAAAAATAGATCAGACATGAAGTATGGGCAGAAGAAATATCACAAAATCCTTAAGAGTTTACTKTTGAGTCTGCACCAGCTTGTAGTTGCACACAAAATTCAAGACCCAAACCCTCAAGAGAGATCATTTAATTATTGTTTTATTTTAGCAATTTGTTTCTCACAAGTCTTAACAATATAAGAGTGACTTCTGTTTGGGTTAACTGCTGTGAGGTTTTGCCTAAAATGTTTCCAATAACTTCTGAACAGTTACTGAGTACTATATTAAACACTCAATATTATTATAGCTGAGTGCCTATATGAGAAAGAATWAGGAAAGATAACAGACAAGAAATGAGGATCTATATGTGGGGAAACATGTCCCTAAATGATGCAAACTCTACACTCAGTATGTCTAAAAATTTTCCCAGTTTTCCCAGATGTATATTTTCTTTCCCTGGCAAACACATGTTAAAGCTAACGCATATTAGCTTTCCCAGTAACAGTTCTTGATTCTCATTATCTTGTTATAAAAACTGGAGAAATGCAACCAATACCTTATTTACAGGGAAGCTAATAAAATTAGAGACAGTCCAAAAATTTCCAAAGGGTAGGTGTGGTACAAGTTAGAATAAAAGTACTGAGTATGTCAAGGAAGTTTCCTAAGAGCAAAAAATRTTTTATTCCTGAAAATGGCGAAGTCAAATTCTTGCATTGATTGAAGAGGGTACTTGCATAGAAGTGGTAAAAATGAATAGTAGAACTGCTGCACATCTCATTGTAATAAATTTTGCCATATGATTTGAAATTCAGGTTTCCAGTTGACTGAGTTTACAGTATTGAATTTCCCTTCAGTTTCTGACTGAAATAATTTCATACTCCCTCCATTATTTATTGCTAGAAGGGTCATAAATTTTAACAGATCTGTTATATAAATGATGCTGCTGAGATGAGCGGAGTCAAAATACCTTTAAAAATGAAAAGATGTGGCTGTGTTTTGATACCATGACACTGTTTTGTATGGGGAAAGCTCTGCTGCTACAACTTTACCACTGGTATTAATATACACAGCATAAATTAGGAAGCCTGGAAAATATGTAGAACATCAGTTCCACCCATCTGTAAGAAAACGCTGAATTCACTCAAATGATAGTCTCAGCTCCCACAGATATTTTCTTCTATTGTTTTAGGGTCCAGAACAACCACTACTTGCTTGACAACTCTTTGCATGTTAGATCTGACCTAAAGTAGTAAAGTAAGGTTCTAAGAAAATGAGTGACATAATTTTGCGGAAAGTGAAAATGAAACTGAGGCCAAACTAGCTTTCAGACAGCATTCAAAGAAGAAACTGAGTAGAGAGTAGGGTGGTTTTTTTGTTTTGGTTGTTTTTTTTTGTTTGTTTGTTTTGTTTTGGGGGTTTTTTTGCTTTTTTTTTTGTTTGTTTGTTTTTTGGGGGGGTTGTTGTTGTTTTTGGGGAATTTTTTGTTTGTTTGTTTGTTTTTTCCAGTTCCTGGAGTCATGGGGCACTCAGTTTCACATCTGAAACAATCTGTCTGTGACCTAATAATTCTCTGGGAATATTAGGTCACAGTCATCCATGCTTTTGTCCTTTTCTCCTAAGAGAATGAAGGACTAAAAAAGACCAGAGCAGTCACATTCTTTTCAAGGCACGGGAGATGTTCTTGATATTTTTAGAGTATTTTTGTTAAATAGTAGGTATCTCTTCAATATCGTCAGATTTTGTTAATYAGCATGGTTTTTACTATATTCTTTGTATGTCCTTTTGGGTGGAAGTAATTTCTGGCTTGGGAAGCTGCTGTATCTGTAAATTAAGGGTGTATGAAGACCATGGTACATTTTTCCACGTTGCAGCCGTCTAAAAACTGAGTGTCTTCCCTGATACAATTTCCTGAGTTCTTTTTCTATTCAATAGGGAATGTTAGATGCTTCCCAAARAAGACTTGTCCAGCTTAGGAATCTATCTTGATGATTTTGCTTGTTAGGTCCTTTGTATTGAGATCAGGTATTGTATAGTTCTTCTGTGTTGGATATAGGCTTTCTTGATCTTTTCCGTTGGCTTTAAATCCTAAGAGGCTGTACTTTTCCATTTGCAATTTGTGCTATAATCTTTCAATCTTGCAATTTGTGCTATATATCTCTCTGATACCTCCTGTGCTCACGCTTCCAAGGTRAATGTCATGATCCTGTGCATGTATTCATGGAAGATTCTGCTGTGGGAGAAGCTTTGCTAGAACTTCACTCTTAAATGAAGTTCAGGGAGATGTTTAAGGTAGAATTAGCTGATGTCTTTACATAATATGCTACAAATCTTTTTTTCTATGGAAACTCCTTGTCCTTGTTTAATGTTTTAATAGTAAGCTCTTGGAGGTAAATGATAGCCCTATAAAAGCTTGTTACCTGTCTGCTCTCTTGGATGGGTTGTTCTTTTTTCTAAATTATAGATTAGGATCAACTTCAAATCCAACTTCAGCAGTCCTGTGGATAATGTTCTAGCTAGGATGTTCCATGGCAACCTCAGTTTCATCAGTTCTCATGTCTTTATAGTTATAGTTTCTATGCCAAATCTGTATGACTAAAATCCTCATGTAAAAAGTCACACTTGTCTTGATATGTGAAAACTGGGTCCCGAGCTACTGCTTCTATAAAAAGGGTTAAATTTATGCCAAGAAATACTTTTCTATAGACCCCTCAGTCTGACTTTGCTACTGCAGCTGAGTCCTTTGGAGTCATGTGTAAGCCCATTCATCACAGCAGGTGTACAAGGACCATGCAGTATGTTAGAAAAGCAGTGTCAGTTCTGGTACTGYTATTTGCAGTATAACAACTTCAGGGCATCAGCACTGGTCACCTGGCTTGTGTGTTTATGAGAGAATGGAACTGGGCAGTGGCAAKGGCTCAAGCACTGCTAAGCAGCCATCCATGCATTTTTATTACCAGCATACTCTCTGTTGTAGCTTTGATGCTCTCCAACCTGGTAATTTCCCAGACAGTTCTCAGGAGTAGCTTGAGTCAACAGCATATGCTGGGATCTGTTCCCAACAGGCACTTTAGATGCTGCTGTTCCATTTTGAGTAATTCTGGCAAGTGAATAAAAACTGCTGTGTTGCCAGCCTGAAAAGCAGAGATTAGTCTTTAGCACATTTTATTTACTGTTTTCSTTCTCTAGAGCAGTGTCAAACTCAAAAGTATCAGGGATTTTTTGGAAGCTACACAGTCTGACTGCTGGTTTTTTTGAGTCTGGTGGCTGTGTGGTATATGCAGGACATTACCTTTGTCCATTTAGTTTTTCAGACTCTCTGTCTCTGGTGGCTTTGTGTCCCTTACAGATTGTTCTTAAGGCCAAGTGATGTTCTTTACCTTAACTGTGTTCACTGACCAGAGATCCCTCACTGAGAGTATTCCTATATTAACATTTCTATGTAATAGGCATTTATTTGAAATTTGGATCCATTTATGTCATTTGGAGGTCTCAAGAGTGAGCATACCATATTAGAATCCCTATCGTTACAGTATCCCTTTGGGTCCAACTGGACTTAACCTATTGCAGGAGATGCACTTTCTGCATCTCCTTGGAGAGTACATCCATTTCTCCTCCCTGAGATCAAGTTCCTATTCAAGAAACATATTACAAGATATGATGTTTTTTAAAACCTTAATTTYAAACTATGACTGAAAACAAGCTCAAGAAAATGTAAAAGATCAGGACATTCAAATAAAAACCATGGAGATGTTTAGAAGAGATCAGAAAGCAACACAGACATTAAGAAGTGCTAAAATGTCATAATTGGAAGAAAATGTTCTCCATCTGATAAAATGATGCWATAAAAAGAAAAAAAATAGCATTGGTGGATTATTGGCTTGTCTGCAGGTACTGTGTGACTGTAAAGAATCTAAGGATGGATATGCCTCAAAGTGGTAATGCTGAGAATAAGGATTCTCATCCTCTGCAATGTGTCCTAATGAAGAACACTGCTGAGAAGTGTAAGTGTAGTTGAACAATGGATTTGGCAGCAGATGCGAGAGATCAGGCAGCACACGGACTGTGGCAGTCAGGCAGCCTGAAATTAGTCTAAAATCTCTGAAGATGTGGAGATTTTGAAAAGAAATTAGTGTCTCTCTATGGATACAAAGCAAAAAATGTCAGCCTTACTGTGAATTTTATAAAAAATGGCTTGCTAGAGAGCTCACAAAACAATATTGCTGAAGTTAGGTAGTATTAGTTTTCTTTCAAAGACTTGGCTTCAGAGCAAAAGCTGTAACAGGAACTTTCTATAACTCCCATTTCTAAATCTTGCAAGGCAAGAAGGTAGTCATTTTTCCCATTAAAGTGCAAGTTCCTCATCAAGCCTTTGGGGGAATTCAAAATTAAAAGAATTGGTAATGAAAACAAACAGAAACAAAAATATCAAAGCAAAGTCAACATGTAACTGAAGTTCAACAGAAGCAAGTTATAGAATACAATGATGTATTCCTTCCATTAGTGTTAAAGTGTCAGGCTTGTTCAGTTTCTGATACAGTAAAGCAAGATGGGAATGCAAAACCATGTGTGGTTTAAACTTAGAGAGTATTTCTGAAGTGACAGCAAGGAAAATTCACCAAAAAATGTACTTCAGGATTTAATAACACATCTTGTACCTGCAAAGCCTTTTGCATCTCCTGTCTTCTGTCTTTAATGTCATGCAAAAAACCCTTCATTGCTAGAATTATGTTAACATCAATTTATGAATTTTAAATGCACCGTGGTTGTTCAAGAAGCCAGTCATCAAGTACAGAAAAATGAAATGATGGAACAGAAACATCCAAACTGCTGTAATTGTGATGCTTCATTAAGGTGCCTGAAATGAGAATGTTCACAAGGACTTGACTGTGAAGTCCTTATCCATAAAGGTGTTTTTCAGAAGCACTGCCAGGATGAACTGATCTAGTCAGACCAGCTCTTTTAAGACATAATGAACTATGTAGTATCTTTCTTGCAGCTGTGTCAGCTTCCATGGAACTAAACAGGATGTAGGCACAGGCACCGGCTGGCATAAATTTGGATTCCTTATCAGCCCTGTCATGTGCACTACTCTGCAGTCAGCAAAATAAACAAACAGTTCAGTAGAAGAAAAACATAGAAGGATGATAAAACATTGGTTTTATATTAGAGTATTGGCTGCAAATCAAACAAAGTAGAAGATGTGCTTAAGCACACAATACCACTGTAGCTGAGAGGCACTTTTATTAGAAGCACCACTTTACAGGCACACGTGACTTCCTGAAAAATTCTTTCAGCTGAAAACTAGCATGCCTATTTTTAGCAAAGAGGTGGTTTTTATTTCCAAATGCATGAGAACTGATTTTGTTATATGAGTTCTAGTAGCTTTTTAGATGAGACCTTTTTAATTTTTTTAAAATACAAATTTTGGGATAAATGGCTATTCTGAGAATTTATATTTTTTTCTAAGAATTACTTGGCATGTGTCAAAAATATGGTTTTTTGAAATATTTTCATCCAGATGCATCTAGCACTGTATAGTAAGAGTAAGGTCATGATGAGTAGGGATGTTGGTCTATTGTCTATAAGGCTTCACAATGGGAATATAGAACAGGAAAACAGACGATCTGGATAGAGAGGATAACTRGAAACATTTGTTTGCAATACAGTTAAGTCTGAGATGCATTGGAAAAAGTAAAAAACCACATGGATTTCTTTTGGTTCCCTGGCAGAAAAAAAAGGAAATAATGTAGGAAAGTAGGACATCATGCTTGAAAATTTTAAAACAAATAGATTACTTCCTCCCCAAAGTAATAAATATGTTTAAAGTATGTTATCTGAACAAGATTATTTTTAAGCTTTGAACTGTGCTTCTGCATTTTCTCTGTTTTCCTTCTAAATTGTATTTGAAATTTTTCAATTAACAGGGAGAGTCTAATTGCTGTTTCTGAAGGCATAGTCTAAGGCTTTAAACCAAGATTTTGTTTTCTATATATTARTATTAAGAATGCTGGGGAGACAAAAGTCACCACTTTCAAAGTCTACCTTCAATGTCACATATGCAACCCCTTTTCTACCCCCTGGTTTGTATAGTGTTAATTTATGAGCAAGTGATCAACCAAAACTGTAAGGTACAAAGGACTGTGAATTTTTTTTTTTTTATTCTTTTCTGCCGTGCTGAAATTAAGGACTTCCAAAGCTTTGAAAACTTACGGAAGGACTTTTACAACTTTTTTYAGGAAGACAAACAAGTCTTGTGAGTAGGCGTACATCAAATCTACTGAGTGAAAACATTTTTTTAAATTTGTTTTTTTTTTGATCCCAAAAGACATTTAAAATATTCCACTCATTAGTCTTCCCTAGTCTTTAAAGCCTGCAGACTTTGTTTTCCGCTGATATTTTTAAATGATGCAAAAGTTAGTGCTCTTCAATCATGTTCCTATATTCAATAAGACAAGAACTTCATTCATTAGGTGACTGTGAATGGCTTTGTACTTTAGACTGTGAAATGGTGGAGATTAAATGACATGGATATGGAAGAAAGTTTATGTTTGTATCTTTACTTGCTACCTTCTTTGTAGAGAAAATAATTGAAATTTAGAGCCTAATTACATACAAATGAAATAAATTGAAGCTTTTTGCACTCCCAATAGGAATGCACTGAAATATCTGTAACTCATTTTATATAGCTGAAGTACTAGTCAGTATTTATAAAGCATTAAAGTAAATACTTCAAGCAGTTTGTGCCCTATTTTGCAGTTAAAAGGAAGCATTCTCATTTTTGATTAATATGCTGGGATTCAGCTATACAACTTGAAATGTATTTTTTTTAATAAAAACTGCAATGCTCTGTCTGTAAAAAGAAAAACAGTCAAAACCAAAGAGCAATAAATCAAAATAAATATATTCTTTTTAGTAAGATCTGATGGGAAGAGGTAGGTCTAAACAAAGTGAATAAAGCCCATTAATCTGGTTCTGTGCAATTTACTTGGTTGCAGACCCCTTTTCTTATGTATTTTTCACTTTATGTTTTACTCAAAAATAGTACTGGTTAGGTTTTGGGGTTTTTTTGTTTGGTTTTTTTTTTTCTTTGAGCACTGCTCCATCTGTGTTGGAAAAGGACATTCTTTTACACTGCCATCTGTACTGAAAGGCTTTGGTCTTCTTTCTTTTAATGTATTTTGTAACATTCTGTTACCTAAGTGGGCACTGAGACATTCTTGATAGTGAAGTGGATATTACAGTAGAGTAGATTCTTCAACAGGTGAAGTGCAAACCAAGAARGATGCATTTCAAAAAGAAATGTTTTACCTCATACAATTCATAGGTTTTATTATGAAATTATTCTGTAAAACTTTGTGACAAAACCTGAATCTGAACGCAGACCTGAAAATCATAGTAGTCAYGACTGACTCTTAACATCTGTGATTTTCATTTAATAAAAGTCATAGATGGTTTAATAACTGGTGATACCTTTGTCTTTTCAGCTTCATGTTGAATTTGAGCTCATAAGCTGCAAGTAAACACCCTGCTGTCAAGCACTTGTATCCTGTATTCAACATGTAGTGAAATCAGATATTTTCCTTCAATTTTTATATAATGCATAAAAAATATTTATGCAGAATGCTACATTTGCCAAGTATGCCCTAAGGAGTCCAAGAATAATGAAGTGTAAATTGCTTTTATCTTGAAAGACTAATAATAACAAAACACAGATATAGTAGAGATTTTAATGGTAACTAGAAACTGTGGTGATTAAAACTGACATGACCTGAATGTATCTATACAAATGTGTTTAAATTCCAAGTATTTGGTAGTACTGCTGTGCAAAGGAATTTTAAAAAATGTACTAGAGAATGATCCAACTTTGGCAGCTCTTGAATACTAAAGATTATTTCTGAGAAAACTGTGGCAAATGAGATTCTAAATCAAACCTCCACCTGCACATACACTGTTGTGTGATACATTAACAGCTTTGGTTTAAGTATGGAAATTTGGCTTCATTGGTATTTGACACTAAGACATGGTCATATCTTGGAAATGAGAACTATTTGGATGAGATTAATAAATTTATCACTATTTAGAATCAGATTAGGATAGAATGGGAGCAACGTAACAAGGATGGCACTGTCACTAGCTTCATTTGATCCAAGCCACTTAAATTACAGTGTGCCTTTCTTTATAAGGCACTTTTGTCAAGGCAAATATTTTCAGCTTAAAAGGGATTGTGCAGAAATTCAAATACATCATTCTTTGTTTCTAAATTAAATTGCTGCTTGTTCTAACAACAGAATTGAGGATCTTGTGCTTTCCTGTAAAAAGCAAAATGTATGAGAATATGTTAAAATAAATTAATTACATCTGGTGAAGTAATTTTCCCTTGGAAATGCTTATTTTACACAATAGAAATGTTTCTCAAAACTGTTGATTCTGTCAAAAATGTCAGTGGAAGTCATGCAATCAGTAGTAATAGCCAAAAAAAGAGGAATGCCATTTTGCAAAACATTTGGGGGTTTGGAAATTGATTTCAGATCTGATGACATTCAAATGTCTTCATGAAAAAAAGAGCACAGAATTTGAGAGACAGAATTACATCTCTGTAACATTTGATGTGGTGCCAGAATCAGTCTTCCATATTTTCAGGAGAGCCCTAATAGCAGCTAAAGGTTCATTTGGAGAGAGTCAGGCTCAGTCCTCTTCCATCTCTTTTCAAGTTTTTTGAAGAATGAACTTTTGTTTGCACAGCAGTTTTATGTTCTCTAATGCTGTATAAACTCGACTACCGTCTTAAAAAAAAAGGTATATTAGTAACCATGCTATGACAATCATGAAAATTATTATTATGATTTCCCTAATGCRTTGCCTCTTGGATAAATCATTGTTCAGTCCAAGGTTGAATTTTTTTTGTCCTTTATCAACTGCAGAAATGCACTTAAGCTTCAGGCCCCAGCTTCCTGTCATTACACAGATCCTCATTTTCATAATTTGGAAAAAAAAGGGAAAGTTTTGTCTTTTAGCCATTTTCTAATCCAAGGAAAAATTTTACATATTTTATTTATAGCTATTTTAATAATGTGGTTCTGTCACAAGAAAAAGTTTTCTCATATCTGACTCAAAGAAAAAAGTTTTAATTTGAAAATAAAAAATATTTAAAATTTTTATATAAATCTTTTTTATTTTTCTTCCTTCCCACCTCTTTCTTGAAAATTTGGAGCTGTAAATGTGACAACCATATCAAAATTTCATAGTCCAGTGCATTAAGTATTTTTWATAGAATTTTTTTACCAGAAGCTTTCCTATTCAGTGATTATTACTTTCCACAATGCAACTCTCAGAACTGTGGCACACTGGCTGTGTTCCAATTTTTAAAATTGGAGTGGCCACAGTTCAGTAATTTTTCTGTGTAGGAAATAAAGTTGTTCAATGTAGATGTGATAAATATTGCTTAGTAATGGATTATGCTGTATAAACCAAACAATAATTGTTTTGTGCTAGTTATTAAAATGTTCCTTAAGCCTGTGCCCAGAATCAAAGTTGAAATTATTAATATTTTAAAGTTAGCTGAAATTTACTGTACTTAATTTAAAGAAATCTTTGCTTACTGATAGCGTGCTACAAGTTTGGTGAAAGTATTCCAGAAATAGTAACATACTATAATATAAACTTGCTTTAATCTGAATAACATTCTGAATCTGAATAAAATTCTCAAGTTTTATGTATACTGGAGAAGTTTATTCATTGTAAATTTTACAGAAACTCTTTTTTTCTTCAGTTTTAAATCAGTATTTTCTTCTTCTAAGGAATGATTGCATTTTTTTTAAATAGCTTTTGTTTCAAGGTATTTACACTATCCATATTTGTTTCTGTATTTCTTTATTACATATTATGTTATTTTCCCAGAAGAAATGTACTTCCTCCCTTGTCCCTTAGTATTTGGAGTTTTTCAGGGAAGTATCATTATCTTATACAAATCTTGTATACAGGATTTTTTTAGCTACAGCTTGAATTTATTTCCAAGTTGTTAATAGTATTTTTCTCATGTTTTATAGCACTGTGGTCTTATGGTGTGAATAATAACTTCATTAGAATAGCATGGAGCAGTTGAAATTTGGGTTCCTTCTGGCGTCATTCATAGACATTCACAAGCATTCCTAGAAACAGTGTGAGAGGCAACATAAGGAGCAAGGGCAGTTGGCAAGCTCTGTGTGATACATTTGGTGTAGTTCTCCCTCTGGGTCTTCTCTCCCTGGGCATTTCCAGGGCAGACACCCAGCAGGCCATGGAGGGCACCCACACGGTGGAGCAGGGCCAAAGCAACACTGGTGGGTCTTAATGTTTGCGTTAAGGACCGCCCCAGGATGCTTGTAAGAKAGAAACACAGCACGCAGCCTATTTGCTGATTTGCATTTGGAAAAATTCTCATTGCTTTAGGCATGAATTACTATGGTTTTGAAAATTATCTACCAATGTTTTTTGTCACATTAAGACTGAAATGAAAAAAACACTCTATGTGTCCTTCTGGAGGTGACTGTATGGTGAGGATGATGCTGATGTTGTGGAGATCATAGTATGCTATGTCAGTGTAAAGGTCTAATGTTTTTAAATCCCATGGGGAAAAACACAATCCCAGGCAAACCTTTCTTCTGTGCAAGTTTTRGACCATTCAGTATAAGGTGTTTTTTACAAGTTATCAAAGTATTAATTCTACTCAGAAGACTCATTTTAAAAACTGGTCACTTTTAGGAACAATTCACTAACATTTCAGGGATCATGTCATGGTTCTCTGTTAGAATATAAACTTCACACTAAATATGGTCATACAGAACATATTTTTATTTTTACATTTAYCATGAGAGTGGCAGAAGCTGTGATAGGGCTCACATTCTCAGTTACAAGTACTAATTACTTGATCCCAGACTCAACTGGCACAGTAATCATCATCAAGCCCAGTAAGTAATGATAATAGATGAAAACCTGCTGATCTTCCAGCTGCCACTGACAATGAGAAAGATATTATGGAGACAGAGTAGSAATTTATTTGTTTAAGACTGCATTGGAATATGAATATTATCGTAGCAGCTTTTCCCAGCTTTGGTTATAAAAAAAACCCAAAATCATCTTACCCATATTTAATTTATGGATAAAAAAATTCCATACATTGAAATACATTATATAAATTATTTCTCTAGAAAATCCATAATGAAGAGAAGTTCGCATATAGTGTACTATAAAAAATTAACCTTTAGAAAATTTTTATAATGTTTTGTGATTTGTTTAAAGCTTTAGTTTTCTCAGTAGATATTTGAAAAACTAAAAAAGCCTAGATATGACAGGTTTTATGCTGTCATCTCTATTTGATAAAGAAAATGAAAGTTATTCATTTAGTCACATAAATTGTGGAATGATGTTAAGACTCAATTTGTGCTGGCAGKAGTCAGTGGCATTGTGGAATTTCAATGGCTTTCATAAACCCTGAGCAGAAATTGGGATTTTCAGCAACTGACATGGGCAGAGACACAGAGCCCTGCTCCAGACAGTTTCAGTAACATTTCTGGTCTCMACTTGGGAATTTTGAAAATACATATTTAATAGTATGTCATCTCTTGAATTACATAAAGAAAAAGTATTGAAACTTAATGAAATCTTTTGCTTTGGAGTATTGACCTTGTGCCAACCTAAAATTCAGTAGAGAGAGAAACCTAGATTTTGATCTGGAAGAAAGTTATTATTTTTGAAAATGATGCTGTTTTCTCACCCTTAGTTGTATGATAACAGAGCCACAAACTAGTTATTGAAACTGAAGCAGAAATTGGGGTGTTAGAAAGAGATGTGAACCTTTGAAAAAAKTACATGTGAATACATCTCCACAGAGCTGAGCCTTGACTGCACTGAGAAGACCTGAGCAATGAGGTTTGTAGCAGTATATTTTTTCCTGAGCTCCTATACAAAGACTGCTGTATCTCACCCAATTCTTGATACATCAGGTAGACTTTTTTAGTCTCATTCTCTGCAATGGAATTCCTCAGTACCCTTTGAAATTATTAGGTTTTATTCTGAGAGGGTTTTTAAAAATGATTATCAAATTTTAATGAGCTGGAGTATCTTCTAAAAACAGCTAGCCCCTTTCTTTGAGCTTTATTTTCAGTTTTATTTCCATTTTTATTATCAGTTATAATGACTATCTTTTGCAGCAGCAGAGCTGAAAAGTAGTGCCATGATCCAGACAGAATGTTGTCTTRCCAGTAGATAATTCACACAATCCTTATCCACTTTTGGAAATCCCTGAGCTGAAAATAAATGGAGATTTGAAGAGTGAAAGAGAAGTGTCATATATGCTTGCCCTGTTGTGTTTCTCCCATCTGCTGTTTGTAGCCACTACTGAAAATAGGATTGCTAGGATAGATACCTCTTTGGCCTGTTGAGTTTATTTTTTTTTTTAAAGAAATACTAGGACAGTGTGTGCCMGAATATGAAATTTGGAGACTGAGTCTTAGTGTTTGCATTAAGGACTACCCCAGTTTCTATCTTTTCATGTAAGGTAGAAATACAGCAGGCAGCCTATTTGGTGATTTRCATTTGGAAAAATTCTCATTGCTTTTGACATGAATTACTGTGGTTTGAAAATTATCTACCAATGCTTTTTGTTGCATTAAGACTGAAATGAAAAAACACATTGGTTCATGGTAGCTATCATGAAATAATGAATATTTGTGGATTTTAATGGGCAAGAGGAGGGAGCAAGAGCAACAATGACTATTCTGCACCTGTAACCATCCTCCTCAGGGCCTACCAGGATGTTTCATGTCTTTCGGTCTTAGGCTTCTGTTCTTTTTCTAGCAGGGASTCTATGCCTACAGAATCTGCTGTGTTATTAAAGGTTGTTAAGTATTTAGTCTTATGGTATCTTCTTGAAGGATTGTTTTAACCTGGYCATCTCAAGCACTTTATCACCACTAAACCATCCTTTTGCATGGTTGTGCAGAGGAAGTACTCCATTGAATCTATGGTTAATAAGGGCAGTTTATAGTAACAAATTAATGGTTTGAATATGATGCTTCATTATCTTAATCCATTAGGTAGAATAAATAACTGATTAAAGAATATGCTACTCAAGTGTGTCAGTGTTTCCTGGGGGCTGGGGGGGACCAGGGCCTGTCCCCACCCTGTCCAGGCGTGGGCAGCCCTGGTGCCAGGCATTGGGCACCTGCCTGGGAGAAGTCCAGGCAGGTCTGTGGGGAGCTGGAGAGCAGTACTCCTGCAGAATCACTGGAGCAGGAGCTGATGAGGGGTCCTGGGCCATGGGAGAGCACAGTGGGGTGGAGAAAGGGCAGTCAGCTCTGGTGGTGCTGCCAGGGCACTGACTCCCATACACACATTTATAGATTTAATCCATGGAACATCAGGAAGGCCTCTGAAACGTCTCTTTATTAATACCATAAGGTGCAATCCTAGAGATTCAAATCCCTATTGCTGCCTTTGCACTAGTCTAGTTTACCACTACTAAAGCAGAAGCAAGTTTCAGTATCTCCTGTTTAACACCATTCCAATGTAATTTTAGAGAACAGTCTTTGAAGGAGATGATTATTTGACTAGGATTTCGTGGAAGTACTCACAAAATGAGCCAGAAAGCTGAACTACCTGCCAAATTCTCTGCACATTTACTGAAAATGTTGGCTTGACATTATTTGAATCATTGACTGGAGGTAAGAGTAGGAGATGCTGTTAATGAGGCATGCCTCAATCATTTTCATATAATAGCCTCCATATTCATTCTACTGTTCTCATGCAAAACATGAAGAGAATTAGCATTTTCTCATGATCCTCTGTCAGTTCAGTGCTTAACAGTTGGCATCCAGTTATGTGCCAGATGGGTGGTTTTAACTTTTAGAACAGGAATGGCTATTTGGATAAACTGTCCTGCATTATGTAAACACACCACTGAAACATCAGAGGACTTGAGCTGTTCAAGAATTGAAATACATAGATGGGTSAAGAAAAAGAATGCATTGAAACACACCCACAAATCTGTAAACCTCAACTGAATGTTTGGGATTTGGTGATGCATTATCTTTAAGCCAACTATCCCTACTGCAATGAGAAATTGGTTTAATTGTGAAGTTGTTTATAAAAGGAGAGACCATAAATTGCTTTCTAAAGAAAATTAAAAAAGAACACTGCCTTTATGTATGTTTCTGCTTTTTTCCCCCAGAATATTTGTATCGTACGATGGGTCGAGGCCATATTGAAGCAAATGTCAAAATATTTTTGACTTTGATGAGATAGTGGTTTCACCTACATTGAGCTTTTGAAATTTAATGAATACTCCAAGAGACACGGCCTAGGATTTAAAAAAACCTGATTCAAGAGCACAGCAATTTGTCTTGAAGAAATTTATGTAGAGCTCCTTTGTTTTTATGTATTATTGTAATTCAAGTTGCTCTGAGCTGGTTTTCACACTTAAGAAATGTATAATTATTGTAAATGTAAAACCTAATAGAATTATAATTATAAATTCCTCCTTCCACACAGTTGCAAGAATTAGTCTGTGATTAATTTTTTTTTCTTTCTGTGATCACTCAAGTAGTGAAAATTAAGAAAAGAGACATGCAATATTATTTCTTGTGTAATTATAGAAGCATTTTAAAAAACATAATGAGGTTGTGGAAATTGTTTTTTGAAGAGTTGTGGAGGAAAAGAAGGAAAATTATCTCATGATGGAACAAAAAGAATGAATCAGAATGTCTTTATGACAGGATAGGTGCAGTCCTGAAATTAGACATATGAGCATTAGATGTGCAGCTGCAACTGATGAATTTATAAATATTCCTTAGACATAACTAAAGAAAATCTCAATCATTGTGCCTGTGTAACATATTTATATTTCATTTAAATAATTTCATGGTTCAATGTTTTTGCTGGTTGGCTGCAGACAACAGGAAAAAATTCATTTTATTTTTACATRTGCTACAGATTCTGAGCATTTTTCATTTTCTTTTGGCCACAGACAGAGATGGGATAGTGGTCAAGAAAGCTTCAGTTGCTCTCTAAATTCTCTCAGGAAAAGTGCTTGTTTGGTGTGTCTTGTTAGGTATTTGTGACAAGCTGGCCCACCAAAGCTGCTCTATCACTTCTGTCCTCAGCTGGGCAGGGAATAGAAAATAGAACAAAAGGCTCATRTGTTGACATAAAGGCAGGGAAACATCACTCACCAATAACCATCACAGGCAGAACAGACTGAACTTGAGGAAAAAATATATTATGAATTAAAGTGGAGTAGGATAATGAGAAATCTAAAAACCACCTTCCCTCTAGCCCTCCTTCCTGTATTTAACTTTTCCCCTGATTCCTATTACCTTCTCCCTGCAGTAGTGTAAGGGGACAGGGAAGTTGCAGTCAGTTCATACACCTTGTCTCTGTTGCCACTTTCTCCTCAGGAGAAGGGCTCAGAACCAAGGAATCACRGAATGGTTTGGTTTGGAAGGGACCTTCAAAGATCATTTAGCCTGCCATGAGCAGGCATATCTTTCATTAGATCACGTTTCTCAGAGCCCCATCCAACCTGGCTTTGTATGCTTCCACTGGTGACAGCTTCTCTGGACAAGCTACTGACTTGTCTCRCCATTGCCACTGTATTCCTCACAGTCCTTCCAGGCTCCAGCCTGAGATCCATCTCATGGGAGGCAGTCTTCCACACATCATGAATCCTTYCCATGAGCTGCGGTTCTTCAGAACTGCTCTAGGGAAGATCTCTTCCGTGGGSTGTAGTGCTTTAGAAACAGCATGGCTTCCCCCATGAGATCACAAATCCTGCCAGCAAGCCTTCTTCTGCATGGGCTTTTGTCTTCAYAGATCCACAAGTCCTGCCAAGAACCTGTTCCAGCATAGGTTTTTTCCACAGTATCACRGCYTCCTTTKGGCATCCACCTGCTCTGATTTGGGGCTCCTCCATGGGCTGCAGRTAAATCTCTGCACCACCATGGACCTTCTTGGACATCAGGGACACAGCTCCTTCACCATGATCTGCACCATGGGCTGCAGAGGAATCTGCTGTGGCACCTAGAGCACCTTCTCGCATTCCTTCTTTACTGATCTGAGTATCTGCAGAGATGTTCCTCTCACATATTCTCACCCCTTTCTTAAATATTATCCCAAATACTGTCACTGATGGTTTTGGCATTGATTGGCATCAGGTCCATCMTGGAGCCAGCTGGCATTGGGTCTGTCAGACACCAGGGAAGGTGYCAGAAGCTTCTGGCAGCTTCACACTGAAACCACATCTATAGCTCCCCTGCTACCATACCTTGCCACACCAGCCCCATACAGCCCTTAAAGAGATGACTGAGATGGATTTTCCTTCATGTTAGCTTAGAGTAAACTGAAGAGATTTTCTGGTGTTTGTTCGTAGCATGGTTTAGTGCTTTTCTTTGAACAACTGAACTTGCTGTGCCTGATCAATTCCCTTCAACTGCAAACAAAGAACAAATATATTTTCCATTATTTTCTGACACTCCTTTTTTTTCTTTTAGTATATAAACTTTGGTACTTATCTTTTAAATTTGTTTGTGCAATAACACATTGAAGTAGAATTCTCACTTGTCAACTGTGAAGGGCAAAGAATGYTTTTTCTTGTGTACCCTTCTGGATAAATACATATTATATGGTCATCTGTTATAGCGAGGACTTACATTTAATAATCAGGTAGCACCAAATAACAAATAAGCAAATAGTGCCAAATAACTCAGTAGGAAGTTTTAATTTTCCTGCAATTAATTCAGACAGCCTAATGTAAGTGACACTGAGTACRTTGAAGTACTTCAACAATTTTGTTGATATATTTTTCAGGAGAGTGTTAACCATGCCTGAAGGACTCTGGTAAAATATATTAAAATTACACAGCATAATCACATCTGTGAAATTCTTGACAAAATAAACTTCCCAGAGAGTAGCTGCCAACCTTGTACTCTCCCCTGGCATATTTTGAAAAAGGCTTCAACCTGATGAATTATATTCACAGTACAAGTTATGCTTCTTTGCAACTTGTGATCTTGTCATCTTTGATTCTCATAAAATGTGTTGGTTCTCCACTGGAAATATTCTCACCATCTTTTTCTGTCTACTGATAACTTAGCAGCAAATCTGCAGTTTAAATTCCCTTAGGATTATGAAAATCATAAGTCTAAATCTRTCAGGGAAACTCTTGTGATTCTTTTTGTCATCTTTAGTTTTTATATCTATCATTTAAAAAAAAATATTTTCAGCAAAATTGAATGTAAGTGTATTGTGGTGATGTGAAATATTTGTCTCTTCTCATAAACTGTAAAGCATAAACAGTGGCAGTGCAAACTTTTTTGTTCCTTTGTTATTTGAAGATCAAGCAATTGGGGTTTTACTGTGACCTGACTGTTTCTTTTACTTCTTTGTAAAAAAAAAAAAAAATATATATATATATATATATATATATATCCATGTTCAGTGAAGAAATGTTTAAAAAAAAGTTTAAAATCTTTATAAGTTGAACACGTGCATACCCATTGAATCTGTCTGTTGAATACAGATCTGTCATAGGAAAAAATAAATATGTAAAAATGAAATAATAACCTTCACAACATATAGGAAATAAATGTGGAAAAACAGGCCAGCCATGGCAATAATTTTTTAAAAAAKATTTTGCAGAATAGTCAGATTTTCATTTCAAAAAGTCTTTCACTCATTTTTTAATGAAACCTATCTGAATGGCATTTTTCCATGTTTATTGATCCAATATGTAAGGCTAAATGGTTTCCCAATTATCATAAATAGGCTCCAAATATAATTCAAAACTTTGATGACATTCTTTGAATAGTTATCAGAGCCAAGTAGTGAGTTGCCTTTCATGGCAATGGAAAAAATGGAACAAAATGCAAATGAAACCTACCCCTCTTGGGGTTTTGTTTAAAACAAAATATTTGTAAAAGTAAGCTCAATAAAAAGGACTAGTTAATTATGAATTGGAAACTCACCATGGAATATACAGATTTTTAATATTAACAAAATCAAAAACCTTTTATATTTTCTTTTCTTATGACAAGTTAGTTTTATTGTAGTTGTATTTACTGCACTGAATCACAGTAAATGTGCTCTAGAGAATCCTGGCACTACTTCACTGAAGATTTAAAGGCTRCTCTCATGCTGGAATCTGTAAAAAWGGGAATTACTCCTAAAACTCAGARTCCACCAGGAAATCGTAAGTATTGCTTTGCAGATGTTACTGTGTTTATTCCTGAAATATGTGATGACACCCAGCTGGGTTGRAAAGGTGGTTCTAGGGTTTACCTAGATCTATTTCTACAGTGAAGTATCTGAAGGGGAACACCTTTTAAACTCACTCAGTAGCCCTTACTCAACMACTTCTCCTCACTACAGGCTTTCCTGAGCTTAGAATGTTTTAAATTAGGAAAACTCAAAAGTGATTACATYGAAAGTAATAGAAATAAAAGACAATTTATTAGCACCTTTGCTCTTTCTACACTGTGTAATTCTGAATGGGTTCAATTAATGTCAGCCAACTCTGAGTGATAAAACACTGGGCTTTTCTCCATTACCTCCATTACCTCTAAAGCTTACCTTGTCAGCTTCCTTCTCTTAAGTGTCTCTCCCGCTACTGTGTTCTTTTTTTTCCTCTCAATCTTTCCTGTCCCTGACACACTCTATAGTAGTCTAGTTGCTTGGAGCTTTCGTGCTGGAGCATACCAAGTTTTCCTCCAAGCTGGAGCATTCTTCTTACTCATCTATCTGATGGAACTCATGTGTCCCAAGGTGGTTTAAGGAAAGCTTTAAAGATACCTGAGTGGTTTAGGGACTGACATGTTGAGTTGTGGCACAAACACAGTCTGTATGAGGTGTCTAAGAAGCCCTACTCTCATTAACCTCCTGCTCAGCTGTAGCTGTGCAATTGCTTCTGAAGCCATTCTGAAAAGCGAATTGGTAAGATGAGGAGAGTTCTTTACAAGAGTGATTTAGTTTGGACCATTGCAGTCTTATGACTGAAATACAAGGTGTCTGGACTGTTTAGAGGACAGGACCTGGAAGATACTTGTCTGATGAAAGAAGGGATTACAAACCTTTGAGAGTTCAGTCTCCAAGGAGAGCCTAAACAGGGAGGTGCCTATAGCTGTGATTTTGAGACCAGTCAAGCACCAGTTCTACCCATGAGTGGCAGCTGCTTGCCCTTGATTACAGACCACCTTATAATAAATGCCTACAGTTCTTATGTATGGGGAAATTCAAGCTACTTTTCTTGCAGTGCTGTGCTTAATTCAGTGAAATTCTCTGTCTGCTGAACTTGTTCTCTCCCTCAACAAGGTCAGAATTGTTTCTTTATTGGGTCTTTTAATCTCTTGAGGTGTTATTTCTGTGGTGTGAAATCCCACAAGTGATGATAATTTCCAGAACTGCTCTGCCTGTATTACCTCATTTTCTAATCACATCTTGACCCTTTACATCTTCTGACCCCACAACACGCATAGTTTGCCAAAAAATCAGTATTCAGGCACATTCCAAAATTAATTAAACTATAAATTATGCCTATTTTTAATCAGTTCCTCAGCATTTTTGATCCAGTTTCAAGCCAGTTATGACCAACATTTATATTTCAGTTTACATTGTGCTGATTCACAACATATATTGTAAAATAGAATTTGTGGATAAAAGTTCACTTTTGGCCAAGGTACTGAAAAAATCATACTGTTTTCTTTGGACTTAATTTATGGAATAACTTTTGGTTTTCCTCCTTCAACTTCAAAGGAAATAGTATTTCTTAGACAACAACCTGGCTCAACCTTCAATTCTGAGCATGACTTTTAGACTTAAACAGTAGCTGAAGGTAGCATCTTCCAATTTTAGGGTAGCCTGCCAAAGTACAAACAAGGTGCTGGTCTACCCTGTGTTATCCCATACACCATTGGTTTAATGAGGGTCTTGGACAAAGCAGAAATAGGTGGGCATATCTATTGCTTAAACAAAACCTCTCAATTTTCTGTGAATTAGGGTACTTATTCAGCTATCCTTACAAATCTGCTTTTGTACACAGGAGTCTCTGCTCACCTGACAGACTGCTGGGCTTCAGCAGAGCTCCACAGTTRGTTTTTGAATGTAATGCCATACAGAAAATGGCTGGTATGTCAAATGAGGGCATTTTTTAGCAGAGGAACATGGTTATTTTTTAAGTTCCTTACTGCTATTTTTACATTTCATAAAGGCTTAGGTTTTTTAAATCGAAGGGAAGTTATATGGTTTGGAGAGCTATTTTTAATCTCTTGAAATTTGAGTAGTAGGGACCTCAGGCAAGAACAATTCTCACTGTTAAGTAGGAGATTAAAGCTGAGGTATAAGATTTGCATAAGGTAAAAAGTGTACGTCATTTTAAGTATCGTTAATATTTTTTAGTCCTTAGGCACTTAATAAAAGGACAACTTTAGAATTTGCCTTTGGGTAGKATCTCTTAACATAACAGCATATCAAAATATTATTTGTTTAATTGTATTTGACTTCTATTTCCCAGTTTAGTGGTGTTATTTCCTCAAAGGAATTAGGAAACCATCTAAATTCTGCTAATGCTTCTAAAAAAGACTTATCATAAGTATTTCTTCTAATCTTCAGTATCACCAGGCAGATAATATATGTCTTGATTTTTCTTTTGCAAAGGGTGTAAGATTTTAAGGCAGTCTCTGAAGCAGCAGATTATTGCTAGCACTTCACTGTGACCCTCAGTCTGGCCCTTGATGAAAGGAAGCTTTCTCTCTTTTTATCTCAGTGAGCTCATGGTGGTGGTTTGTCTCACAGACCAAATTCACAAGTTTTTATTAGACTTTTGTTTATTAAATGAACAAAAAGCAATTTCAGAGTACTTTTCTTAAATGAATGGGTTCATGGCCACAAAAATTTAAAAAAACTTGTAAATTTGCCCACTCACTTGCCCAGGCAAGTGGGACTGTGAAGGAATTTGGGTTTTTTTTCTGTGGGGGTTAAGTATGGAGGGACAACAAAGGATATGAGAGTTGAATGAAATACCATTTTGTCTATATCAATTGGTATGATGTAAGTCATGCAAGTCAATGTTTTGTATAGAATTGACTGGAATTTTCCTTGGAAGCATGGTTGAAATCATAATGGATGATCACTGTGAAATTCAACGCTGCCATTTCTGAAGCATTTCTGCCTTCCATAGATGTGCTGTGAAATATGCTAACATTGATTAGGCTATGAAATTTGGCATCTTAGAGTCATAAACCGTGTTTCAAGCTGATGCTAAGGAAACACACTATTATGGACACCACAATAAATAATTCAAGGTTCATTTTAGTATGTCCTGAGAATGAAATCCAAAGCATCTTCACTGTTCTTGAAGGTCTTGATGAAAGGTTGAACTGAACTTCTAACATATTGGAGGGAGAGTTTTGCTTTTTTGCAATGTATGCTCTAATCCTCATTTAAGTTGTTGGTCAGCCTTCAATGTTAACTTTTAATTCAAGCAGACAGAAAATAAGCAGCCTGAAAGGTATGATGATTAAGTGATTTTTACATCTTTGAGAACCCATTTCCACACCCTGCCTGGGTTGTAGACAGAGTAATTGTGTTCTGTTGACTTTAATTTTCTGTATTTCCAGCTGGATTAGSTTTTATCCTTTTTCTTTTCCTTGATATGCTGAGTCTATCACAGCAGTTGCCAGATCACAGCTCAGGTTTCACAGTGTTTTGATGGTGAAAAGAAGTGATTTGTAGCTATAGTGTTTGTATATTCTGAATTTATATACCCCAGCAAGGGTCCCAGTGAGACCACACAGAGTTGGATGTCTCTTATCATGGTATGACTCAAAATTGTTCTCTTTGAGACCCAAGGACAGGACAGACTCTAAGCCCTTCTCAGACTGCTCTTTGGCTTTTCTGTCAGATGTCTCCTGAATTCAAAAGGATGAATAGTTCTATGTTTACAGTAGCTGAAGTGTTATGTATATAGATCTCTGTAGATATATGTGGTTTTTTAGTAAGCACTATTCAGGATCCCATTGTAGTAAGGGCACTGTAGCCTAAGAGAAAAATATGTATGATATTTCCTACCATAGCATTGTTGAAAGGAAGAGGGAAGTGTGAAACAGAAATTAAAAATCAGGAGGTAAACCTCTAGCTTTCTTTCTGCTGTTTTGGTCTGGGTTTCTTTTTTTGCCTTTTTTTTTTTCCTTTGACATTTTACCCTCTCATCTATTTTCCATGCTTTGTTCTGGAGCAGCTGAGTTGTCTCTGCTTTAAACTAACAGTGCTGGTGAAGAAGAGGATCCTACCATGTTAAAGAAGTAGAACAGCCTTTGATATCCTAATTAAATTGTGTCCACAGATATTAGGGAACCACTGCAGTTAGTCAGGAAGGTACCTGCTTTAAACTTTTTTCAGTGGGACAACTAGTACAGCTCTGACTGCGTGGATGGAGCTTAGTGTGGGGACTACCTTGCTTATAAGCCCACCAGTAAGAGCATTTACTGCAAATAAAGGCACATGCTGTACAGTGAGACCCTTCTGCTCTTTTACAGGGACTTGGAGACTTCCAGCTAGAGAAAACTCTTGGGATCATTTTGTCTCACAGTGTTAAATCACCATGTGTTCGTATAATTATGTATATGGGGAGCAAATTGAGGGTAGGTGTTGTCTCCTGTTGCTGAATCATGCTGAGTGCAAATATCAGGGGAATATTGCAGTAGTGTGGAAGTGTTTTGAATGTACAAAGATCTATTTATATGTTGCTCTTACACAAAATATACGGCTGATTTAATTTAGAGAAAAGAGCTAAAAGTATTTGGGTAGAGAGGTAGGTGATGCTGAATGAGTTAGAAAGTAGAAAATAAAGATATGTGTCCTGTCTAATCAGTCCACTGTTCATAGGGACAAAAATATTATTGTGGTTTTTCATACAGAAGGAGTATTAAGTAATAAGAAAATTAAATTCCAGAATTATATTTTTCTTGTTGATTTGTTTTGAGGTTATTTGTATATTGCTTTAATACTTTGAGTTACTCTTAGAATTTGTAACCAGCCCCTAGTTTATACCCCCAATCTAAAATAATTGCCTATCATCTGGTACTGAAAAATCTTCTGATTTTATTTCTGTATTAGCCTTTTGTAATTCTCTGATGGAAACACAGCTAATAAAAAAGTCTCAGATGTATCTCAAATAAGAGACTTTCTATTTCTATCCTGCTTCTTCTGTCAGTGGTCATCAACAGATGCTGGTTTAAAGAGCAGTGGTTAATAGATGCTGGTTTAAAGAGCTCAGACAAGCAATTATTTAATTGCTCTCATCAGATTGTTCAATTGTAAATTTAGTTAAAGGGTATGTATGTATTAAGCACCAGTATGTAGTTTAATGGAAGAAGCTACAAGAGTCTGTTTTCTTTGGTGAGATTGGTAAAACATTTCTCTGCAGTGCAGTGACCACGTATCCATGGCTGACCTGAGCAGAAGCTGAGCCAGACAGATCAAGGAGTTGCCTGTTTACAAACCCAAGAGAGGTAGCTTAGCAGGTTGCATGCATGTGAGAAAGAGAAAGCTGGATAACACTGTGTAAGAAACAGCAGTTCAATGCTTGGCTGAGCCAGTCCAGCTCGTTGTGACTTCCTGTGACCAATTCCCTTTACCCTGTTTTCCCTGCTTGAAGCTACTAGCTCCCACTGCTCACCTCTCAGGCAAGGGGAGCTCTTTTCTGGTGTTGTGTAAGTCCCTAATCCAGCAAAAATTACTGCTTTTATTGTCAGGTTCATTTTTCTGCTGGTTTCTTCTTTGCATATCCTTAGCATGGAGTCCAGACAGGACCACTGCTGTGGCAGGAAGGGTGGGTTCAGAGGACCCAACAGGCATCTATTGATAAGGATTCCCCCTAGTATTATGTTGGTCTGATCATTCAGAAAATTATGGCTATGATTAATGAGATTTTCATTGCCAAATTACAAGAGTTTGGTCATATTGAGGGATCAACAGAATGATATTTGCTGCAAATAGGAAAGTAAGAAAGTCAGAGCTGTGCAGCACTAACTGAAAACATCAAACTCTGACACTTGTAAAGAGGCATCTACCTATCTAATTTTAATGGTAATTACCAGCATATTGGAAATTAGAAAATATTAATGTGTTTCTGGCTTTATTAAGAAAGATCTGTAATACTGAAAAAAATTACACAGGCTTTTGTTTCTCATGTATATAACAGGTGCAATTCCCTTGCATGTTTAGAAGCAATCTTTCCTTTAAAAGAAAAACAGTTCACCATGTTGTGGTGGCACTTGTATCTTTTCTGCTTAACATCTTAGCAGGAATTCCTATAGACCTGTTTTTGAACATTTGGATTATCCAGCATTTACCAGTGTTGACAAATCCATAAAAGACACTGAAGCAAATAGTATGGTAAATCTAATGTGAATAACACTTAAAGGAGTCTTTCATTTTTATAGTCTGGATGTTAATTCCTTTACAAACTGTCTCTTAAGACATGAAATGAGTTATTGTAAGAACTATTGGTTTTCTCTGTCTTTCTGTTGTTAAGCTCTATGCCTTGAATGAATTCGCAAGGTAATCTGCATATGATATTTCTACCTTATGCAACCAAGTCAGATATTATTTTTTTTCTGAAATGTTCAACACATTGAGTTTCTTGTCTTCAGTTATGAATTTTTTCCCACCAGTTGAAGCTTTTTTCTCTCTTCCTTGCATCCTTCCTATATTTCAAGATCATAGGAATAATTAAGATTAAAGTTGTACACATCAACTACAATTGTATATTTACTCATATACTATTGATAAGAAAGTGTTGAACCAATGATTTTGGACTAGAGCACAGATGTGGAAATAGCAATTAGCTCCCTATATCCTCTTCATGATTATATTCTTTTCACAGCAGATTTAACTTAGAAACTGGCTACTTTGGCCAATCATTTTCAATACTCTATTTCAGGATTTCCTTGTCTGATATTTTTGCCAGCATGATTTGGAATAAGAGTTTATGAAGGGCAAGTCCATTTTGATCTAGTGTCTTCATGTTGTATTCAGTTATATTTAGTCTAATTATAAATGAAAGAAATAATATATTAAATTAAAAAAGAATATAGTCACTCATACAGCTCTGGATATAGCCGAGAAAAACCTATTAATTGGTCCAGGCATCAAAAATTCCTCTGTTGCTGCTCTAAATTTGCTTGATTTTTCTTGAGCAGTCAATTAAACATTTAGGTGTTTAATTTACGCTGGAAAGTGGAAAAGTTCAGAGCTCTTCAGTGCCTCTCTTTCTACATAGAAATGCACAAAGAGGTTATTTCAACCTAGTACCAGTACTAACTTACCTTGTCTGTGTTGCTGGGACATTAGGTAGATAGAGGTATGAGTATCCTGTTTATCTTCATCAACAAATATTCCAATTAAATTACATTTCTCTTTGTGGATCCTCTACTGGAACATGTAGAGCAGAAGGTAAACAGGATTGAAGCACAAGGACAGCTAAACACTAAGAAGGAAGTGTTTTGCTTCCTCAAAAAAAAAAAGAGACAAATTCAGATGGAGGGGACAACTTGACTAGTGCTACACTTGCACAAACTTTTAAGTATGCATACCAGCAAAATTCAGGGTGCCTAAAATACAGATCCACACTGAAAAAACTTTGTAAAGATCAGAAAGCTGTGTAAATTTTATGTGATGCTATAAATGATAACTACAGGAATGAAGAAAGAAGGCAAAATTTAAATCTTCATCAGTGAAAAGAAGATATGGGAAGCAGGTGAGCCATTCTTCTATGAATGAAAGAAGAATGGGAATGCTGTTTCCAAAGAGGAGAAGAGTTTTTATGTTTAGATAAGTATGGGACTGGGTAGATCTGTGCTCTTTATAGAGGAGTTGGTGCTGGGCCCAGGGTCAGTTGGTGCCAATTCACACAGACCCAGGGTGCTGATGTGTCAGGGCAGGAACCTGGGTGCAGCCACCCTGCACACAGCTCAGTCTGGACATCTGCAGGCACTTGGCTTCTGCCCTCTGCCCTTCTGCCCTCTGCCATAATTTAAATCTTTTGGCAGCTTGTTACGTCAGTAACAAATAATAAAAGGCTACGTCGTGACCTTACAAAGTAGTGATTTTTAGCACAGCACCTATGGACTTTCTGGATTTCCATTTAGTCACACTTATTTCTACTTTGTCCTCTCATTTCCTATTTACACTACATGGATATAAATCTTTTATTCCTTATCTCTTACTGCATCTTCTTATCAAAGTGCTCATTGATCTTTGTGAGTTTTCCTGGTTTTTAACATCTGTAACAGTTATTTGTAACATCTGTTTATGATTTCTTGAATGTTCATTACTATTTCTTAATATTCCATCTTCTTTTCCATTCTGTACTAGCAGTCATAACTCTTTAAGCCCTACTCATTAAAAAAAATGCATTGTTTTCTCAACAAATTTGTTCCTTAGATTCAAGTACTGCCAAAAATGGGCACCAAAACTGACAATTGAACTTAATAATTTCTTTGATGCTGTCACTTTCCTTCCTTGTAAAAAAGTGATCCAGAATTACTTTTCCCTGCTTAGGTTTTGTATTCTCTGTGTAATACTTTTAAGTCACTAAACAGAATTGTGTGAACAGGAAGACAGCAAAACTATTTTAAAAAAATCTGAAGCATACAGAAATACATGTTTGTCCTGTTGTATCTTTCTTTGCTGGGACAAAAATSTATTGTCCTTGTGTGTAAAGTTTAGATAATCACTCACGCAAATAACTAAAGACTTTAATAGGTCTTTATGATAATATCTAAAAGATAAGTTAGCCCATGGAAATGCCTCTAGCAACCTTCCATACTTTTTACCAGCTTAGATTATAATGAAAAACCCTTGCTTAAGTGTTTTTCAGGCATGTTCTGTCCTTCTCCCTCCCTTTGTATATCACATCAGCCATGTACTTTGTTATTGCTGAAAATTGCTACTGCAACTTTAGGATTAATTTCTTTTTACTTTAGTTGAAAAAAGCCGCATCTTGAGCTAAGAACTCTCTTTTTATTAGATCTCTCTATAAAGAGTATTGCATTTTCAAATATGAAAGTAACATTGGTTTGCTGAGTATGCCCTTCAAATAGAGAAACAATAACTTGTGTCAGGGAGAAGAAAAAAGAACAAATGTTACTATGTGCAATTTTATAAACCAAGATATGAAAAAACAGATATGATACCTTATGTTGAAGTGTCTTGTTCCTAATCTGAACTAATACTTGCCTCAGAAAAGCGATAGGAAAAAACCCTGTGTAGAGGAGGACTGGAGCAGCAGGAATTAGTGCCTGCAGACATCTGGCAGCAGACCCAACTTTTGTGTCCCTGATTGGATCATAATAGCCAGAAAATGACCAGGAGGTATTAAGCAATGCGTGTTGGTAGAGGAGTGGATATAGGGTGGCTAAATCTGGTCTGCTACTTACGGAACACAGTGTTCAGCTCCAAGAGGTACTTAGTCTTTGTTCTGAGATGACTACAGACTCTGCAGAGGTGAGTCTGTGAGGAACAATGGCCAGGCCATCTGATGTGACCATAAAAGCAAATGTCATTTCTGGTGCTGCACGTCTGTGGTGACGCAGCTGCCCGTGGCAGTGCCACACGACGTGTGCAGACAGGATCCCCAGCACGTCAGCTCATCCCTAGGCTGCTCCTGTGTCCTCAACACAGGGATGCATTCACATGCTCTGGATATGGTAGCATTTGGGCTAGAGGGAGGACTTGTGCCCAGCTATGACATTCAGAATGTCCCTTATGGCTTCTAAGGGCAGACACAATAAAGCTGACATTCTCTCACAGAATATTCTGAAATTCTTCCATGTTCTCCCCTGAATTCTCCTTTCAGTTCTCTTCTCCATCCCAGAGAGTGTTTACATAAATTCCCCAAGCTCTCATATTAACTTTCTAAGCAGTGTCCACTAGCTCTGGGATTTACCAGACTTGATTTTGTATTTTCTGAACTATATTATCATATATTAGGCTTCAGCACAAGAGCTGGATTGTTATTAAAAAAAAAAAAGCCCAAAGCAGGAGGCCTTGCACCCTTTAATCTTCAAAGTTAGTTTTGTTTATTTACTACTTATTAACTGATTATAGATTACCCTATAAGATGTCCTAAGTTTGGGGAAAGTCATAAAAATATATGAGTTTCATATTGTGGAGCATGGTGTCCCAGTTAGAAAACTACAGACACTTGACATAAAATATGAAGACACCCAGCAGTTATAACACAAAGTGCTGTCGTTTGACTATTTAGACTTTGTTCTGAGATGACTTCAGATAGTTCAGAACCAGATTTTAATTTTGTAACTTTCTGCAAGTTCCCATGATGGATTGAGCCAACTGCATCTTGTCTCTTTTGTTTGCTCTGGATATATGGACATATGACCATCTTAGCTGCTAATGAGGTCTGTGGAAATGAGAATTTGTCCGTTCATCTGTGTCCAATTCCATAGCAGTCTGGTAACAGCTGAGACCCTGTAAAAAGAACATCCTTCTAAATATGACCATCCAGCAAATAGAATAGCATGAATAATATCTCAGATGATTATGAAAGAGCAAATTCCAACTTTTTTCATGTCTGGTAAAATATTTCAAATTATCAGTTTTTTCAGACCTCTGAGTAAAATAGATGAACTTGAAATTGCTACCGTCTTAATCACTTCTAAACACAAACAGGAATCACTTTTAAACTCAAACAGGAATGTGTTCATCATAGCCGTTCCCCTATATGAGCTGGCTTTTGCTGTCCTTCATACAAGTTTTAAAAACACCCTAGCCTGTCTGTTCTCATTAAGGGACAGCCAAGTAAGGCCAAAAGAAAAGAAGACATAATTTCTGCCAAGATGCATTTGTCTTGGAATAATAAAAAAACCAAAACAGAGTAATATATTATAACCTGATATGGATTAGAGGAAAAATAGATTTTTACATCTTCTTACAGGTGTTCCATATGGTTTATGTTATAACCTTTGATGACACAGCCAGACTCCTGTTTTTATCAGAATAGTTAGGATTTTATAAAGGTAGGCTCTCAATTTTTTTCTAACTTGTTTCACAAAAATTTTACTTCCAAAATTTTTTATTGCATAGTGTTTATGTTTTAAGAAAATTATACAGAAAATTGAGACAACCAAGTAAATAACACAGCTGAAACATAAGTTAACTTGCTTACCAAAACACAACTTTTTAAGGATGCGTTCTTTAATCTTTTTAAAGGGCATTTTGGGAGTTCATACACTTGTTTGCTCAATCCTCTTGTATTTATGGAAAAAAAGATATTTCTTTCATCTTTTGAAAAAGAGCTTCCATCACAATCTTGCAGATGGTTCTGTTACTGAATGCAGCAGTGATCCTATAGGGGGAAAATTAATTGGGCAATTTATTAAGTCAATAATTAAAGCCCTTATAGGGCCTGAAAACTGAAACAAAAAATTGGAAATCAGTAACAGATTTGAAATCACTTACACATCCCAATACATCTCACAGACCTTGGCCACGTCAAATAACAGGGTAATAAATGTTGCACTATGTTACAATCATCCCTTGTCAAACTCAGGGAGGAAGTGAAGTACTTGGGAAGCACTTTGCCATCTAGTTTCATTTATATTTTCTAGCAGAGATTGTACCTTCCAGGTTCCATTGTGGTTCAGAGAAAGAAAAGTGCTCTTGTGGCCTTTGACTTTTTTATTTTCTTTGATCATGACTATTTCTCACATTTCTCTTTCCATCTGACTTTGGCATCATTCTCCCTTTTTGTCTCATTTGGTGTCTAGTCTCTGTCTACTTGTGGAATCTCTCCCTGTGGCCATTTGCCCAGGCTTTTTCATAGAATCCCATTGTCCTTGTCTGACAACTTGTTTATTGAACTTCATGTATCATTAAGCTCTGAGCCCATTTCTCACATTCATAGTCCAATATCCTGTTCCAGTTACTGACCTTTTGTACCATCATCACCAAGTTCATTGTCATCAAAAGTATTTTTAATGAGGTAAAAGCATTGCATTTTTCTTTAGGCTCATTCTTACAAGGATCTGAATTCTTTAAGCTGAGACTTTTCCCTGAACATTGACCCTTACGCAGAATTCTGCTTTGAAAAAAAAAAAAGGATTGCAGATACTTAAAATGTACCATTCTATGATGAAAAATGTAAACCAGAGCAAAGTAATGACTGATGTTGAGGAACTGCCACAATTAAACCCTCAGCCTACAGGATATTTTCATTAAATGCTTTTGTATGTTTTGTACCTCATCCCTGTGGAAAAAAACCAAACAAACAAAACCCTTCCAAACAAATGTAAATTAATGTCTAATAGGAATTTGTTTATTAAGTTTTCACAGCAGGTAATGGGAATCTTCATTTTTAGTTTCTCCCCAGGTTCAGTAACTATTATTGAAAATTATATTAATGTCACATATTTATAGAGCACATTTGTATGTATATTCTAAGGCCTTTATATGTATTTGTAAGCTGGTATCTCAAGATTTTTTGAAATAATTGACCTGAAACAAAGCATGACAAAAATTTGCTGAAGCGTTCTTCACCAGAGTACAATTATTGTCCTCTGCATATCCATACATTAACATTCCAAAATCCRGGGATTTAGCAAATTTTCTTCCTTAGAAAAAGATGTCATCATAACTTTCAACATTGCAAAGCATATTTACCATGACTATTCTCATATAAAAACCTCAAGATAATAACAGTAGGCTCTACCATTCTGTCTATTTTGCATAAAATCAGGCACTGTCTTTGTAGAACTAGTTTAAAACACTAAAATCTTCTTGGCAACAAGGCTTTGCAATTTTGTATCTCGCAGTAATTTAAGGATCATTATAAATATGCAGCTTCTAAATTCTTAATGTGATTTGAAGTGAAATATAATATGAAATTAGTTTTCTTTTACTTACTGTCAGCAGAAAAATGGAATAGTGTTTTAGTGACTGATCTTCATAATGACACAAAGTTATTGGTTTCTTAAAAGATTAGCATATTTGCTTTCATGGCTCCCATCTTCGAGACCTTAATTATTAGTTGCAAAATCTGCTATTGAGGCCATGTTAGAGGAGAAAAATCAAAAAGAAAGACATTTTGAGAGATTTGCCTTAGGAGTAAATGGTGGAAAACTTTAGCTTGAGCCTTTACCTTATAGCCACTGGTAACTTCCAGATGAGAAAGCATCATATGTACTTGAGAAAGCATCATATGTACTTTCTCTCCAGCCTCCAGTTATCAAAATTTTGCCTCTTTTCATCAGGAACATGATGAAAATGTTAAATGTTTGCATTTGTCATACTTAAGTGTTCTCTAAAAAGACAATTTTCTTGTCCTTTGTTTAACAACACCTCGTGTAGGAAAGAAAGTCTTTACCAAATTTGCCAATCTGTCCTGTAGGCTTCATGTCAGATATAAAAATAGTTAAAAAAACAAACCAAACAAAACACTTGAGATAAATATAAAGAGCAGAATGGGAAAGAGTCCTTACACTGTGCTGGCTTTAAGTGATAAATTATCTGCTTCCCTGTCTGATGGTGATTTTCTAATCCTCAAACACATCCCCCTCAACACCTACCTGCATCTTAAGACAAGGCAGCTGCATAGAAATGAAATATAAAATTTTGTATGAAAAATTAAAGTTTTTATCTTATGTTATACCTGTCATTTTTATCACATGCTTCCTTAGTATTTAAAGGTGAATAATCATTCTTTCATCATCTTCTGTGTGCCATTCATGACTATATAGCTCCCCCAAACCTGGAATCTTTTACCCACCAAGTCAGCACTGGCAAATCAGCAGCTTGTCTCCAGCATTCTCCTAACACACTACAACTCTGCCCCTTTTGTACTGAGTAGGATCAAGTCAAAATCTGTTCCTAAAACCCAGCAGTTTGAGTCCCTAATGGATGAGTCCTCCTGCCTGTCTTCATCTGTGCTCACATAAATTGCTCATGTGCGATGGCATCATGGCAAGGTGGGGGTTTGTGATGGTCCTGGCACTTGATTCTCCTGGGATTCACCTGAGCACATTCCTGCCATGAAACTTCTCTCCTTAGCAGCCCAGGAGCTGAGAACCTGGTCGAGCAGCTTAGGTGTAGTCTGCCCCTAGAGCTATAAATGTCATTAATGGATTTATCGAAATGAAGCTCTTTGCCTCTTTAGTTCTCTTCTGTCTGGGTTATTCAAGACAAGATTCTTTCTCTGAGTGGCAGGAACAACCTGGTGCATACTTATGAAACAAACACAAGCATAGCACTTTGTGTGGGGAGCACAAGGCTCCTGTTATTTGCGCATAAATTCAATTTAATTTTTAACTTTTTTCCCTTTTCTCTTAAGGTGGTTTTATTTATGTTTATTGTGGCTTTTTTCCCCCTGAGGAGTCAAAAATGGGAATTTTGCAGCCTCTGTCTCTCCTAAGGAAATCATTATACATTCAAGCTCTTGTTGCTGCAGTAGCTCACTCTGTTCTGGAGCTCTGTCACTGTGCATTGGCCCCAGTGTGCTGTGAGACTTTTGGAATGACATTTATTTGTACAAAATGAGGATCTTGTTCAAATATATTGAAACCTTGGTTGCTGTCCAGCTTTAGCAGCAGAAAATGCTGTACTTCCTCTGGATGTTTTCTTCCCCCGCAGTCCTAGGTGGTGTTTAAAATGAGCCTTCAGACTGAATAGTTCTCACTGTATTTTGGGCTCAAGGAGACCAAGCAAAGAGACTTGTGGGAGACTTGTGGGGCAAATATTACGCACTTGGAATGTTACTAGATTTAATTTATTGTCAATTAACAAAAACTTCAGAACACTGAGTTGGGTATTGAGTCAAAAAAAGAAAACATAAATAACAACCTTGTCTTCCCCTTCCTAATCTGAGGTCCCCTTGTTTTCACTGCTGGGTGTGGTCTGTCCCTCACAGTCTCATTGGTGATGTAGTGTGCAGCACAGGTGGTGCACATTATTGGAGTCAAGTACATAATGGTTTCTGTCTGACACTCCTTTCTGGTTTTCCTTTGCTCTTTGTGTCCCTGCCTGACGAGGTTCACCTGTGAGTTTCAGTCCTTCAGAAGTGTTCCTCCACAGTGAGGGGTGTCTGTGGGCCGCAGTCCTTCAGGGCTCTCCCCACCCCAGCACAGCTTGCCCCTATGGGCTGAAGTTCGCTGCAAATAATTCCTTTTGGCATGGGGACAAGAATGCCTCTGGCTGTGTCACCTCCACAGCACTTGGAGCAGCAGCACATCTCCATCTGTCCCCTCAGTCACGTGCCTCCAGCCATGGTCTCCGTGTGCATCTTCCTCACCCTGATGCCTGCAAGTATTTCATGAGTGGGCTGGAGCTCGGGCACTGCCAGCTCGCCTGCCTGTGTGTATTTTGTCACCCAGTCAGCTGTGACTGGCATGTGGCAGGTTGTGGCCTCCCCCTGCGCAGCTCCCAGACCATTCCTCTGTTCAGAAATATCTGGAAATGCAAGAATGCCCTGTAAAAAGGAATATTTGCACATTCATGTGCRAGTGTTGTGCATGTGCAAAAGGATRTGCACACTTGCTTTCCTACTTTATCGCTAGCAGGCCCAAATATTTCTACTATTTGGAGCTCTGCAGGGCCATGATATATCCTTCACAGTTACTTGTTATTTCCTGATTGATGGAGATGCAGCCACAGTCATGTGTAAAATGATATTCATGTACCCTCTGCCAAGAAAGGGAAAAAAAAAAACAGCAAAGGAGAGAGAGAAAACTTTGTATGATAAGACTGAAATCAGAACAAGATTGCTTTTGATAAAAGATTGATGAAGAGGCATTCACTGCTTGCAGGAGAAAACATTTGTGAAAACAATTGGTATTGGAGGCTTTTGATAAGACACGCAAAAAAAATTTCATTTTAATATTTATCACTTGTTCTGAAATATATAGGCAGCTTCAGCATGATGAGGTCATGAAATAAGAGATTGGTTCAGGCAAATTCATWACTTCTTTTTCTGTTTTTGATATTAGTTTGCCTCTTCGCAGCTTTATATAATGTATTTTTTCTGTCATCCTCTATAAAATACTTAGATGCCCATCTGGTATGGAGTTAGGTATAAAAATATTTTTCTGAGCAAAGAGGGCCTAAGTTAACACACTAAGAGTCAGTATTTGTAAACCATATTAGAGATAACCTCAGTAAGATCAATCCTCTTCTATGGATTTGGGTTAAATTACATTGACTGCTGCCAGGGCAGTCTGCCCTATTTAGTTTTTTTGTTTGCTGATGGTTTTTGTTGTTGCTGTTTGTTTGTTTGTTTTGTAAATCCATTAAATAGACCTTGAGGGTTTAAATCAATAGAAGAAATTATTTTTGCAGATATTCTGCAGTATTCTTGTAGAATTCTTGTTTCTTGTGGGACTTGATTTTATCTCTAATTTAAATACAAAATAGAAAAACAAATACAAAATGCAAGAGGAGGGGAAGAAAAGGGTTCCATGAAGCAGAGGAGCATCATCCATTAAAACTGCACCAAACTGTGCTTCAGTTCAGTCTAGACACTAGCTGTGCAGATGCTGCCACACTTAGCAGGGTTTTTTTTTTCTTATTTCTCTTGGAACATTGCAGGGCTGCTACAATAATCAAATGCTTGAGGTCAGATCAGAAGAGCATCTGTAGAAAGGATTGGGAGTCATATACAATTGCTAGTACCAGAGAAAACTTTTCTAGAAGAGGATACTTGAAATACTTGAAAATACTTGTACTGCTGATGTGAGAGAGAAAATCGGTGAATAACATGATAAGCATATCTAAAATAATGGCTATAAAGAGACTAGATATTAGAAATTTTCATTCCTCTGCTTTATGTATGTGATGTAGTGGGAGTTGGAGTGCTGTAGTTTCAGCACAAATGTCAATAGAGCTGCTGTGGTGACTGCCCCATTGGGATTAAGGCAGTGGATTTCCTCACATTTTTCAATTTGTGTTCCAAAACCATGTATCTATTTACAAATAATAATATCTATAAAGGCTAGGAAATGAATGGGTGCTAACACTAAATTTTGATATAACATTTGGCTGTAACCACCTTCTGCAGTTTCTTATAAATTCCCTCAAAGTTACTGGTGGTGGGTGAGATGGAGACCCTTTTGAGTCATTCACTGTACCTATTACTCTTCCTTGTTATCAGATTACTCTTCTAGACCACACCAGTTCTTTAACTGAGCTTTTTATTGGAATCCTCTTATTCCTTGCTGCCCCAAAATTCTTTCTACCAAAATATAATATTTTAGTGTTTTTAAAACCTCAAAGATCACCATTAAGCAGTAAGATGAAAACTAAAAGTTATCTTTTCTTACAATTAAAAGGACTGTAGATTGAAAATTGTTGCACTTCATTGAGGAAGGCATTTGAAGATTCTGTTTTGCAGCTCAGAGGGAAAAGACATCTCACAGGATGTTAGGAATTTATGAAAGTAATTAATGATGTTTTACTGAATACTAGATTAAATATTAGCTTGGAAAACTAAGTGAATGTCCTGAGTAAAAGAAAGAGCTACCCCTGGGCTTCAAACATTTGCATATGTTCATTTAGAAAAACCTTCAAGTGTAACTTAAATATGTATAACTATGTTTTCGTCTTTATCACTCACTGATTTGTGCAGCTTGTGGAGCAAAGATTAAATTAGCTTTTTCTTTTAATAATGACAAGGCAGCTTTTCGTTGTGAATTACATCATTTTGTCTTTGTGGATGTATCAGTGCTGTCTGCATGAGTGATACATTGGTGTTTGTCCTAAGCCAAGCTGAGTCTGCTATCTGTGCCTTTTTGTTCTGCACATGTCCTGGGTGCCAGAGGTGGGCAGAGGATTGCTCATCCCACAAGGTCTCTGTGGCACAACAGCTCTTGAAATACTGATGAATTGTGATTTATACAAACACTGAATGGCAGGTGTTTAAGGATTAAGTATGTGATAGTTTGAAAACATACTTTTTGTTAATTTCTTCTTAGTTTGTTTCTTTTTGTGGCTTGGTTAAGTGGGAAGTTGTCATTTGTCATCGCTGTCAGAAAATGACAGCACAAACTTACAAGTGTAGCACACTCATGTTTGAGAGCACGAAACTCCTGCAGTGGAACCTGTAAGATTTTTCAGGACTTTTGGTTTTTTTACATTAAGCTTTATGGTGCAAAATTCCACAATTTTTATGAGTGCCTTGTGGCTGTATCTTAAAAGGTGATAAATAGCAGCAACAAGCGCACTGAGGCAGCTTGCATTCCTGGGTGTGAGTGTGCAGCTTGCTGGGACTTGAATACRTAGCTTGGCTGCTGCCTCTCCAGAAGCAGCTAAAATAGTGCTAAAATCTGAAGAGATGAAGCTCTAGCCCAGCAGAGGAATCTCTAATCCTGCTTGTTTTGTGTGAAAGCCCCATCCCTCCATACCTAGAAAACAATATTGAACTGGCAGTGCCTTGTGACARCCAGCATCCAAAGTCTGAACACGGATCCTAATTATTTGCAGATAACATTGCAAACTTTCACCCAATTTGTTCCTCCCTCCCCTTCTCAGTTAATGGACAAGTGAAAGAAGCAAAAGGAAAAGTAGAAGTAAAGGAATTCTTGCTGGTTGAAATTTACCTAAAGGCATGAAAGCCCTGGGTGCTCTGAAGAACTGTGACTAGAACCCAAGTAAAATCAGTTTGAGTCCTCTACTTAAATTAAAAAATATTTCTAAATGTTTTAGAGATAGAAAAAGAAATAATGTATTTAAATTTGCACATTTTTAGCTTCTCTCCTTTGTATTTAACTTACAGAAATATAAGGAAATATTCCTTGAATAAGGAAAATTCCTTCATTTGGTAGAAAAACAGGGAAGCTCTCAGATCTGTGGCCCTCCATTTTCACTGAAACCAGCCCATCACTGTTTCTCCTGCATCTTTTGTGCTTTCAATTCCAGTGGCAGCTTATTTGAAGAAAGGATAATTTTTTTCTATACTTATAGGAGGTTTCAGCTTTCTATCCTGTTAATTGCAGCCAGCCAAGTTTAGTACCATTCAAGTGGACACTGATAAAAGCATGCAAAGATGAGCTCCAGATCAYTCAACTGTCTACTCGTAATGACACAAATGCTGTCATTGAGTTTCAGAGCTTTCCTCACTCAAGACAATGAGGATGACAACAAAGAAAATTWAAAAAAAAAAAAAWGTGACTGTGTTTTGTAATTGCCATGAATGTTTTTAGTCCCTTTTTAAGAGGGAGCTAAGTTGAGACTGGCCAAGATCAAAGAGTTTTAGGAAGATGAATTTGTAGTGTCCGTACTACAAGTTGAATGTTGATCCTTGCAGGAATCGGAGGAGCATCGCCTTTTATTTCTCAATGAGAAGTAAAAAAAGTGACAATTCCAGGACAGTTAAAGCTGGTCACTGGCTGAATTCAGAAAATCTTCTCAGACATGAAACCATAATTAATGCTAAGAGGTGCTCTGAGGATAAGGGGTGCATCTTGCCCATTGGAGCATGCATCCAGTCTGATAAAAAGTGTGCAACAAGGGATAGTGCTTGCTGTGTCTCATGACAAACCTTGTCCCAAAGAGCTAGAAGCTGTGCTGATACTCTCTCTGCTTTCTGTTATTGAAGTGTGACAGTCATTGGCTTTGTTTTGGATTTTTTTTTTGCCCTTTATTATAAGGCTGAATAACCTGTTTTCTGGCTTTAAAATGTGTCTGTACTGTACAGCTTGTGCATCTTTAAGACAGAGATGATTGACAAATCCAGGCTTACAAAGCTTAATTCCCATTGCTAAGGAAAGTTCACATGAGTTTATATCCTTTCTTGGCACAACTGTTAACAAGACATTTGTTTTTTTAAATGATAGATTTTTAAAATTGATTTTTAGTGAAGCAAGCCAAGCAAACCAGGTCTGATTCTCTGGGGAAAGCCCTCAGATACACCACCAGGTTTTACCTGATACACCAGCAGAAAATTAACAGCTGTAAACCTGTTGAATCTTCATGCTGTAGGAAAAAATGGTCAACTGTCTTTTAAATAGAAGGGGTTTAGTTTTGAAGAGAGGAYAGCATACAGTTGCTGATCTTCATTTAGTCATTTCATGGTGCTTTAGGTATTTCCTTTACTCTCTGTAAGTGTAGGCAAGTGTAACTTCCAGCACATCACTGCACGAAAGTATGCAACTAGACAGCAGTTGTGGCTGTTTTAATAAAGAGCCACAGGTATTACCTGTGGATTATTACCTTTAATCAGCAGTAATACCCCCCTGTGAAATAATCTGAAATGTGTCWGCTGATGCCTTTGATGAGAGCTCAGAAAACGAACATGTGTCTGGACTAGTGTCTTAGTTTGGAATAGGAGTCAACTTTTGGAATAGATCTCCTTATCATCCCCATTTACCATGTTTTGATTACATTGTGGAGCATCCTCAGAGCAAATAAAGTAGATGCATTTTGATTGAAACTAAACAGGGAGATAGATTTCAGAACTTTACTTATTAAAGTTGCAAAAGAGAGCCGAGACTAAAGGTAGACTAAACTCAAAACATCCCCAAGCATCCCCAAGCTTTATAGTGTTTATGTCAGGTTCTTGACACAAACCATTTTGCTGTGGAGAGCTACTTCTTTTGGTCTGCAGTGGTTGGTAGTACAAATTAGGTTGCTTGCTTGTTTACTCAGACAAGCCTGACAGGCTTAGAAAAATCTCCATCTCAGTAAAACTTAAAATTTTTGAAACCTTGGCACTTCCCAGTTTTACAGCTTTTTTTCCTTCCCCATGACTACTCACAGACATTCCTCCTGCATATGTTTTCAACATTCATATACTGATGTGAATTGAAATGACACAATTTCTCATCAAAATGGAAAAGTCCTAATATTCCAGATTTTTTAGCAAAGAGTTTGGACTTACTTATGTGACATGCCTATGAAAAGCATATGACATGTTGTAAACTGAATGTATGCAGGAGAATGCCATGATACAAAAATCTTCACAGTAATTTTCAGGAACCTGTTAGTCTTAATAAGCTAGGTTTTTGTAACTAAATCTGAATGCTGAACCGCTCTATCAGCACTTCATGCTATATCATTGAAGATTTCTGTATTATAATTGAATTGCCTCAGGGAAAAATTGAATTTTTTTTTCTCAGGGATTGGTAAAAATACACTCTTGATGCAGGGGTTTTTTTGAATCTTTTTAATCAATCATAATTCTCTGGTTGTGATATTCAAAGACATCTTTCATCTGTGACTCAACGAGGTGTTCTCACCTCCCTTTTATAATGCTATGTTTAATATATATGTTAGTTATTTAGCAGAATCAGTCTGAATTCATTTATTGTCATGTCTTCCATTTATGCCAGATGTTTTTTGAAAAAAATCATACAGGTTTGTTAGWAGTATAGAAACAATCTTTTCATTTGAATATCAAATTTTAATTATTTCTATTATATCTTCATCGCATTCACCTTGCTTGTATTAGTGTGTAACTATGGTTTTGGCTGGGACAGTGTAAATTTTCTTCCCAGAAAGTAGCTGGTACAGTGCTGCGTTTTAGATTTAGGATGAGAATAACGTTGTTACCATGCTGAGTTTTTAGTTCTTGCTCACCAGTGTTTACGCAGYATAAAGGGCTTTTCAGCTCCTCACCCSACCCCAGCAGTGAGCAGGCTGTGGGGCAGAAGTAGCTGTGAGGAGACACAGCCACAAAGGCTGACCCCAACTGACCAAAGGGATATTCCACGCTATATGGCCTCTTGTATCCACCAGTATAATAACAAGGGGGAAAGCTGGCCAAGGGCTGCTGCTCAGGAACTGAGCTGCATCCACTGGGGGGTGGTGAGCAATTGTGTTGTGTATCACTTGATTTATTATTATTGGGGGTTTTCCCCTTTCTTTTCTGTCCTCGTAAACTATCCTTAACTCACGAGTTTGACTTTTTTTCCCAATCCCACCCCACCATTCCATTGAGGGATAGGGTGGGTGCAGGGAATTGAGGGAGTGGCTGTGGGATRTTTAGCTGCCTGCCAGGTCAAACCACAACATGATGTTCTCCCTTTTAAAATTAGGCATTATTTYATAAGGGGTGGGAATAAATGAGGTAACAAAATATGCCCATGTGTACTGGGCACAGGGATTAATTTGTTGTAAGAGTGTTTTCTGATATTGCATGGATGCCCCATTAGGGATTGGGAAGAATCTATACTGTGTCTTTTGTAACATAGGTAACTCTATGTCTGGCAAACTAGCCCTAAAGTCCAGTTGGATATGTAGATGTGCTGGACAATATTGCACTGCATAGATTTTCCAGCATTATCCTGCTGGGATATTTTGGTAGGCATAGTCCAAAAATCAAACCTAAGACCATTTTCACCTGTCATAGAAAGTGCTAGTTTAAAAGCAAGTCTTCAAGTAAAGTTAGAGAAAGGTCTGGAAAATATTTGATRTCTTGTCTGTGTTTATACTAGGAAGTTAAGAAGTTACCAAGTAGGGTCACATAGGATGCTCACTAGGCTTTATGTACAGCTGTTCTCATAGCAGCTGCTCAAACTGATATATAGATGCATGAACTGGGACAAGTAGAAGACCAAAGTGTTCCTTGGTTTGGATGTATACCAGCTGCTGGCCATAAAGCATGAAAATGGCATCTGTGAATGACTAGTTGAAGTAATTGAAATAAATATTTATAGCTATTAAACTTTTGATGCTCTAGACAATAAATTCACAGGAAAAATTTGCTTTCTACAGTGGAGTATTTACAACACATAGGAATTCTTTTAGAGATCTTTGGAGAAGGAGATTTTCCAAATTCATTTCTGCAGTTTTCTAGCTGCCACTGAAGTGCCCCATCTGCATGAGAGACTACTGAAGTCTTTAAAATATTTTCAGAGTTCTGGTAGTAAGTGACTCTCCAGTTTTTCAAATAGAATTTATGTCTCAGTAATATCTTGACAGTTATTAGGTGTCAGTGTGAGGCCACTTTTATGTCTGTTCTTCACATACTCCCTTATACTTAATGCATGCCTTCAGTGAAGACACAGAAGTGTAAGCAGATTGGCAGTGTCTGCCTTGCTGAGATAAACCTTCTCAAAGAAAAATTTAAGGGGAAAAAGGAAATACAAATTAGATCTTATGATAGTCAAATAGCACATAGCCCACAGTCCTGAGGCCATGCTGCACTCTGCACACTGTGAAAAGGGGCTTCCTTATGAGACCTTTTCAGAGCACAGTACCTTTTATTACTGTTTAACCCAGACCAAAACGTGCCTAAATGTAATTCATTCAACCRTTTTACAGAATACACTTGTTACTTGTTCTGTTTCAGTGTGGCTTGAGAAGAAATTGGAGCAATGGAAAGTGCAATCCATACCTTATRAATAATAAGCTTTCTGTTTTTATGTTTACAGCTGGAGATAACATGTTTAGAGAGTATAAATTCTTTCAGGTAGTTCAGTGTGGAAGATGGAATAATAATGGGGTGCATTCAACTGTGTTTAGGAGGAAAGCAAATGGTCATGAGAACTTAATTGTATTCATTTCTAATATAGCAATATAAACTTCTCATTGTCTTATTGCTTTCTAAAGAGGCATTATAATAAATGGCGGGTTTATAGATTTTTCTKTGTGCGCAATATATGAAATTACAAGAAGGGAAAAGTTTTTCATTTACTGAGTAAAGTTTTATATGAATTTAGTGTTCATTTGACTATTTCTCTTCCATTTTATATTGCATGATATGTTCTTTATGTCACTGTGGAGATACTAATAGCTTTGTAAACATAATATCAAAAAAAAGTTTGGCTGCCTTCTGTGTCTTTTGTAGATCATTATGCAGAGTTTTGAAGGGAATAACAATAATCTAAGCAGGTATTTTAATGTTGCAAACTGTCTCGTGCTGCCAATAAAACATTTTTATTTGTTAGAAGGGTTCATATATCTTTCGGGAATTCATGCTAAAAGATCTACATTCAAGAAAAGTTATCATATTAATGATGTCATTTTATTAGTAATGCCATTTAGAAATATGTATATAGCATTGCTAAGGTCTTAGATTGTGTACAAAAAGTAATAACCCTGCAACATTTCTAACTGAGCATTAACTCTGCATTCCCTCCAGTGAGCTAGAAATTAGCATTAAATTTTTCTGTTATAATGTGAAAAAGATGGAAATGAAGCATGAAGTGATTTCTAAGTGAAGGAAGAGGGGGAATTCTGACTTAGTTGAATACATTTCCATTTCCAGCAAATTATTAACTCATTAAGGGAATAGACAGTATAAAATCCTAAGTCTTTTACTTCTCTTTAAAGAGTGTCATTCAGAGCAGAACCTTTGTAATATGTGAACTATTGTCTTTGACTGTAAATCAGGGGATTTTATTTTTGTAAATGCTAGTCAGGGTTTCCTGCTACACAGAGGGACCACTGGCTGAAGGAACTGTAGTAAATCCCACAGTACATACTTATTTCYTCTTGCTCAACATCAACTGTTCTCTTTTCTAAAAAATAATAAAATCTAAATTTGAATGTGCCTGAGTTAACTCTTCTGCTAAGTGAAGGGTTTTCTGCCTTTTCATTACATTTATTTGAATGTGTGGTGCTTTCAGTAATCTATCTATTTTTCCTTCTATTTCTAGGTGTTGCTTAGCACCTGCAATACTCTGAATGCTAAACTGGAACAATAGTGTATAACTCTGGTAATGTTGAAAAGGTGAACTGAAATCAAATATAGATGTATTCCAAAGCATCATAAAAGAGCAAGTAGTTTCTGATTGCTGGAATTTAACTGCTAAGTGGTCCATGTAATTTAGGCCTGGTGGTGCACTGGCTTTTTTCCCTTGCCCCATGTGGAGCAATATTCAGTTCACTGCCACTGAGCAGTCAGTATTCACACAAATGGATGGTGATATCAGATCAGAGTGCTGATTTGCTTCATTATTTTAACAGCGCTTAATTTTCCCTTCAGGTTTCCCCTTGCCATGACCTGCATAAGATTCTCTGAGCCCAGAAGCTGATTTTTCTTTCTGTATTAGCTGATCAAATAAAGGATGTTAAGTCTTCTTGCAAATCTTGCTTCCAATTTCTTAAACCGACATGGCTTAACAGAATATTATTGCTATATCTGTGGTTTTTATTTTAGGTAGTCTCTACGCTCAAATTCATTATATACCTTCTAATAGACCATTCAYTGATATACCAGCTTTAGCTTCCTATATGATGAAGTGTATTATCATGCTGTTGCTTTCTTCTTCTTGCTTTTTTGCATTCATTGTGATTGGGGGATGAAAGAGTGTTCCTCTTCCAATTGATTTCCTTTCTGTTTCTGCTGCCTTTGAGACCTGAACTCTGTCCTTGTGAAAGGGTTACAGCAACAGTTGAGTAAGGCTTGCTGAGATTTTTTTTCTCTCCCTTCTGGGAACTTCATATGCTTATTTGTCTGTTTTGAAGGTCATCTTTAATGTCTCTGTAAATTATCCTTGAAAAATTATTTTCCCAATAAAATCAGTGTGTCATCTACACTTTTACATGAGGTCCCTTTGGTTTGAAGAGATGTGTTGTGCTATTTTTAAGGAAAAAAAAATTAAAAGCCAAAACTGGAAAGCCAACTTCTTGGGTTTTGTTGATCATTCATAGAAAATRTCTCTTCTTGGGCATTGGCTTTATGTGAATCTCTTAGGAAATGTCATCAGACAGTCTATTTAGATCTGCTTGATCTAAATAGGCAGCAATTAGACAATTCCACTGTTACTGTATCCACAATAGGCCCCAGGGATTCATGGTTAAAGGTGTGAATCTCCAGGTAGCATAAAAGTTGGAATTTCTTACTGAATCATAGATAGTGGAGTGTGAAGAATTTTTCTGTGTGATTGATATGCAATAGGAAAATACCTCAACACCTTAAAACTTCCAACTCATGGTTAGCAGGAAATGGAAATTTATCAAATTCATTTTCAAGACAAAACACCACAAGCTTTTCATATTCATGTACAAAACTTCAGATTCAAACTATTTTCTGCTCTAATGTTTTTTTAAATAAAAACTTTGAAAATGAAGCATATTGCACTTCAGAAAATATGACTTCTCTAGTKGGCTTTATACTTGTTAGATTGAGAAAATTCCCTTCAGTATTGGTATTACTATCCAAATATGTTGTGAAGAAGATATCAAGCAGAAATCTGCCAGAACCATAGAATGGTTTGGGTTGGAAAGGACARTAAAGGTTATGTGGTTCGCACCCCCTCACTGTGGACAGGGATGCCACCCACTGGATCAGATGGGCCCAGCCRGCCTGGCCTTGAACACTTCCAGGTATGGGACATCCACAGCTTCTCTGGGCAACCTGTCCCAATGCCCCACCACCCTTTCAGTGAAGCATTTCTTCCTGGCAGCTAATATTTTTGTTTAAAAGTGTTCCCCATTGGCCGGTCACTATCTGCTTATGTAAAGATCTCTTTTTTTTTCCTTAGTCTGCTTCAAGTACTGAAAAGCTGCAGTGAGGTCTCCCCAGAGCCTAGCAAGAGGATTTCAGCATAACTTAAACACAGTCATCTTTCCCTTTTCATAATTTATTCCAGTCTTCCCAGCTGACCTTCTAGTTWGCCCACTGCTCTCAGCAACAAAGGATATTGTGTTGTTCATTCAGGATGTGCTGATTCAGCCTTGTGAAATTTGACTTGAGAATTCAGAAAAAAACAGGTAAAAGGCTTGAATAAAAAAAAAGTTTTAATTTTAATTTTCTCTGCTATGAATTAATTTTCCCAAGTTGGCCAAAACCTATTTTCTCTAAAGAACCAGTCCTTATTACTGAGTTTCATGATTTTTTTGGTCATCTCAGTTCCCTTTGCTCTAGTGAAAGAAGATACTTCACAATCTACTTTTTGTACACTTGCAGTTTTTCCCATTGGAATATGGCACACATGCATTAATTTGAATCAACAGATAAGACAAGACAATATCTCTAGGATCATTAATAATAGATACACTTAAAAGCATGTTTCCTGAGGCATAAAACAAATACATGAAGGAAACAAATGTGACATTGACATAAATAATTGTATCTTACAATAGTAACCTAAGGCACAACCTAAACTCTCACAGAAACGGCTAGAATTCTGCCTCTTTTCTCAAAGAAGAAGCTGCAGACTTAGCCCATCTATTGTCCATGAAATGTAATCTGCTATAAAGCATTAATCACCCATATTCTGGGAAATGCTTGGTTATATTCCCATCCAGATCTCTCCACAATTAATGTATGAWGACAACTCTTTTTTTTTTTCTTGTACTGTACTTGTACTGTTTTATTGCTTTTCTTACAAAGGTTGAGGATTACTTTCCTCCTTTAAGCACAAGCCAAATTCAGTTCAAATATACTCAAAAAACATTACAAAACTGATGCTTTAGGATTCTATGTTTGTTATTGCTCAGTGGCTTCCATATGAAATCTACACAGGCTAAATATCAAAGGATGTTGTGTCTTTCTCTTACCTGCTCTTTGAAAGTTATCCTGAGATCCACTAATTGAGCTTTCCTGAGACCATTATCTACGCTGTCATCATCAGTAGTGATATTCAATCTGTCAAAGCTTGTTTTTGTTTTAGATAAAGAGATGGAAGAAAGCTCAGATACAACATATTCATCTATCCTCTTAAAATTTTATTAAGGGAAATACCAAAAMCCACGGTTGCTATGGTCATAGAGAGAATCASAGAATATTCTGATTGGAAGACACCCACAAGGATCATTGARTCCAACTCTGAAGTGAATGGCCCATGCAGGGATCAAATCCACAACCTTGGTGTTTCTAGCACCATGCTCTAACCARCTGAGGCAATCTGTAGAACTGCCTAAAGTGCAAATTTTGCAGCTTTTTCTGAATATGYRGTTCTTGATATTGCTGAAGAGAGAATAGATGGAGTTCTATTTTGTCAGCCTTTCCATTGTTTCCGAGCTAACCACAAAGCTTTCAGCTTGCAAAAAGAACCTGGGAAGGACCTATACTTTTAAAAGATCAATTTGTATACTCAGGCAAATAAACATGTTCAGCAGCCAAGATCAAGCAAGAATGGTTGAAAATATTTGTGGTRGAATTATGGGGGAGTTTTGTTTTGTTAAAGTAGTTATTTCCATCTCTYTTATTCTTTCATATGCACTAGCCCCTCAGTGTGATTGTAGCACAGCATCAGGCAGTGAGCTGAACCAGGAACTGATGCAAGCTTTAAAAAATAAAAAACAACTTACTAAGCAAGATAGTAAATACTGAGAAAAAAATGAAAGGTAGAACATTGGCTGCTTAAGCAAGCCAAACTGCCAGAAGAGGTGATCATTAAAACRGAGTATGACTGATTGACAGATTATCAGGGGTTTCCAAGGTTGTGAGTTATTTCTCTTTTTAAACTCTCACTGTAACTGAGCAAATCACTTTTGAGCTCCTCATTTGCCTAGTTATTAATTTCATTATTAATTTCTTTTAGATTATTAAATTCTTTAATGCTGTGCATTATTCTTAGTGGAAGAAGTTTTAGAGTAACAGACAGGTTTTGTATATTGTGTTAATGAATGAAATGATTTAGCTATTTAAATGTTTAAATGGATCTTGTTAAAATGCTATGGGCAACAAGATGTAAAAAAAAAAAGAGACTTTTAATGTCAACATGATCTTTTAAGGTTGAAATCTAAWAATTGCTTTGATTGAATATTAAGACTGCAGTGTCCTTGCTTTAACAAATATCTGCTGGCTGATTACTGCTTCACTAAGGAGAGAGTGTGTTATTGAAAATTCAATTAAAACAAAACAGAAGCCAGATTTTTGTCCTTTAAATTACATTGCATAAAAAGAAAGTGTGGAGGAAGAAGTACTGAGAAATAATGTAAGAGCATGAAGAAAAACCACTCAACATAAAAGAGACCAGAACAGAAGTGATAGAAGAGAGCATGGGAGAATGAGGGTATAAAGAGCACTGAAATATCTGTAAAGGAATCTTTTGCAATTAAAGTGCATATAGTAGTTGCATATACAAAAGGCAATTTTTAAATATTGTGTAGATAGAGATCAGAAGATACAAATGTAGATACAAAKGCATCAGAACTCTTTCTGTTTCTCCCAAATGGATTCAACAATCTGTCTTGACATTTCACAGCAAAGATKGCCAACCTAATGATGCTGCAGAGAGTTAGAAAATTAATTTTTTGACAGACTATGCACTTTCTGTGTAGGCTGATGCTTATGTTCATTCATGACACTGAAGAATTAGGTGTAGGTCTCCAGAAGGTATCACCAAAGAACAATTTTTCTTGGAAGGTGTGTTGCGGAAAGATCAATACAAGTCTTTCTTGAAAGACCTTTGTTAATGATAGGTCTTCCAAAATCTCTGTAAATTCTATTTCTGGCATAATATTTTGCTTTTCTGTTCTGTATTGTGAAAATGCTGAATAAGGTGAAAATGCTGAAAGACATCCTGATTTATCATGTATAAACATTTCACAAGATCCTTATTTATCCTGCTATTTTCTAAGACACATGTTCTGGAAAGACTGTCTGARAATCACTTCTGGTGAGGACAGAAAAGGAGAAGCTTCTGTGTATGTGAGACCATAAAATGTTCTCATTTTGGGCTAAAATGGCTAGCAGTTCTTCTGTTTTATCGTGAATGGCCACAACAGTCATGAGATCTTYCACAGGATTTCTCTCAAGTCTATCTAAAGTCGACAGTTCAATGTCTTTTTTTGGAAAGAATGGAAAACTCATACTAAGTCTACATCTAAAACTAGATTTAAACTRATAATTACATTACAGAGAAGAAATAGTATCACTCTTTATCAGTAGCATCATCTTTCCTGTCCCTGATTATATAAAGATTTTAGAGTAGCTTGTTCATGAACTTTCTGTGATCATCAAGTTTGACCCTAAATCGCTAYATGAAGAGTGTGTTTCAGCATTATCTGTGCAAGCGCCTCTTAAGTGTTGAATATTCTTAGTGCTTGATTTAGTAATGCTCCGTCTGGAGATTTTTTACTTTGTGCCAATAAACTTGACTTATTTAGAGCACTTGGCTCTGGTCCACTATTTCTTTGTAAATGTTTAGCACTTGTAAGTGTTGTGACCCTTTTGGCAATGCAAGTAGTCCTAATTCCAGCAATTTACACTTGTCACTTTGCTTTAAACTCCATTACTGCACACTGAAATTCTCCACAAAATGGTTTGGAGACCATTTAACAAATAACAAATTGGAGATAGAGGGATTTTGTCCATTATGTCACAATTAATTATTTGTCACGATTTTGGTTTTGTGTTACAGAACTGTGACCTGGCCCAGCAGAGCATTGTTCATATTGTTCAGAGTCCACGGAACAACAGTCAGAACGAGGAGAAGACAGAAGATAGCTGTGTTGGAGGTGTTCCAAAAGCCTTGAAAAGGGAACCTGAGAGTTTAACTCGCATAGATCTCAGTACCAGCATCCTCCCATCAGTCTCTGCAGGGTTGGCAGTTATTCTGGATCCTGGAAAAAACAGTGTTTCACTTCCTGCGGAAAAGTCAGGTAATTCAGTGACTTAGTACATTCCAATATACATTTCTAAATGTGTCTTTTTCTTTCTTAGGGTGAACAGTTCTAGTTCCATACCACGGGGAAAAAGCCCCTAAAATATATGGTTTATTTTTAATAAATAATTATTATTTAATAAAAAAATACAACAATATAAGGATGATAAGCATCTGATGTGTCTTCTAGAAAAATAATTTTGCTTCTTGGATAAAATTAGTGATTTCTTGTGTTGCTTCTGTATCTAACTTGTATTATGCTCATATTTTTATAAATTATTCTAAAATGGAAAAACCCCCAGAGGTCTATGAGAAGGTAAAATATAGTCTCTGTAAAATTTCCATTATAGAAGTTTCCTTAACTAGAATGTTGGGCAGCTTATTCCTTACAAATGTGCTTAATTCCCAATCTGTTGAGATGCTTTCATACCCAAAATTTTTATAAAAAAATATTTACAATCTATTTAAGATTTATTAAAGCTTTGCTGGCACAACACAGGATGATGATGATTCATACTATGGACATTTGTAGTTCTTCATCCACCAAATAGTTACTGAGAATATCTTCATTGTGAAAAATAATCTGAGGCACAGTTTACTGCAAAATGATCTTACTGACCCTCTTGCCCCAGTGAAGATACATAATTCTGTGCAATACCAGATACTGTTGTGATTTATCATAATAGTCCATCAGAGATGTCTTTTTATAAAGAACAGTACACAAATGCCCTTTTTGCACAGTACAGAAGGTAATAGCAAACATATATATCCAGAGTACAGAAGATTAATTGTGAGTATGGCAGAGGTAACTCTGTGACTAACCTGGCCACAGAAATCATCTTGCTTAACCAAATGGCTACTAAAACTGTTAAAACAACTTCTAAAGAATTTATTAAGTAGCTCATGCAGAAAATATACAATCCATGGGAGGGTCACAGAAGTATTCCACAACTGACTTGGTCAACCTCTCACTGACAACTGATGATGAATGAGTGTGGTTGAGGAGCAAATTAGTACCCAGCTTAATGATCCACATCTCCCAATCTGAATGAGTAATGAGATAAGAGGGGTGTATGCTGAATTAATTTTGGTAAACTAGGGACAGGTCTTCAGCCTGGGCTTACTCTCAGATGAAAGGCAAATGTGTGAGCTTTTAAATATTACCATGTATTTGTTTTTTCATTACTGTACATATGTAGAGGGATTTAATAGCTGTACTTGACTTTACAGAATAGTCTGTACATGTGCAAGGACTCTTAAAATGTGTCATGTGACATGTTTGTCCACAGACTACAAACTCTGTGAAGCTAAGCATTAACTGATAGGTGTCTTCTATTGCAGCAAATATTTTCATGGCAGAATGCATGAGGACCAAATGTACTGATAAAATATGTGGGCTAGTTTTATCTGTGATTAAACTATAAAGACTTTTTATCATAAACAAAAAAAAAGGAAGACCCACTCTAATGATTGATAGTTCTTTGTGGAAGTATGTTAATAATAACTTCCTTTTAAAGGCCTGTTAACTTCTTTTCTTGTTTTGATYCTCACTATTAAAATTTGTCCTTTTGTCTGTTCAGCTCCATCCCTTTGTTCAATAGGGGGAACTAKATTTTTCCTTATGGATTTAGGGTGAGTTAATTTGTAGTCACTTTAAAAAAAATTAAAAAGAAAGATTATTCCAAAATCAGTTTTGCAGTAAACTTTACTGTGTAGCAAGGATTTCCTTTGGCATGAATGAAATGACAAATAGTAGTGGAAATGAGTGGCTTAAGAAAGTAGGTACCATCACTGATAGCTGAAATTATACTTACCAAGCTGTTGTCCTAGGAGATGAATGGTTGTAGTGATTAGTCTACAGCAGCAACCTACGCAGGTGAATGAAGTATGATCTTTGTTGTTCCATGTGTACATGACTAATTTAAACATACAATTTAGAGGCAAATGTTTAATTAATTTATTAAATTAATATTGTTTAKTCTGACGTGCTGCACAGCTATTCCATAATTGCAGCAGTGAACACTGAGACTGTAAGTCTTTCTGAAGCCTAAGTTATTTTTATTTGTTATGCTGACCCCATGTTCCTGCCCTGATTTTATTTGCCATCCTTTGAATTCTGAGGAAAAAAGTTTGTGGTAATTTTCACATCAYAAGAGCTTCTCCCAGAAGCTTTAGCAGCACTGGACTGCTAAAACAGTATTTTTGAAGTATTTACATGAATGCTTAGAGACCAAAATTTCACCAGACAAACCAGGAGAGAGGCAACTCTTGTTATGCTGTTCTGCTATTATATAAGCAATATACTTAGGTAGTATGAACTGCTGCACTTGATGATACAAAAGCACTTATGGCCCGGCAGTGTGTCCCCACCAAGGATATAATTCCTTGCAGAAGCATGTAACAGGGCATCCTCCTCCCAGCTCACCCTCACTCTTGTGTGAGTAATGAAACCAACTTCTGACTGGTCTGGAGATGCATCTTACTTGCACTGTGTTTTTTAGACTACAGTGTGTTTCTCTATGAGAAATTCAGAAGTTTGAAAGTCATTAACAAGTTGAAAAAAAATATGAAAATGGATCCAAATAATCTCTTCATGAAAGAATTCCAGGTTTCCTGTCTTTGCAGACAAACGTAATAGAAATATCTTTTCTTCTCAGTTTTTGTTGTTGTTTTTCTTGGGGTTTTTTGTTTGTTTGTTTGTTTGTTTTGTTGTTTTTTCTTTGTTCTGAAAACATTGTGTAGTTTCTAGTGGACATGTCAAAAAATCTCAGCACAAGACTTTTATTCTACTTCACCCCCTTCTAATTTGCCTCTCTCCAATATCTGGGACAAAGAGCTTTAATAAACATAATGTAAGTAAACTAATCTATGTTCCATAATGGTTGCATAACAGTAGGTACATGTGTAAGATGAAGAGATAATGGTTGGACTCGATGACTTTAGAGGTCTTTTCTAACCTTAACAATTCAATGAATCTCTGATTTCTACCTGAAAAACATTGAATCTGTAAGACATAAGGGTTTGTATGACTCATCTGCTGAATATGAGACTGCATCATGATTTCAGATTCTAGAAAGCCAATAGAATATTTGGAAGTATAAACAGACAACASAGTGGAGTGGAGAAAGTGTTTTTTCTCTGCTTTTGAAACTTGCCTGCCTAAAACCAGTATAACTCAGTCTTTTGATGACTAAACTGTTAGAAGGTTCAGGAGCAGACTCATGAGAATCCTACAGAAGTGCACGTCATGATTGGTTTATATTTGTTTTGGCATCTATGGAGTGGAAATTTGATAATGTGGGAATATTAGATCTTACCAGCTATGTTAGGATTTTAGCTCTCACTGTCTAGAAAGTGCAAGCTAGCAAATATAAATACAAATACCACACATGGATTTTAACTTGGCAGGAAATCAACCACCAATGCAAGTTATCCTAGCTGACAAGAATTCTCCACATTTGTCCATTTAAAAAAATGTGGAAYATTTTTTTCTGAAACATGAAGAGAGGACTTCAAGCTAGAAGTAGTATGGATCATGCTAGGCAGGAAGTCACACTGCAGGATCCCACTCTCTCCGCTTTTTAAAAGTATGACTGATGTATGACTGATGTCAAGCAAATTTGTAATATGAAAAAAATAGAGTTAGTTCAACAGAATATGAATGTTGTTACTCACATAATTTCCAGGTTAATCCATTATCAGCTGGTTTATTATTTTGTCTGAATCAAGTAGATGTGGTCATCGTTACTTAGGGTTYTTTATTTTCAACTTTTAAATAAATGTTCATCTTGTCAGTTCCAAATGAAAATCCTGTTGTCCTTTAGGTAGACTTTACAAATGCCTACATGTAAGGCATCTCTGTTTCCTTATCTTTGCRTCTTCTGTTCACAGAAGAGTTAATAAAGTCCTGGTATATACGGACTTAGGTGTGTCAAGTTGTAAATTCTAGCAAAAAGAGGTATTGACTGTTTTCCATCTAGTTAGGAAATGCTTTACCAAAACTTAATATATGTTTAAACTTCTTGTCTTTCCCAATAATTCAAGTATCAGTTAAGGCAGATGAAACTGTCATTACCAAAACCTCAGTATTGTTAGTGATGTAGGAAGCGATGAACTGGTGCCCATTCCTTGTAAGAGTCTGATTCCATGAAAGAGACAGTAAAAAGCACTAAGAAGGGAAAGCTACAATGTAGAGTGTGGCTAGTCACATCTGTTCATATTTCTGAGGCAAGCCCTGGTGAACAAAAAACCCATATCAATTTAACCATTTAAATTGCTGACATTTAAAAATAGTTATTGAATAGTATTCTGATGACTGTGTGTTAAAAACACCTGTGCCCTGTAATTGATACTACACTTTTTTATAATTCTTTTACTCAAAAAGCCTAAAAGGATAAGAATTTTTGTGTCGAATCTGTTTGAAGTAAATGAACAGCCTAAACTCCTGAAGTACTGTACAATTACTTCACAGTTTTATAAGCCTTTTTATCTAAAATTAGATCTAGATTGGACAGGGTTATGGTGTACATCTACCTCCCCATTAGCATGGGGTGCTAGGCTGAGTACCACTGCCCAGTACCCAGCTGAGAACAGCTGCAGCTATTTCTTATCCCTTTTCGAGAATTTCAACAAAATGTGAGGACTCATCCTTTCAGAATGGCTTCCAGCCTGGAAAGAACATTTTTATTGGCACTCATAAACATGAAGCTCTGRCCTAATATTGCTTTTTTGTGTTACAAATATGAATATCTAAGAATTTACTATTCCCTTAAAAGAGATAAAAAAGGATTCCAGAAATTTCTTGTGTCATTTAACTGCATTTTTTTTCAAAGAAAACTAATCTGCATGAAGATTTTTTTTCCTTTGGCACGAGTGCAAATAATTTGTGGCTTAATTATAACATTAATTAATTAACTATACCTTAGGTCCATGGTATTGTAAATCAGTAGTTTGAACAAGGAAAATCAGTATTCTGTGCAATTTACATTTAGTAATTAAGCCTTTTTTCCTATAGTTAACAACATTTTGTTTTAAAACCAAATTACCAGAGTGCTTGTACTGACCTTTCTTAAATTTCTTGAAATATTAATGCAGCATTCCTGGTGGTTACATGATTCTTATGATAGTCCTCTTTCACAGACACCCATTTGAATAAAAATCATATTGCTGGACAAGAAGAAGTAGTAAATTATTTAATATGCAACCAATGTATTCTTTCTGTAGACATATTCAAGTAACTAGTTAGGTTACTATTTATTTTGGGATTTGGTGCCCTGRCAGTTTACTTTTGTATTAGGATTAAACTACTTTTAATTTAAATGAAAATTCATCAAGTAGCTCATTGTGGTTTAGCCCATATTTGATTCAGATTTTTATAATATATTATTTTACAAACTTTTAAATATTAAACACAATACTAATTTGAGGATCAATCTACACTCAGAAAAGAGAAGRTATTAATTTACCTTCTTAAGAAATGCAGAACAAAACACCAACTCAGAAATAATACACTAGTCCTGATTTTAACAAATAGTTTCTGGGAAGCGAGGCTGCATTTGTCTTCATTACACACTGTAAATTTTCTGTATGTACAGTTCTGTTTTAAAGTTCAAAACGAAGTTTGACAAAATTCCAGCATTGAATTCCTGCACAGCTCTCTCTGTGCTAGTGGTCAGGTCTGGCACATTGTTAATTGCTAYCACTGTGCCTTCATTACATACATTAAACTGTTAGACTTTCACTGTTAGGCTTTTTATTTTAAATTTGCTTTCAATGTACARTGCCATAACCTGGTGCCATGTTCATTGCAATGATGTGTTGTAGTCWCAAAAGTTGAGTTCATTGGGCCTGWGAGCTCTTTTAAAAGAGMAACTGGAACTAAAGCACTTGTCTTCCTTCCTCTCCATTTTTCCTTTCTTATTTGATAGTTTTGTACTTCTTGTCCCAGTCCTGAATCTCCTTTGTGCTCTTCACTGCTTCTATTGTTTTTTTGTTTTGCCAGCTACCTTTCATGGGCGTTCTATACCTGGGAGGTGTTCTACCCATTTGCAGTCCCTCATGCATGTTTTTTGTTTGGTTTGGTTTGGTTTGTTTAACAAGCTTTTGTGATTTGGATGCCTCCTAAGACAAAGATGTGTGCAACTACACACCTCTTTGTTGATTTGGTAGTCAYATTGCTCACATACTTGATGCAAAATATTTACACATTGTGCCTGACTAAATTGTCACAGTGTTAGAACATGCTTTTCAGAAGTAAAATCTTTTAAGTATGTGCATCTCAGGTCTAAAAATCCATGTGTGTTAATAGAAGAGTATCATTTTCATTGTGTAGAGAGACATTGGATTTAATTTTAACTCAATTGCACTAAATATTTCCTACATATTGAATGAGAGTTTTTCAAAAAATTAAGTTCTCAAGCTCTTTCRTAAATGTTGTATGACAGAAGTTGTTGAACTGTGATCCATTTTTGAAACTGCGAGATCCAGAAGAGTTTTTATTGATGATCCAGTGAAATGGTGGTTAGAGTGCTCTAACTCCACTTGTTTTTGACTGCTAAAATATATTGCAGTCCTGGAGTCATGGAATTGTTTAGGTTGGAAGAGACCTTAAGGTCATTGAGTCCAAAGGTTAACACATCGCTACCAAGTCTACCACTGAACTATGTTTCTAAGTGCCACRTCTGAACTTTAAATACCTCCAGGAATGGTGACTCAATTCCTTCCCTGGGCAGCTTGTTAGTGTCAGTGTATATTAAATTATCCCTCTTGATGCTGTACTTTCTTGGATTATGCTCTATGAGTATGTTCAGAGGAACGTACTCATTTTCCCCTAGGAAAATCCTTCCTGTTGAAAATAGGATAATGTTTCTGAAACAGTAGTCTTTTTTTGATGCACAGCAAAAAAGAAGTTTTTTAGATACAAACCGCAAAACCACAGAATTGCTATAATGTGAGATTCAATATATTGCCTATCTAAATCTAGTTCTCTTCTTTTAATACTTTCTTGTTTTCTATACAATAATTCAAAAGAAAAGATGTCCTTATTACAGGGAATTTTATTTAGGGAAGGAGTATTCCCCTTTTCAAATAATCACCCATGTATCCCTGTCTGATTATCCTCCATATTTGTTATCTGGGCAAGTTGACAAGATTGGTAATGGTATTTTCTTTTCTGACCTTCATTGGAAAAAAACAGTCTCCAGTGTCAAATCAAGGCTTGATTGGAGAAGAGAGAGAGAGTTTTCAGCCCAGAAATTAAMTATTTCTAATTCTTTCAACGTTTCTTTTAAGAGAATTAAGCTTAAGAAAACTATTGTACTTCCAGCAGGGTTATGAAAATTTGTCATTACAAAGTCCTTGGAAGTTTGCTCTTATGTATATTTTATCTTCTTTTAGGGTTATTAACCCTTGACAATTCACTGCAGCAATACTTCCAAATTCTATATATAAAAATTGATATCCCCTCTTCACCTTCTAGCAACAGCAGAAAGTGATTTTATAAGACATTAGCATAATGGAACCTTTTCAATAAAATGATAAATTGAGCCCATTTCAGAAAACAGAACGCACACTTGATAATTTATTGCAGCCAGTGCCATGCTGGAGACCTCATTCATATCATATGCTTTTAAGGCTGATGAGAATGGTGCCGTTTTCCCATCACACCTTGCATGTCTGTGAAATTAATTTGAGAGGAAAATTGTAAAAAATGCTCTTTTCTAATAGAGGCTAAAGCTCTTCCGGGAATGCTTATCTTTACATGACATAATTGTCTCTCATGAACGTGGCTAATTACTTTGTTTTTTTTAAAGGCCCTTCCATGTTAATTGAACAGTGGCATTTGCTGACTCCCCTGTGTCAAGGGGTGAGGTGGAACAGAGTTGTATTCTTAGAATGTTTTTTGATTGGTTATGAGGGACAACATGGATGGACTTTCTTTTGCAAGTGCATCATTTGCATCTTTACAACCCCAGCTAGAGGTGACATTTGTAGGTGGAAGATGTTATATACTGATGAGCCAAAACTATGCCTTTTTTCCAGAAAAAAAACTATGTATGTTTTCCAGAATAGTTGTTTACTTTAATTTATTACTGATGCTACTAGTTAAAATGGGAAATTAACACTTAGGAAGAATCCCTTATGTATAAAAACGTTTATAATAGAGTTTTAGGGTCATTCTTTTTTGACAGGAAGAGTCCAATTATGAGACACAAGTAAAAATCATAAAATCATAGAATGATTTGAGTTAGGAGGGATCTTGAAAGACATCTAGTTCCAACCCCTCTGCCATGGGCGCCTTTCACTAGACCAGGTTGCTCAAGGCCTCATCAAACCTGTCAGGGTTGGGGCATCCACAACTTTTCTGGGCAACTTGTTCCAGTGCCTCACCATGCACTGCATGGTTTCTGTTACAGGCTCTTGGCACTCGAAATGACAGGAATCAGTCTGTGCTCAAGTCATGTGCTCAACATTCATTAATGTCATTGGRGCTTTGTGCACACAAGGACATTGGGAGAACAGACCTGTTAAAGAGGCTTGATCTACAGAAAGTGATTGCATGGAAGAGATTAAGAAATTCTGTTGATAGAGAAGGTAAAAATAGCTTTGCAAAACACACCCTGTTTTGTCCTTATAAATACAAATAATTTCCGTGGGACTAAATTTTAACTTCTGTGAAAGAAAAAGATCATTGTGTTTGGCAGGGGAAGACAGATTCTCTGGTTTTGGTTTGGTGGTTTTTGGGTTTTTTTGTGTGTGAGGTGTCCTTGAAAGCCACCATGTTTGCTAAGCACCATCAGTTGCTTTCCAAGCTTCCATGATGMCCTGCTGGTACAACAGTCAGTTCTGTGGGTCTTGACATTTACTAGTCAAAAGACAGGAATAGAGAAAAAGAAACATATAGCTATGGAGATGGGGTCTTTGGATGCAGGGTGAGAGAACAGAAGGACATCATGCTCCAAGTTTAGCCTGTTCATCATATATTGTTCTCATTGTTGTTCAGCTTCCTGCACAACTTGTCAGGGATTTTATTATAAGCCCCTGGTTTTATTTTAAGCTCCTGGTTTTCAGTGCTGGCTGACATTATCTTATTGCCTTTTTGCTATGAAGGTGGTTTAACCAAAATTGTGAAAAAGATCAGAAGTTCACGTGAGCAACTAAAGTAGCAGGAAACACAGTTCCTCCTTTTGTTCACCACAGTTTGCTCTTTAGCTTTGTCATAGAATAAATATTCAGCATATATTACTGGAAGGAAACTCTATACTGGCAACAGTTGGTTTCTGATTTAAAGGTATATCACTTGGCAACTGAATTTTTTTTCTGCTGCAACTCTTCCCTAATAATTAGCCTCCACTAATTATTTTGGGGGTAGCTGAATCAAACGTCAGTAATGTTTTAAATGAAGTCTGTGCTGGAGATATGGCCAGGTAAAGATCATGATTAACATTATCAGGGACTTTTCCCAAGCAAATTTTAGTTCTCTTCAAAAGAATTTTGTGTTTATTCTAGTAAAATTAAATAAATAGCAAAATCTTCACTATCTTCAGCTGTGAAAGATCAAAATTCCTGATTTTATGCAGATTAGTGATTATAGATATTGCATTTTGATCCCTCTTGATATCCAAAATGTAATGAATAGCTATRTATCCTGGTTTCTAAACCCCACAGCATTGTTCACAGTAATTTTTCACTTGTTAAAAACATAATGAGGGAATGTAAGAAGGGTTGTAGCTGAGATAATATTTGACTCATCTTGAGCCATGTCTTCTTTATAACTCTAACCATTGTGAAGTATTTAGGATAGAAATGTAAAAATTCTGTTTCAAACAGAAATGTTATCAGTCCTCAACATTTTCCTTCTAATCTGTAATAGAAAATTTTCAGGTGTACTAAATCTAGCAGTGTAAATGTGAACAAACATTTTGTATCTGCTATCCAGGCACAAAGACCTGTGTTTGACCAGTAATATGTAGATAAATAAAACATCTTCATGAAACATTGCCATATCTAAAAACATCTAGCATTCTCTTTTCTGCAGAGTCTCTTTCATATTTCATTTTTCTATCCCTATTCTCCTGTAGCACCCTCTGGAGTCTCCTTCTCTGGCTAAATGGTTTATAAATATACTATAAATAGGGCAGAACTGCAATGTTGATTACCTCTGGCACAGATATGTAGTGGAAGAGGAATCTGCATTAGGTACTGGAGATGTAGATATAATACCTTTATTGTTTTCTAGATTATCATAGATCTTCAAGAGAATCAGCTAGAGATCAAATGCTTACTGATGATGGAGGTAGGGAGGCATTGGGATGAAACCTTTTCTCTTTAGAATCTTCAGGAATGTCTTCTACTTTATAGTGTGAGCTAGGAATTCAACACTAGAAAGGCGAACCCCTCCAACACATAACTTTGTCAAACTGTGAAAAGCATTSTATGGAAAGAAAAACAAACCAGTTTTCTTAGGTTTATGTGAGACGGCTTTTGTAGAGATTGAGGTATGAAGTACATCTCAGGTTGAATGTACAAAATAGTCTTTAAGCATTTCTGTTTAACTTCAACAAAACCATTCTACAAAATCAGTTTGTTTAATTGATTGGYGTGGCACCCCAGGGAATGACTGAGAGTTCAGCTGGCAGCCTCTGGTTTGGAGTCACACTAATTGGGAGTAGGGTAACAAGCAGCTGCTAAAGCTCTGTGCTGTTCATAGCTAGGGTGCTGAGGAGTGGAGGCTCTACAGGTCGTGAGGTAGGAAAGCCAACGTGGGGCAGAGGGTGGTTTYCTAAACTGACAGGTTGAAGAATGATAGCAGGACTTGGTTTAAATTATTCCAGCAGAGAATTGCTATGCAATCTACTCTCTAAAATGCAGTGAACATTTCATACTGATGTCACGTTCGAAGACACTGCACATATAGTATAAAACATATAATATATATGTATGTATATATATTATATATGTATGTATGTMTATTGTATAAACATATAATAATATGTATAAACGTATGATATATAACATATACAATAACTGATGAAACAGAACATGTTGGTAAATATGTTAGTATAAAACATATAATACATATGTATATATATAATATATCTATGAATATATGTATATATTTGTATGTATCTATATATTATATATACATATAAAAATGTATAAACATATAATATGTAGAACATATATAATAACTGATGAATCAAAGAACATGTTGGTAAATGAACCCTATGTGTATTGATAATATGTCKTACTGAGAAGGCTCACAGGGCCAACGAATTACTGCATTCTCACTTCATCATAGGTTTGCATTAAAGGAAAAAGGGGTAATTGAGAGTTAAAGTGACAAATATCTACTTAGAAACTTCAACATTAGCTTAATTCATTCTGATAGGGAAGCCATTAAATTCCTTCTGGATAATAAAGTGTGTTTTCCTGTTGTTTATGAAGATGATCAAGCCAACAGGTTTATCTGGCTGCAGCCACCCAAAAGAGTCTCTCCAAAGTGAAGTGGGACAAGGTCATGAGCTGAAGCTCAAAGCTTTCCCATGTAGAATTATGCATCTTGGCATAGCAAGGGAGATCACTAGACCATAGGTACCATCACCTCTCTGTGAGAAATTTTTAGATGTATTGAGGTGTCTGTAATAGTTGCATGGATAAGATTAGTTGGTATCACTGTTTCAAAGTCTCAGACTATTATTTCAATGCTTCTTATCAAATAACAGGCGTAGATGCTCAGCAGACTGTACGTGTAAACATGTCAGCGAGGATTACTATGATTCCATTTTCTGCACATTTAACTTTAATGCGATGAATCTTGCTGCCTTTCAGCTAATCTGTGGAGAGGGAATTCTGCTAGTTAATSCAGAGCTAGAGATGCTTTGAGGTTTAAGCTCTGAGCTTAGAATGCACTCTGTCTTTCTCTTTGTCTGTCTTTCCCTTTTTTTGTCTTTCCTTCTTTTCCTGAAATACTTMATTCTGTATTTTTCTTCCTCTGCAGAAGGAAGTTAGCTCTTAGCATGTGTCACAGCTGAATTACTTTTAAAAGCTGGTGTTTACTGCTCATTGCTTAAATACCTAGGGCCGATTTTAATAGCCTSGAAAAACTGTATCCCTTCCCAAACCCTTTTGGTCAATGGTTTCAAGAGATAAAAAWCCCTCTTGTTTGTATTTTCAAAACTTTCTTCTAAATGCAAAAGAGTGTTGCTGCGTTTCCAACATGCCAGTTTAGAGTATATGTRAACAGAGTATGTGAAATTCGAAGCTGACCTTTTTCTTAAAATCATTCCTATTCTTTACAGTATAGTTCTGGAATTGAATTGTATAAAAGTGGTGCAAAGACCATGCAATTATGTTGAGATAAGAGAGCATGGTAACGTGCCATTTTCACTCARTCTTTTCCATTTTTCTGGACAAGCCTTTAAGAGAATGATTGCCAATATATGTCTTTTCAAATGTAAAACCAGCTAAGAAAATTCCTCATAATATTACTTKTATTGAAATAAGTTACTTTTATCATTAAATAGCACATTTCAGAAACTAAATAGTTCAGTTTTAAAAGTGCTGGTAGTGGTATTTTCTGTCTTCATTGAAAAACACTGTATCARCTAAGCTATAGATACATCTTTCCTGAACCATTTTCCATCTCTCCTTCGTTTCTAAAAAAATTGTCATTAAAATTTTAATTCTGTGGAGCCTGACATGCAGGGCATTGAAGATGAAAAAAGTATCACAGGTCATTTGAAAAGACAGTTTCTGTGGTACACTGTAATTGTGCAATGTTTTGTGACACACTGAAATGTCGGAATAAAACCACTAACAAGTTATTTAGTATATTAATGGACAGCCCTGTGAAAGATGTATCTGTGGAATTTATGAATACAAAGCAAGATGGAATTGCACATGCTAGTGAAAATGGAGCATATGATGGATTTTTAGAGATTTTGTACAACATTGTTTTCTGGGGTGGTTTTTGTTTTGTTTGGTTGGATTTCCTTCTTGAGTCCTCTGTTAATAGCTACTAGCACTCAATTTACTTTTTTGATTGCTACTGAGCATTGAGCTGACATTTTCATACAACTAGCTATTATAGCCCCAAGTTCCTGTTTTTGTGTGATAATAACTAGTCAAAACGATTACTGTTTGGGTAAAATTATTTTTCCTATGTCTATCACCTCACATTTATCTACAAGGAATTTAATTTTTTATGTTACTGTCACTCAGTATCCTGCAGTCTTCAATGTGTTTTTTCTGGTTGGCCTTAATTTTTACTACCCTGAAAAAAATYGTATCACTAGCAAACTTTGTCACTTCACTGTTCATTTCTGTTTTTCTGATGATGAATACTCAATTCCTGGAACAATTTTTTGGGGGACTGTACTGTKAAAACTGATCATTTACTCCTGAAATTTATTTCCTGTATTTTAACTATGTATTTGAACACAAGAGAATTTTGCATTTCATTCAGTAACAATATAATTTATATTTTAAAACTGCTGAGAAAGGGTTTTTTTATCACAGAATCATAGAATTATGTGGGTTAGAAAGATCTGTAGAAATCAGCTAGTTCCAATCCCCTTCTATGAGCAGTGATACCTTCCACCAAAGTTGGTCAAAGCCCCATTCAAGAAGGCCTTGACCACTTCCAAGGATAAAGTCTTAGTACCTTGAATAAATCAATGACCTTCCATAWAAGCCTTGCTACCTCATTATGTGATCCTTGGGTGCTCTGAAAAACAAACTTTTCCTGAATATCATGTATTGGGGTGACAGACTGTAAGAAAGCTAACAGCAAGAGTGTTGCTGCTGGTTTCCAGCCTTTCATAGTTGTAAATAATTGAGTTGTAATTGTAGTTGAGAAGAGCTGGGGGTTTTGGGACACAGGAAGCAATTAGGGAGCTAATACAGAGAAGCAAGTCAGTAGGACTAGCCATTATTTTGACTTCTTCAACCTCCCTCCCTCCCTCCATGGGCGTTTAGCTAGTTATGTCAAAGGCCAGTTGTGAAATGCAGAGTTGTGTTAATTGGGTCAGACTTTYATTGAAAGAGCTGTGTGAGAAAGAGCTGCTGGAAGCCTTGTCAGAGTTTTCACCTCACACATCCTCAGTGAGCCCRCTGGCCCAGGAGTTCCATTTAAGCTCAGGTCCTTTCCTTTGTTGCATCACTGGGCTGCGTTTGTAAGTGTGCTGTGTCTGGATGTATATCTTGTATATTCTTGATTTTTTGGCCTGACGTGGGACCAGCCTTGTCCTTATGGACTTTCTTGGTGACCACTGGTTTAATTTTTAAACATTTCTTAGTTTATTTGCTGAATCYGTGATCAACTGGGTCTGCTGGTCATACTGAAGCCTACACTGTGTGATCTGTGGAACCCAGACGGACTTCTGGAGCATCTTCATTTTCCTTCATGTGCTTAAACTCAGCCTTCAGCTGCAAATAAACCAGGCCTAGCCAGTTGTCATCACCACAGGTCACACTAGGTCCCCTCAAGGATGTAAAAAGCAGCTCAAGTGGAGCTTTGTGGGGAATATATGATTGCTGCATAGCAGTTTCCTCATGCACAAGAAGTTCATTTTATAGGAGACCTTTTGACACTCTTAAGTCTTGAACACTTTGTTGTTGTAGCACTATTTTCCTCCCATGTATTGTTTGCCCAGCTTTCAGCAGTTTCATGAAATTTCTGGTGTGTTGTTTTGTTTTGGGTTTTTTTWATTCCATGTTTTGCTGTCTGGCAGAATCATCACAACTGGTGGTTTTGATTTTTTTCCTCTTTTTGAATCCTTCACTCTTTATTGTCAATATGAGCAATAATGTTGAATTTTGCTCCTTCATCTGAAAATCAGAGAGCAAGCTGGGGGAGAGGAAGATGTATTGTGAGAGGTAAGAGAAAGGTGACCTTGTATAGAGGTCAAGAAAGGGAATGAGACAGGGAGAAGGTAATTACAGAAGTAAGATGGGTACAAAGATAATGAGGGATTTGGGTGAAATATAAAAGAAAGTGGAGGTAAATGATACTGGGGCTCAGAAAAGTGAAGCAGATTCTTTCATGATAATGATTGGAACAGAAAGCCTTATATACTAATGTCCTGAAATCCAGTATTTTGAGATAGATCAAATGCTGTGCTATTTGCATTTTTTAAATTCATAGATGTCTCCTGTTTTTTTTTTCTCACACAAAATTTTTCACTGAAAAGTCATTAAAAAGATAAGTGTGCCCCATTGTCTTCATCAAGTAACTTCTGATACTCCACCTCTTAGGCATTATACACTCTTCAGCCAAATTTCAACTCTTCTTAAATTTTTAGTCCTTGTAACAGTGACAAGACAATTTCTTTTATTCTGAATAGCTGTGTGTTCCACATACTTTACCTGAGATAGACATTCTGCTAGTCCTATTTGAGTATCAAGAARGAGTTGTGGCTGGTTTATTGGGTTTTTTTCTGATTTATTCTATTTCATATTATCTATACTGCAGAATTCTTCARCTCTTAGTCATGAGCTCTTTTGGATGGCATCACCAAGTGGGCTTCATCTTCCCTAATTTTAGAGGTTTGCAAAGTAGGTATTTCTACCACATCTTGTGGTTCTAAATCCCCACAAAAGAGACAAACAGACCCTTTTAGACACAATTTATCTGACATGTTTGTATGTTCTTATATTATATCTACTTTAGGATGAATTGAATCAAACCATAAAAGTGTCAGCTTTTCTCATTATAATATATCACAACCAGGTTAGATAAATCTAGCTGTTAAATAAATACCATTTTCATGTTATAAATTAGAAAKTCATCATAAAGAATAGGTATAATCTAGAACATGTAGAAAAGTTTATAAAYGTGTGCATCCACATACATGGGTCTGCGGAGGAAAGCTACGTGCTCTGTGATGTCTTTGCAGACAAAGAAAAGTAGTTAAAGGACAAAAGTTAAAGACAGAACATAGCAGTTGTATTTTTGCAAAATGAATGAGATTTTGTAAGTAATTTCTCTTTCTTTGGGTCCAGAAATGAAACCTACACTATTAAAAAAAAACAAACACCTTATGTGGAAATTTTCACTATTTTGAGCCTTCTGGGTTTGTATTTCAGACATTTTCCCTCCTACGGTGTTGACTCAAACAAAGTCCTTAAAGTGAACACAGTTGGAGGAATACTTCTTTTCTTTCTCTCCTAACTGTGTATTTTTCATTATATAGGTGCAAATTGCTAAAATAGACTGAGGTCTCTGACAGTCAGTCTACATTTTACAAATTACAACTAGTCTAAATGTAAATACAATGGAGTCTGAAACAATGCTAACTTTATGTAGTTTTCAATCTGTTGAAAGATTTCCTGTAGCTGTGTCCTGTTTTAAACAGRTGATTATAGGAAAGAATCAGTAATCAGTATAATCTATATGAAAATGCAGTTCAAATGAAAACAGCAGGTTTGCTACTAATATCCCTATTTAGATTTTATTCATTTWAACAGTCATAGAGATTATAATGGGTGTTTTGACTGATTAGAGATTTCAGGATCAAGTCTATAGTCATTATGACTAATGTTTTCTCATTAAGCAGTCATGCATATCGAAATAATTGGTCTGTGCTATCACTAACCTGCATGGTCATCATTAACAACACAGAAATGAGGAAGTAATTCAGGTCCTATGGAGCTTAAAAACCTAAGTGGGGAGACAGTATAAAAACACTGGGGTACACATTAGAGAAAGCTACTTCTTCTTTTTATATAAAATACTAATGGGGAAAACAGTTTTAAGACTTTTTAATTTTTTTTGGTGATGTGATATTTGTGAAGAAACTAGCTTTGAAGAGGTAGAGAGAGTGTGTTTCATTGGGGTGAGAGGACAGGTCCTGACRCAGATCATAAATGAGAGGCCTCTTGCATTCATATCATCCTAACTTTTGTTTTCTTTTTTTTGGGCAGTAAARGTAACTTAATTAAATTAACTCCATAGAGAAAACCATTAAGCATTTTCCTAAAACTAACATGTAATAAGTGGCTTTATATGATATTTGGAATTTAAAACTGCAAAATAGAGATTGTTTTCTCAGTTCTCATTAAAGGTGTACATCCAAAAGGTGTGTGCCTGATACATTTACTTATGTGGTTGGTTCTGCAGCAATTTTAGTGATTATTGGCACTGTGCCATAATTATATTCTTTATTAATATTGATGCATCAGAGCTGGTGCATARGACAGATTTCCTTGTTCCTGTGTCTTTCAGTTTCTCGTTGAAAAGGGGTCCAAGGGGATGCAGTCACAGCCAAGGGCCATGGTAATATAGTCAGTAAAGAGCTTAATGCTGGCCATCASTGTTGTACTGTAAGCAGACTTGCAGCATTTGCATTTTTAATTAAGTCATTGTTTTGCCTGCTGATGCTGCTCAGGACCTGCACCTAATGATGTAACAGCACTTAGTGAGAATGTGATCAGCACATCTGCATAAAATGGTGAATGTGTTGCTGAAAATCTCCACTTAACACATTCCTTCTAAAATCAGTGCATTCCTCTTGTCACAGTATGTATTTCCAGCTTCCTTGCTATAGCAGATATTTCTAAAGTTATTCTGTGTCTCTGAATAGATCTGTGCTGCTTAACTGCTCCAACCCATTATATTATAAATTTGTTTCTTGTGTTCAAATTTGTGYGCAGGGAATGTGTTTGGGGGAACTTTTTATATTCATGAAAACTGAAAACAAAATTGAAAATGCTAAGAAAAATGAATATTGAGCTAATGTAGTCTATTTTTGCACAGAGCAAATATCAAGCTAATGCATAAGATTTATCCTCTATAGTAAATCAGCAATATGTCTCATTTTAGGCCTCTCCTATGACTACTATTTTTTACTGCAGTATTCAGTCATGCTGATTTATGCCATGCTATCCYGTGAATATTTTGCAGACTATTATCAATAAAATAACTTTATCTTTTGGTCCAGATGGAATGAGCTTAGAACACAAAGCAGACAGAGAGCATGCTTCCTGCCTCAAGTGTTTTAATCCTTGAAATAAATTTTAATCCTTGGCAAAAAATGTGAGACAGGAACACAAGACAGCAGGGAATGGAGGAYTGGATCAGGAAAGGCATCAGCCAATTAACAAATTATTTTATGCTGTAAGGGCTCRTGTACTCAATAAGATGGTTCTGTTTAACTGGAAGGATTTCATTAGAGTCACACCAGGAATCAGTTTGGAGTGTAGGAATGAATGAGGACAGTGAGCACTGGCRTCACACAATTACTCAAGATGAGTGTGAATAGAAGCAGCAGTTTCAGTAGTCCCATTAGACAGCCCACATAGGAAATTGGAACAATGGGAGAGGACTGGTGATAACAGAATAGATAACAGGCTCTGGTCTCACTTCCTGCTATTGAGACCAAGTCAGAAATAAGTGGCTGAAATCTTCTTGTTTATTGTGGACCTCTAGTAGCAATAGCATTCCGGCTTTCTTATGTCATGGAGCATTCCCTTTGAATTGTGCTAAAGGCACTGGAATCTACTCTTATTGATTGATCTGCTGATCCTGCATAGAGGAACTGCCAAAAGTAAAATAAAGGCACTTGCAAGTGTCCTCCTTCTCATATGCAATACCATAGTTTAGATTTTTCATGTGGATTTTAGCTGAAATCAAGTCTAATCCAGACGTGCTCTCAGTTCCAGTAATCAGAGCCTCCAGCAAAGTACGACTGAACGAATATCCAGATGTCCAAAACTTTGTCAYATTATGTTTCACAATACTGAATCATATATTAAATAGCTCAGCATAAGCCTTTTTTCCTTTAATTTGACTATTTTAATCCCAGAAGTGTGTTTTAGACTGATTTGAGAAGTGTGCTCTCAGCCTTTTGAGTTATTCATGAAAAGTGTGTAGGTGTGTGAATATATGGGTTTGTGTCATTTTCCACAAAAACTGAATTCCATTTAAATTCTCTAGTGCTTTATGTCCTACCATGGTGGTTAATACTTTCCAAGGAAGCATAGTGAAAACACTTGATAGATCAGTTGACTAAAATTAGTTTYGGATACATCACTGATACGCTTTTATGTAGCTAATGTTTCTAAAAAATTGAAGTGTTAAAATATTTTTTTTCAACAGTGTACATCTTCTTTGTAGACATCTGCATACTTTTTCTTAGAAATTAAGATTTTTTGTATGACATAGTTCTCTGAGGTTGAGTTTTGGAAATTGAAATTACATTTGAGTTACATTTATATTATATTCAAGCACATTTAAATCAAGACAGCCATGAATAGGTATAAAATGTAATTGATTGACATTTTGAATTGGCAGAACACAGGGTCTGGCCCTTTACTGTGTGAAGGACTTATGAAAATAAAGGAACACATGTTTAAAAATATTATTCCAGGTCATATTTGCTGTGGTAATGTACTAGGGTTCACATGTACATAAAACATGTATTTCTGATGAATGTAGGGAGAAATAAGAGAATAAGGAGATAGACAGTTAAAAACTTTTAATCTGTAAGGGTTTGCTACTGATTCTGAAGTTCACCACTGTTAATGGGTTAAATCTCTTCTTGATATTAAGAAATTTTTGTTTGAAACTTTATTCTGGTCTCATTTCAACTTCTGATGATAACCTTGAGTCTCTGACTTTGGAGATGTCCAGTCTAGATTAAAACTATGCCAGAGATATTTCAACGTTTTGTAAGGAATATCCATAGCTATTCTAAAAAGTGTTTCCCTCAAACAGAGATCAGCATTGCCTGTGAAATCAAATTCATTAGCATTGCCCTGGGCTTTGACAATTCTCTGCATATCACGTTCTGTTCCATAGTTTCGCAGAACAGAATGTGTTTCATTTCATTTTCCTTGAAAATTTACTTGGCCTAATATCTTGGCAGCAGTTTGCAAACTTTGCTAGGTTATAAGGCTGCCTGCAAGAATAAGGACTGGCTTCCAGTCTTCCATGAATAGAAGTAAATTTGCTAAATTGTTTTCTTGTTGTGGTATCAGTCAAACTCRTCTCTTAAACTTCATCTAAAGAAATTTTCATGCAATTTGACCTCATAAAAATTGCAGCTAGACAATTTTAGAGTAGAAGTGAGATGCAAATTATGGAGGGTTGGGGTATTTAATCTCATACATCACTTGCTAAAGATTTCACTTGGGGCTGATCAGTGGTAAGCTCTGGATGCATTTTCAAGGAGTTATAGTGTAGTTCACCTGTACTTATTGAGAGAGAAGCAAGAGTTACTGGAAGGTGTTAGGAACTAGACCAGGCAAGAAAAGATGATTGCAGAGCTGTCTTCAGAAATTGAAATTATTTTATCACTTATAGAGTAAAACAGAAAGCTTTCATGACAGTTTGCTGCTGATTTTCAGTCTACATCAAAAGTGGTTTTTTCCTGTTTGTTTGTTTTTCCTTTTGACAGGTGCAGCAAGTTACAACAGTTTTTATGTTTTTTGCAAAAATTTCTGCCAAGCTGTGAAGCCTGGAAAACTGAGGGTCCGCTGCAGTGTATGTAAACAAGGAACCCTGACGTTGGCAAGGGTAAGCTTTTTTGGATTTGTTTCAAGGTTTTGGGGTATATGGAGATGACATATTTAGTCTTTTCTATTTGCATACATATGGCTATGTATATATGTAGTCTTACTTTTTTTTCTTGCTGTTTATAGCTGAGAAGAGTAGTTCAAAGGATGTTGAAAATTTCACTCACTTGTTTCTATTATTTGCTGCATATACAAAGATATGGTGCAGACTACAGCTCCARTCATTGAAAGACACACTAAGCTCTTTCTTTAAAGGACTAATGATTAACCTGATTGTATGCACAATCTGTGCAACTACATATGTGCTAAAAGGATGGGATGACAGATTTATTCAAAGCTTGGACCTGTTGTTAAGGCCTCAGAAACACCTGAATTCAGATCTATGTTGTGATCATTATGGGCTGAGGCCAGAAGTTTTTGAACAGATGTGTAGTTGAGAATATTAATCCTTCCAGCTCTGTTGCAGCATGTAAAGTCAAGGAAAAGTTATTGTTCTTGGACAGAAAACTAGTAAGAGATCTCTCAAGCTTGGTTTGTACCCTAAAATGAGAGAGTGTTGGGGAGTGAGTTGAATGTGCAGTTGTGTAAAGTTTTGAAGGGTTTTTTTCTTCTATCTGAGTGCTGCTAAATTTCTCTGGTTGTGTTAGTGTTGAACGAGAGTTCTTCCTCTCTCCTAAATCAGGAGATTAGTCAACCAGGTTTGTTATGGGAGAGGCTTAGGTCTTGAAGAGGACTGATCCATACGATACTGTAGCTTGGTTATAAGGAACTTTCATATTCAGCCCATGTTCAAGTGTTCAGATATGTCTTTTGCTGTGGTTTAAAGTTTCAGCTTTATGTTCTCAATGTAGCACGGTACTTCAATGTCTTTACATGTAATAGCACTGTAAAAAATAGCAGTTAAAACCCTAGGTTTTATATTCTCCTTGAAAAGAATAAACCATGCCATACTTACACACATCTAATTCAAAAAGCCAGAACTACAATGCCCTTCGAGCTTTGTGTGCTATTCCTGAATTAACCAACTATCTCTGATTTATTTTAGAGGCTTCAAAGTGTTGCATTTTGTGGTATTCCAGATGAACACATCTAAGGGGATTCTTTTTCTCTCAAAATTTGTATTCAAATATTGGTGATTAGCACAGGCTTGAATTATATATAAATCAAGACAGAAGACACCATTAATGCGCATTTCCAATGGATGAAAACACAGATAATGTTGTATTCAGCTTGTATACATGAAGTCAGTGCTGCTGAAAGGCATTGCTTTTTTCACTAGATGAGTCTGAATCTTGTAGATTCCATTRGCATCACACAACACGAGTCCTTTGCTAGACTCAGGGGCTTCCTTCAGCATGTCCACTTCTGGAAATGATGACTTTCACATCTGTCCTGTTTGATTTGAGATCATTGCACTCCTTGTATTAAATAAACCTAAATGCATTTCCAAACTATTCAGCTTTTACAGAATCTACWCTGTTCTTGGTTTGGGGGACTTARAAAAACCCCAAAAAACATCAACCCTGTATTGTCTCCCAGGAATTCCTCATAAATCCATGGTGGAAATGCTATTACAAGAAGTTTCAGTAGTGTACACCTATAAATAACTTTTGATTGCCTGGAATGTATGTGGGCCTACATTCTTTTGGCAAATACGGGTTCAATGACACAATAATATATAGAGGCTGATAAATTCAATTGAATGAACAGATTACAGCTGCTTCTTCTTTCTATTAGCATATTTTACAGTACATATGAAAAGAAAGTGGCTGGAAACTTGTAGTGCAAGCTGTTCCAATTTTCAAGGTTGATTCAAAAAATCCCAGCTTTTAGAAGATTTTATAAGATACTTCAGCATAAAAGTACAAAAGAGGAAAAGGAGATATCTTCTGGAAAGTTTAAAATGATAATTTTATTCTGGTTTAGTTTTAAAATAATGCTTGGCTGTGAAAATAATTTGCACTTGATATTCTTGTTACTTTCTCCACAAAGCAGAGAGAATCTGTTACCATTCTTTTCCTCTTGAATTGAAGCAGAGCACAGCAACAGCACAGTAGTTAGGAGCAGTGAGCATGCTGTTACTCCAGTTTGGGCTGGCAGTCCTATGGGCTTCCAAAATGCAGTGTTTGCAATATGGGCACTCCTAATGTCATGAATGTGCTATGCAAGTCAGTTTGTTTTGTGAGCACACAGCATCTATCTGAGTCCTGTGGTTATAAAGAGTAGTGCAGATTTTGCATGTGCTTGCCCCACCTTCTTTTCTGCTCCACTTTACAGGGAGACAGAAAACAATTCCAGTTGGAATGGCTTCTAATATGTACTATGACTTATTTCTTGCTGTATAGAGACCACTCTGTGTTAAGGCTAGGCAAAAGTGTGTCTCTCACAGCAAGTGAGCTGTATTAGATCTGCTTTATTCGATGCATTGCAGTCTACAGTGGGCAAAGTCTGCTGAAAAGGTTAAAAAAGTTCAAGTTAGTGTATTACCACAAACCCTCTGTCTTTCCAATCCCATAAGGCTGTACCAGTGATTACCAATAGATGTTCTCTCTACTGGTGCTACAGTTATTCTCATTTTATAGAGAAATTAGTCAAAATAAAGTTGACATAAACAAACTATTAAAAAAACTTGTCTGTACTGCTATAMTACAGATCTGTCAGCAAAGCCACTTCTTTTTTTAGGTCTCTTTTTTCCCTCCAGTCTTGGAAAACTGTGCCTGACCTTTACGTGGCAACACAGCAAGTTTCTTTTGTACTCAGAAGCGCAGAAGCTCTTTTGTGCCATAAGCACCAAAGCACTCTGTAAGCCAACATTTGTTACACTAAATCTTTTATTGAGATGAAAGTGAATACCTGTGTAAAACCTGCACAAAGCCTTGTGCAGCCTTCACTTACTCTACATGCTAATCCTTTGACTACCTAAGATACAAATGACCAGCCTGATTAAATTGAGCTTTCTTTTTTCATGGTGTGTGGGCTGACATTTAAAATATTACTTATTCCATAAAGTAGTCTTATTCTAAAACCATATTTAGCAGTCATGGCTATTTGCATAGCATCATTTTAATATATGATGCTCAGATTAGATTTATAATACAATATTTCTATGAAATTAAACAGATTACTGGTTTTTATTTTTACCATGGACACCATCTAAATACTACATTTGTCATTTTACAGTTGGCACTTACCTGGCACTTTACAAAAATTTCATGACCTAATGCTTTATGGGAGATGTATGCCAGTTAATTTAATGATAAGAAAATGTCATTGTAAAAATGTCACATCTCCCTAGTTTTTCTAATTAATCAAGCACAAAAGATATCTGTAAAGATTGGTGTGTGGGAGTCTTGTGTAGGCCACCTACAGGCTGACCAGGAGGCTTTTTCATATAGCTTGAAAACTTTAGTAGCCATGATTCGGAAAATTACTGCATTCCTCTTTCCGGAAAACAAAAACAAGCAAACAACAGCAACAGCAACAACAAAACCAAAACAAAAAAACCCACAATAACAAAACAAAACAAAAAAACCAACAACAAACTAAACAACAAAGGAACAGAAAACTCAAAATAAACAAACAAAAACCCACACAAAAAAGGTCTGATCAGAGGAGTCACATTTGCAGTCCTCTCGGAGCTATATCTGTTAATATTCACAGAGTTAGTTCTCTGGTGAAAAGAAAAATGTGTATCTGTTAATGGAAGGCTAGATTCTGAGAACTGATATGCATCAGGCTATGTACAAACCCACACTTTTCCAATCTGTCTGACTCTGTGTGACTCCTGGTAAAAAAATGACAGGAACCTTTGATTTGGTATCTATCATAATTCAGAATTCAGAGTAAGAGTCTGGATTGAGGTGTGACAGAGAGACTTTGGGGCTCCCTATTCAGGCACAGGTGCTATGGTGAGGCCATTTCTAGTGTGGGCACTCGTCACTACTTAGTCATTTCCTGTTGTTCTTCATTGTCTTCTTCTTCTTCTTCTTCTTCTTTCTCCTTCTTCTCCTTCTCCTCCTCCTCCTCCTCCTCCTCCTTCTTCCTCCTCCTTCTCCTTCCTCCTTCTTACTTCCTCCTTGTTCGTTCTTGTGTTCTTGTTAGTTAATACTGAGTTTTCAATGTATCATCCAGCATAAGCACCAAAGGAGGTTGTCATAGCCCCTCTATACTTTGCAAGCATTCACATCATTATGTCAGATCTTTTCAGACATGACGAGTTATATTCAGCTGAGATTTAGTTTCTGTCACTTAGAGCACATGTGGTGTGTACTGTCCCATTGCTGTCCCTGCCCTCGGTGCTYCAGAGGAGCCTCTTGATGTCACAGGTTTTGTTAAACTGTCTCTGCCACAGAACTGCTCTTCTATTGTCTATCAAATTAAGGATGTCACTTACATCTATTTCTTTTCATCTTAAACCTAACAAAGAAATGGACATTTACTGAATTTTGTTTCTCTGGAACCAGGAAAGGCTTGTGATTTGCCAGCATAGTCTGTGTTGTACATCACAGTTTGGCACAAGAGTCTTCTGGGTGCCTTTCAGTGACTTTATTAAGACTGATAAATACCAGGTCATAAATGGTGTTAGTGGTCTTCCTAACAGATGATAGTACACTGTTTGGAATTTGATACTTTCGTATTTCCTAGGAAGAGAAAGATCTGTAACACAGTAATTTGCTTTGAGTTCTTACTTCCTATCTTCATTTAAGCTATTTTAATAAGGTATTTTCTTTTTGATTAATATAAACTTATTTTACAATAATATAAAATAAAAAAAGCAGTTTACCTTTTATCTCTGTTTATTTTTTTWWWAAATCTCATTGTAAAACTGCATTTCACAGTGCATGACCTTTCACAACTGTTCATTTGAAGTCACATTTTTTTCCTGGGATTAATTACTTGCGTCCTCCCTCAGTAGCAGAGAAAGGAACTGCTCACTGCATCTGAGCAAGGCTGACTGAAAGAAAAAGGGACAAGTAGCACCTCTGAAATTATGTAGTCCTTACTGCTGCTGAGTCAGCTTCTCCCCTCTGATGGTTTAACTACTGGGGTAATATGGCAAACAGATCACAAAAAATAAATTCGTCCTTTAAAGGTAAACTGCAAAATAAGCAGCCACAGAAGGGTATGTGAAAGAGTGTGATCTCATTTACAGGCTGAGAAGATATTAAAAATGTGATAGAATTCTTGAGAATGGGTAACTTAGGTGTTTGTCTCTCCAAAATTACACGTGTTCTGGGAGGATACAAATGATTTTGATATMTATTCTAGCCTATACATGACAAACACTATGTGTTAAAATGCTTCTATTGAATACTGTGCATAAAAAAGTTACCACTGTAATGTGTGACTCCTTGGTCAAGCTAACAAACCTGAAGCAACCATTTATTGTTGGGTTCCTGCTAATGAATGTGTAAGTACAAAAATAGCTTAATTTCCCTGCATTTGGCTGACAGAAGTAACATTTACAGGAAATTACACGTATTCACTACATGTGCTTCTTTCTGCATAAATAATGGAAAATGCCTCAATTCTGACATCTAAATTGCCAGCACTGGGCACTGATGTTAATGCTGCCTTGAGAAGACTGGGCCAGAGAAAATAAGCTCTTGGAACAATTTTTCCCAGGGTTTCCACAGAATCAGGAAATCCTTCTTCATTAGTTATATTAAGTCAGCACTCTAAATTGTAAGCCTCATTTTTTTCCCTAATGAACCAGTGTTTTTTGAGGGGGAACATCTTAAATACCAATGAGTTATTCTGTTGTTTAGGCCAAGCCCAGCTGTGCCACGATTCCAGAGAGAAATCAGGCATATTTTGGTCTTCTCCCTACCTGCTGCGCAGGGAAATGTACTCTTTTGTGCACTCATTTCTCTTATGAAGGGATCTGATGGTAACAGGGATGCTGAATGTGAACTGCTGGGGCTGCCATTCACGCAAGGAGTTCGTGTCATCCACTCCTCCTTGTTCTCAATTGTTCTCACACTGCTTGCAGTGACTTGGTGCACAGCATCAGCATTAAATAAATTTAGTGCTGAGCTAGCTCCAAGTTTGTAATTACTGATGAACCTTCCCTAAAGATGATCACAGGGMATCTGCAGGTCTGATTCTGCCATTGCTCATCAAGTGTCTTTATTGCTTTTAATAACATGGATATCAGGAAAAAACAAACAAACAAAAAAAAACCCTACAAACAGGATAATGCTTGCATTCTAAATTTTAAAATTTTCTTTTCTTTGATGATATGTTAGATTTTCCCAAATCTACATACACCCTGGGAAGGCTGCTCCAACAGATATTCTTGGGCCCTGTTTATGATAGTGTGGCACTTACTGAAATAAGAAAGTTCAACACTGGGTGGCTGAAAATTATTATTTTACAATAATTTTTATTCTTTCTTCTGCATGTCTCTCTTTGACTCCAAATCTCACTTCATTCTGAACCTCTTAAAACACAGCCTCACTCTTGCACCTGTCTCACACAGTCGCAGTGCCATTAGGGATGGCTTCCAAAATGCTCAGCTCCATCTGAAGAGAACAGTTGGGAGGATTCAGAAGACTTTACATGGTTTTATTAAGGCTTTTAGCTACCTCTTTCATTTATTTTTAAATATCCCTTAAGAAAAATTTTATTACATTGGACATAAATTTTAATATACAGTAAATGAAAATACATACTTGATTTATGAAAAAAAACCCTCATCGATTTCAAAAGACAGGAATGGCAGTTCATTCATGCAAAATAAACTTGGCTGAGGAAACAACTTTTGCCTCTATGTTGAAAAAATGATGCAAGTTCTTTTATTTTAATGGGATAAGAAAGTATATTTTAACTCAATTCTATTAGAAGCTCTGAGATATCTATGCATGATTTACAATATTTATTGCAGTATGTGTTTTCAGTGAGGTTATACGTTATAAAGTGTCTTAAAAGCTAGGAAAAAAAAAAACATTGGAAAGAAGGAAAATGACTTCAGTATTATGTACTGCTTCAAGTCATGCTGTGAAATAAAACTGCCTTTTAATGTGAGTTTCTCCAGCCTGGGTGACAACAGTCATAAATGAAAAGGAAAACAGTTACCAAATTTACTTTCAGATAAGACTTTACATGACTTTCTGAATCAAATGTCTAATAAACCCTTTTGCCAGAGAGGATAGATTTATGCCTAGTAATGCAGATGGTGTTCAGTGTATGTTGTCCTTGCAGTTGCTGTGATATCAGGAAGCACAGACTCACAGAATGGGTGAGGTTGGAAGGGAGCTCTGAAAGTCATCCTGTGCAACCCTCCCTGCTCGAGCAGGGCCACTTGGAGCCACTTGCCCAAGACCATTTCCTTTTGAATATCTCCAAAGATAGAGACTCCACAGGCTCTCTGTTCAACCTGTGCCAGCCCTCAGTGACCCTCACAGTACCACGGTTGCTCCTCATGCTCAGGCAGCACCTCCTGTGTCTCAGTTTGTGCCCATTGCCTCTGGTCCTGTCACTAGACACCTCTGAAGAGAGACTGGCTCTGTCTTCTTTRTATTCTCCCTTCAGATATTTATACAAGGAGGGGGATCATCACTAATGTCTGTTTCAGTATATCATGGGAGACCTGGGACTAGTAAGGAATACCATGCTCAAAGTAACACTTGTTTTGTCAAAAATAAGTGTTACTTTAGTTCCTTTGAATTAGTTCCTTTTGAATTTTTTTTCATGCAATATTGCACATTCTCCGAATGTAAAAATGTAGATCAAATGTGGACTTTAAACTCTTTCACTCTTACAGGTCTTATACTATTTGTATTAATGTTATGTCTTTTTGTTTMGATGTAAACCTTTTGAGGCAAAAAAAGGGAATATCAACAAATGTGATTAGTAAGCCTTATTCAGCTTTTGGGGCAGTTTGGGGGCCCCTCTTCTTGGGGGCAGAAATGTAATGAGAGAGCTAATGCTCTTTCCCTCTGCTTGCATATTGCACCCACAAATGTGTACTGTTCTTCGGGGAAGTGAAAAGTTTCATATTAATTTTTGGCAGCACTGCTGTCATTGTCTTAACTACACGCAAAGACGGCCTTCTCTCCATACAGCAGCTCCTCCTCTCACGAAGAAGGGCCCTCTTTCTAAAGTTTCTTAGCCTTTTATGTTGAAAGGAGATACAATGAATATTCATCAGCATTCTAGATATTAGAGCCGTAGCTGCATGTGTTGATAAATCCTTCTTGATCCCTTCTGGATCCCCTTTTCTACTCAATAAGACCAAAATGTGCTATGGATGTGTTGCTGAAATGTATTACAATGCAAGCAAATAATGGGATGTGAGAGTGGGCCTTTTTTTTTTTTTAATATGGCAGCTGCCACTGAAATTCAGATGTCCCTTTGCATAACTCTCCTAATTTGCATTCTTTATTAAAGAACAGCTAAACTTCTGTCTACCCAGTATTATTCCTTGGATAGCTGTGGGTGCAAAGAGATCATGCTCACACTACATTACTTCAACATTTTTGATAACGATKAATATTAAACAAATCTAAAGGGTCGGTAATTTTCATCCTAGTCTTTAAGATGATGGAATATCAAAGGCACCAGCTGGCTCAGGAGGTAAAAATAAGTATATTTACTTAAGGTATTGTAGTAGCAGAAGTAGCAAATGTCAAACTATTTTCTTGCAAGTGTACCTTCATCTCCATTAAGAAGCTGCTGTATTTTCTTAATAATAATAATAATCATTATAATAATAGCAATGATGATGATGATGATGATTTAAATTATTATTAATTTTTAGTGGTTAATTTAAAACATAGTAAAGGGACTGTTTACCTCTAAAAGAAGTATAAACAGGTATTTTTTCTAAGTCAATGTGGAAGAAATCATTCCAAATCTTTACATTTGGAGTGTCTCAGTTTGTGCTGTTTTTCCTAGTTTTGGACTGAATTATTCAATAAGAAGGATTTGGGGTACTTAAACATTATGTAAGTAAAACTCAGACATCTCTAACTAAAAAAATCAGCTGATTTTAGGTTACATTGATTAGACTTGTTTAGATAGGTTTGTGATCTAAAGGTATTAAGGTCAAATTCATTAAACCTTTCCTCAGAGCTTCATTACTATAAAACATCTATTAACAGGATGGAGCCACAACCAGGGTAGTTCTATTGATTTGACTTTCTTGGCAGAGGTATGTGGTGTTCTAATGAGGGTTTTTSCCTTCTTGGGTCTGATGACCAGTTAACAATCCACAAGTAAATTTTTAGTATTTATTTAAGTTTTTCTGCTACAAATAACTGGATAGAACAAACATCCTTGGTCCCCTGTAGTAATTGCATATATTTAAAATTTGCTACATTATGCAGAAAAAGATTTTGGTGATATATCTTGAATGTAGAAGGGGTTACATTTGCTTTGGGGTAGTTTTCAAATATCATAAATGCTTCTGTGTTAAGAATTTGATTATTTTAAGAGTCCAGTTCCTTTTTTAAAAATAAATATACAAATATAACATTGAACCCTGAATATTTTCTAGGCTTTGTTTGCACATTGTCATAAAAGATGAGTGAAGAGAGAATCAGTGGTACATTTACTTAGGTTTGACCTGCACATGCACATTAGCTTTTTATGATCTGATGGTGGTGGAAGCACTTCACATTTGTTTCCTTATTTATGTACTTCCCCAAGTTCTAGATTTTTTTGGTTTAAAAAAAAAATTGAATTCAGGTTTTAATAATTAAAATCAGTATGTTCTACATGTCCTTATTTCCATGAGTGTAGTCAAAAAAGTCAGTTCAGTTGGCAAAAGTTACCTTTTTCAGAGTAAGTCACTGTATTTTAGCTGATGTCTCAGGTTCCTTGGTGTTAAGAGCACCAWGAGATGTTTTTGCTGGCTTTCTTCTGCTTAGCTCTGCACATATCTTGCCAGATGAAAACACTACTGCCTCATCCTGACTTAGGAGTGTTGCAGAGGAATGTTTGTAACTTTGAAAAAATGACCAGAGATAATAATATTTGTCTGTTAACAATATAGATGGTAGGGCCTATTCTCAAAACATTAAACCTGTATTTCCCTAAAGTGTTTTTGTTGTCACTCACATTGCAGATTGCCTCTCTTCTCCTACCCTCTGTCCTGTGTGTCTAAGAGGATGTACTATTTTGCACTGTCCTCATCTGAGCAACATGTGCTTTCTGGATGTTCATACTCTCTGTRTATATTTTGGCTTCCTTGATTTGAAAAATTTAGTTGCAGATGGAGAAAATGAATTCCCTTGAAGTTAGATTTTCCATTTCAGTCAGKTCTAATTGCTTTTTTTGTTTTGAACTGACAAACTTGGGCAAATAGACAGGAATGTGTTTAACCCAAGGTTTTCCTGGTGTTTTAGGGGGTGCTTAAGAGTGGGAGAATAATTTTCTTTTAATATGCAATCTCTTCTGAATCTGTAATCATATATGCTTTAGTTCAGGTCCAAAACTTCCAAGCTTCTTCAAAATGTGGTTAGAAATAATTTTATACCATTTTTTCAAACAAATCACTGAAATGAAAGGCTTTCTGATTATTTGCATGAGTCTTGAGCCTCATGGACCTTTCTTYTGAGGTCAAATCACCAGTTTGATTCTCTCCCTGAAGGAAGTRTGACAGTACTTTTGGTGAGAAGAAAAATGGATTTAAAATAGTGCAATCAGGTGCCATCAGAACAAATAGCTTCTAYATACAATTCCTGTCTTATAGGATATAAATTATTTCAGTCATTTGTAAGGTGATAAATTGAGGGTTGTTTTCATGCTGGAGTAATAGAAAAGGACACTCTGGGGTTTTGTACAGTACTAAAAATTCTTTAAATATTCTATAAAGKAAAAACAAACAAAAGCCACAATACCAATTTATGGAACTAAGGGTGCTTTCGCTATGCAACAGTTTTATTTATGTTTTCTTTCWCTTTTTTTTGCTTGCATTTTAGGTAATGTGTTTATTATGTGGTGTTATTCACTGTGGGTTTTTTTGGTATMAGACCATGTCATAATATACCATCAGTTCTTGATAGTGATGTACAGATTTATTTACTGAGGATGGACTTTAAAAATAAACTAATGTTGCCTCACTCTTTGGCTTGGAACAGTGTTCAAGACTTTTTTTTTTTTTCATTTTTCTCTTTATTTCCCTACAGGTCTTGATGTCATGACAATATTCTGTATTTATAAATAATGTATATTTATAATTATTCAGTTGATGTCATCATATGTTAGACCTGATTTCCTCCTATCCCTGTGGCCAACCCAACTGAGGGAAAGGCAGGAAGGGGCAGTTCAGATTCCAGGCTGAACTGGGATCAGAAACAAGAGCCAGCAGGTTYCCTCTTTGGTTCTCTGTCCCCTTCTGTGTCTGTGCTGCTTTTTTTTTTACTGGTTTAAGAAGTTTCCTGAAATTCAGACCCAGAGATGAGGGCTAAGATTGCTGACTTTAGCATTTTGGCAAAACAATAATTTAAAGAGGAAAATGGAATTCATAGGCTTTATTTACTTCAACTAGAATGAAGTTGCTAGATTAAGGTTTCATGTAACTCTACAATTTTTTTTGTTTTATTTAAAATGTTAATACTCTGCTGGAAAAATTTTTCTTCAGTTTGACTCTTATGTTTCTCTTCTGCTTTTACTTCTTTCTMACATATTTCAATTTATATATTCTGTTGAATATAAAAAGAATTGGCACTTTGTAGCTTTCCTCTTTGAGCTTTAACTCTGTGTGGTGAGCAGTCTTCCTGTATACTTCAGGGAGGTGACATGGGTAGATASAATCCATTTTGCCCTGTATTCTCTGAAAAAAAAATTAGGAGGCCTGAGTGTTTTTGTCTATCTTAGATKAAAAGGGGAGAAAGAAGGTAGGAGAGTGAAAATAGTTTACTTTTTGCCAGTACAGATACTAATTTTGTGCTGGCTGCATATGTTGGGCATGCACGGACAGTAGCATGTCACAAGAAAATTAAGCAAAATTTGGTATGGCTCCTGTTATATTCTGATAAAATCATGATTATTACCTCCTCATGCAAAATTTGTTGAATGCCAGCTCGTCCATAACTATAATAAAACCAACTAATGCATAAATGAATTCTGGCAACTTTCAATAAAATTTTAAAACTTGATATGACAGGCAGGAATGCTAAGAGGCAACCAAGTGTGTAAACACTAAATGAAGGATTATCCTTATTTGTGAAAAATCCATTCCAGCGAGAAATTGAATCGGGGGCTTCTCTCAAAAAAGGGCTACTGTGGCTAGTGAGCCAAATCAGTGCCTGATTTTACTCCCTTTTCAGTAATAGGGTTATGTGAGACCCATAAACAATACACAAGTGAGAATAAATGTAGCTGAATACTTTCACTCCTCTTTGAAGATTCATCTCTAAATAGTCTGATTAAAACTGAATATGAATATAATCAAGCATATTAGGAGTGATACACTTTATTTATTAGAGCATATTCTGTGAGCAGCCTCAGCTCTCATCTGGAATTTTTTTGTCTTGCAGTGAGAATTTTCTGGATATGGAGTATGTATAAAAAAACTAAATGCATAAAATGGTGGATCCTGTATTTTTTATTCATTTAACTGAAGAAAGATTTCACCTGAAAACAGCTGGTYCAGAATCTGATCTATGCCAGTATTTTAAGTGATATTGAGGTTAATGATAAAGAAAAGATCAAAAACCTTCGTGCCATTAATACTGACTTTTAATGAGTCTCAACAATGTGTAGCTAGTAGTTTCAAAAAGTAGACCTGTAAGGAGTTAGGCTGCTACAATCTTGGCACTAATTTACAGTAAATAGATGCATCCCACTTAGAAAACAATTTGCATTAGACATACCTGTCTGTATGTGCTTTAATTATACATAAATGTTCTCCAATTATAGATAAATCCAAAAGCTGCTGGTAAAACCCAAGGCAGTAGATTAATGTCTGAGACAGGCTCTTTCTAATGAGCAAACTCTAAGCTTCTTGTATTGTTAGAAATTTAAGAAATTAAATTGTCTCAGTGTACAAATCCTGTGTCTTAGGCAAAAAAAGGACAAGTTTTGTAGCAACTGGTACAGGACACACACAGAAAAAAAAAATTAAAAAAAAGAAAAATAAAAAGAAAAGTGAGAGATAGAGAAGAAGAAAAACATATGGATCTGCTCCTTTTCAAATGCAGATTGTTGAGGCTGGAAGTCTACCACTTAGTCACTGTGTTCTCCATTTGACCATATGGTTGCAAAATCTAGTGGGATGATGTGAAAACCCTAGTTAGCCTCCTGAAAACAAAATACAGTAGAATAAAGTGAGAAAAGGAAAGGATTGATTTTATTAATTCTTGCTGTTATGCAATATTTAATATGATTTATTGTCAATAGCTCTGATATGTTGTGGAATCTTTATGTGTTTCTTGATATTTGACTCAGTTAATATCTTTGTTCTTGAAATATAGGAGGTCAAATCTCTAAGTATGCCTTTACATTTAAGAAGAAATGGCAAGGCTTTTTCTACTTCATGCAGAGCTAAAACTCAGCAGAATGTAATAAATCTATTAACAAGGAATCTCATATTTATAAAAAAATTGGGAGACCAATTTTTTTTAATAAAAAAGTAGGTGAAATTAGAAGTTATTTTGTCGTCCATCATAACCTTCTATCACCCCAACTATATAGCTGAAATTTTGATGAATTTACTGGCAGCAGATCTCCATTTGAAATGAAGAAGGACATGACTGTCTGTAGCAATTCTTTGGCTGTCCTCCTGCTCTCACTTGGYAAACAAGACTCAAGAGAGGAGGGATAATGCAGGCACAGATGAGGACTTTTTGAGGAAGGACAGGGAAATATGGTTTTTTGTGTGTGTAAACCACCTTTCAAATGGGAAAAATGAGGAAGAGGCTTCTCCATTTATCACCACCAGATGCAGCACATCTACATCAGAATATCATTTCAGTTTGGGAATAAGTGGAGAGAGTCATTGGTCTCTTTTGGAGAAATAGCAACTGATAGGTAAATTGAATTTTAAGCAGCACGTTCTTGCTTCAACTATATTATTTTACAGTTTTAGTCTAGTTTCAGTATAGTGTAAAATCGAGTAAACAACAAGATCCATGCAGTGTAACGCTGCAGGAAGCCCCACTGRCTGAGGCTCTCCTCAGGCACCAATCTCTGTGTGTGGGTGCCTGACTGACCCTGGTATGCAGAGACTCACAACTTTTAACGGGGGTGCTGTATAAGAAACAAGAATACAGTTCTCTCTTTATTTTATCATTATATTATGCCTACTCATGGTGTGAAAATCACAGTGCTRTTGTAGACAGGATCTTTTTATGTATTCATCAATGTACTGTATTTTTTCATGGTTAATTAATTTATCCTGTAAAAATATTACAGTAATACACTTGCTCTAGTGTTTAGTAACCAAGCMCAGTTATCTACAGACTCTGAAAGTTCATAAAAAGCAGGTGGTTTATTCTCTCACTTACAACTGTTTTACATTGAAGCAAAACTTTTACACCTACAATATCTGACTTGAGTGAAGTTAAGCTTAATCCTCACCCRTAAAAGTGAAAGGAAAATTAAGTGTCTGTGAAAAATTAATCTTCTAAAGTTTTACACTCCCTTCCATCACCTTTGGAAATTTTATGGCTGAAGTAAACTTTTCCTGCCTTTGTGTTGTGGTAGAAACTTTCCATCATGATTTTTTATCTTTGTAATAGGGTTTAGAAAATAATAGTATTTGCTGCAGCAGTTACTCAGCACCATATCAAAGACACAAACTACAGACTACTGCTTCTGGGACTGCTGTAAGATAAAATCTTACGTGGACTGGGTAAAGAGAAAATCCTGTTTGTTAAATTGACCTGTTTGATACACAAGTGTTTTGAGTTCAGATGCCAGTAGGAAGAATGGAATTGAAAATTTCTCTTGTGAGAAAAGTAATTAACTTGTCATTAACTATGCTAAGATATTTACAGAGATGGTAAATTAGTTTCCCAGATTTAGATTCCTGTCACCACCTGTCTGCACTTGAATTTAGGGATTCATTTAAATTTTCTAGCTTCTTGTTTGCCAGTGAGACGGTCCTCTTGAATTTCAGAACACAGCAGAACTTCATCCCATATTGGTGGTTACCTGTGGAGCTTCCTAAATCCTGTGACACACCAACCTTGGAGCTGAAGGGTCAGCTGTTTAACACTTCCTTAAGATTCTGTAAAAATCCCAGTGTAAAGTACATCTGTCAGTGGTATTGTATTTGTTTTCATTCTTCTCCTCTGGGCCCAGGCCTAAGCATATCACTTTCAGAACATGTGGTTTGCTTCAACAGATAAAATACCATAATGCCAAAGTTACTCCTGYTCTTTCTGCATTGCCAATTCTACTCTTCAACACATGAGGAACTTTTGTTTCTCCTGTTCATGATTTAGAGRCTTAAGGGAAAATATATGTATTTATCCAAGAAGATTCTTCTTCTCTTTTGGTGAGATAAAAGGGTAATTCTTTATAGGCATTTTACATAGTCTTTTATTTGAACAGGATTTTTATTTCAAAAGGAAAATGTTTTACACTCTGGGTGTGGATTGAAGAGTATTCATGRAGAGGGAAAGACATAAATTCAAATATTGAAATGCATGGTGGGATGAGGGAGAGAAATCTTAACCACACTCCATACACTTCATTGCAGACTGTAGTAGATTGATTGTAGACCTGCAARTAAACTGACGTGGGCTTTAAACTTGCTAACTTGGACCCCATAGACAGAAGATCAGGAATTCAGTACTGGTCAGCTTACCCCAGTTCTCTGGTATGTTTGTAGGCCCTGAGGAACTCCAATTTGCCCTGTCTGGACTTCTACCAGTACCTAACATAGCCCTTTAGCTCTTACTGCTACAGTTCTAYTGCAGAAATAAAGACTATTTTTATGAGAGTCAGAGTAGGAATTTCAGCATCCCATTACACAGGATGAGCAGACAGTTCTTTCCTGTTTAAAGTCTCAATTAAAAGTTGATCAATTAATTAAACTCATTTTATTCAATTCAGTTACATTATCTCAGAGAGATGGAGACCAAGGAGACTTACAGACTTATAGGAAGTGTAGTTACAGGTTATGACTCAGTCCTTCAGCTTAGACTCTTCACCTACCTCCTTCAGCAGAAAAGCGTGGATTGAGTCTTTAGTTCCTCAGTATTAAAACCRGATTTGCTCCCTATTTAGGCACCAAAAAATTTTACTGACACTTGTTTATATGATGTCTTTCTATAGTGACCAGGTGTAAAAACAAAGGGACCACAGAGAATATGGAATTGCAGGAAGTAAAGCGATAGCTGTTGATAGGCCTAAATAAAAGTGAAATGCCTTCACTTCTCCTTTCCTCCTCCCATTCCCTTCTTTCCCCATTGGTGACTTCTGAGGTCTCATTTGTTTGTTACCAATTTTTGCTCTCTCAGCTGTCTGCATTTYATTTACAGGCAAAGTAAACCATCTTCATTTACTTGCACTGATTTTACTTTTGCTCTGGTATCAGAGTATAACCTGGCTAACCTTGTATGTTCACACAGGAATATGCAGTTTATGCACATGTTGTAATGCTTGTCCTAAACAGTGACAGATACATGGTAACTATTAAAGTTTTGSAGAAAATATGCAAATATTGTTATTTCATAACAAACTGGTAGTCAAGACAGAAGCTTGTTTTCAGAACCCAGGCTTTTRTTAATAAGCAGCTCTTTCAAATCCAGATTTCTAAAAATAAGGCTCTCTAGTTTAGTCCAAAAATTTCARCTGTAGCACATTATACAAAAGCATGCACAGGAGAGTAGCAAGAGAGATTTGGGTAATGTTTTTTTTGTTAAAAAAATATTCTATCTCCTACTTCATTTGTCTCAGGTTTTAATGTGTAGTTGTAATCAGGAAAGAAAGGAGAAACACTTCAGTGCATTGAGTACTGAAAGAAAAAACGGAAGGAAATGCTTCTCGAGTGGCYTTACTGGTTTTTAATTAATGCCTGTGGGAAGATACTTTGCTGTATCAGTGCCATTTATACTAGTACTATCTTGCAACAGTGATGTGCAAAATGTTTCCCTCTTCTCCCACCATCTTGTATAGCCCCAGAGCAGACATACATAAATAAGTAATGGAAAAGGTAGGAATCAGTCATGCCTGTTTTGCTGATGCCTGATCAAGGGGGAAGAAAAGAGGGAAGGTACAGAGGAAGATGAGGAGTATGCACTTCATAAATTCACTGTAACAGCTGTTCTATGAAATSCTGGGGTTTGCTATTCCACACAGCACAGGATGAAGGCAAAACTTGCAAGACTATATTTCTCTGTGTAATGAGGTAGGCAGCCATGCGGTTAAATCATTTGCTTTCTCTGGGACACTGCTGGGTTTTTTGCTTTTGCATTTAACTGCTCTCAGGTACCAGAGTGTCATTCTCACCTTCACTGTTATTATAATTTTTCCCCTTGTACTTCCTGGTAAATGAGAAGTTTTACTGTGGAGCAGCTGCTGGTAAAGACATTGACCTAAAATAAAGAAGTCAATATCTTACAGTTGGTTGAAGTAACTTCAAACTTCTTGGTACAAGAAAACAGAAGGAGTTGCAGGTTGACAGCTGTTTGCTCAGGAGCTATTTTGGAAAATCTTACTAGGTTTGTGCATGACTACTGCTAACTCAGTYTCTGCTAATTCAGTTCATCCAACTGAACTTCCAAAGATAATCTTMACTCTTGTATGAAAAGCAGATTAAAGAATTGAAAAAGTAGGATATTCTCTTTGAATTTGTCTTATACAAATAAAAAATATGGATAAATAAATTGATAAATGYTTTAAGGTTTTGTGTAGAAGTAAACATTGAGGGTTTTCTAATAGAGAATGAAGTTACTAGTAAAAAAAGTTTGATGTTTTGTGTTGGTGAGTTTGGACTAAAGTCATCAGTATWACACTGATTTTGCTTCAAAATAAGTCAGCTGATTGCTTACAAAAGTATTTTTCAGTCTCTTGTTGCTGAAATAAGACAACTTGCAAAGTGTGAAAAAACCCTGCCGTGTATCTTAGGTGTGTAAAGTAGCTGTAGCATGTCAAGTGAAGTGTGTAGTCTTGATTTATGTCTTTTAGTTTAAACTGCTGTCACATTTTTGAAGCTATTGTTTCTAACTTGTTATATTGTAACATATGATAGATTCTAGCAATGTCTTTTTATTCGTAACCACGGCAAGTAAATTCAGTTCTTGAAAACCAGGAATCCAAAATAACTTGTGCTCCTTTGTCATTGTCATGACACAGCATTGATCTCATTTCTTTAATGAAGGTTTTCAAGTGAAGGCACTACATGGACCCAAACGCACAGGGGAGAAAATGCAGAGCACCCCCATGGTTTTCCTGATGAGTATGTTTGCTCCATGTCTTCAGTGTAGAGTGCAGAATGTACGTAATAGTATGGTCCTTACAGAGTGTTTGTAATTAAATTTTATTTAGCCACAAAGCTATAATCTGATCATTTGTCTAAATATATGCTGGGAGAGGTCTGTTCATATATTAAAAATCTCTGTGGACTGAAGCTGGTATATTTTTATATATCCTTTCTAATGGAAGTATTCTCTACAACATAGATTTTGACCAACCATYACTCTATTCAACCTTTTGAGTTAATCTCCTCAAGTGAAGATTGTAATTTTTTTAAATGCACAATTCTTAAGGCTTTTCCAAGGTACACAGTTTAACCACTGCATTATTATAACAGAGTGATACTAAAGGAATGTAAGGAAGTTTTTAAATCTCTAAATCAAGGGTAAGGTACATTAATCAAGTACTTCAGGGAAATAGTCTTAGATTTTTAAGTATTATGCTATACATTTTAAAAAATTATTTTTAATACCCCTCTCTTTTTATTATGAATAAAATATTTCTTAAAAGTGGAAAAGAAAAAAGTGTTTATGAATGAAAGGACTTATTTAATTGCAGAGAAATATTTAGGTTTTACATCTGCAGGCAGAGGGTTAATAAAATCTTGGCATTTGAGCTGAGATACAAAGGCTCAGGGAAAGATCTTGTTTTTTATATTAACTCTGAAAATGCTATTTTGTAAATGAAACTCTTATGGATCAGTAGCTATGGCATCATTAATACTTAGGGCCTGGTATTRAAAGAGGTAAAGTGATAGTGTTCATATTAGTTCTGTGTTGCAAGAACTATTAATTACTTATATCCTTCTGCTGCTTTTGCGTGACTCTGTAAGTTCTGTAAATGCTGCCTTCATCGTTTATGAAAACTGCTTGAGACAAATATRTGAGTTCTCGACAATATATTTTGATGAATGTCATCAAGTCCTAAAGGTTTTTAAACAATGACAGAATTTGTCACACAGCACACAAAGGTTATTTTGTTGTAAATAACTGTGTTTATTGATATAGATCTTAACTTGGGGGAAGGATCTTCAGAAAATATAAACAATGTTGTGGAGTAGATAGCATTTATTATAGAAGGAGGATGTTATATTTTCCAGTTGTACATTTTTGCTCCTTTTATATGTAGCTTCCCATAAAACTGTGGTGTTTGAATTCTAACTCTACACTTTAAATGTATTTTGTTCTTTGATCTTTTGCTGTATCTGAGGCACTATCCTGATGGATCCCTATGCAATGTCCTGGTGAGCTATAGAATCCATAGGTATCAAACTTTCAGATTTCCAGCTCAGGACAGCTACCAGAGACTGTCATCCCTTAATTTACAATCCTGACATTCTCTGTTTGAAATGAAATCCACTGTGTAATATTGAAGCCACGCTCTGACTCATATTCAAGTTGTTGAATGTTCCTGTTTCCAGTGATGTCTTTAAAATAAACAAACAAGCAGCCTGTCCCAAATAATAACTCCAGTGAAAATGGTAGTATTGGAGCTGTCTCTCTCAGGGATCCAGGTTCATCCGTCTCTAAAGACTTTCTGCAGGAGCTCAGAGGAAAGCAAATTTAGCCCCAAACAAATTGCACTTGCCTAGGGCTGTGTCTGGTTGGGCTGTATCTCCAAGGATTGTCCACAGTCTGATCATTTCCACAAGGGCACGTTTCTTGTCCATTRTCCATCAGGACTACCTTTTTTGCAAAGGGCCTTTTTAGCTGGTCAGCCCCCCAGGTGCAGTGAAGGATGCTGAGAACTTTGAACATTAATACCTGGTAGAAGATGCATGAAACTGTAGGACTTACCTAAGAATTGTCACAAAGATATATACAGAGTCTTCAAGGTATCTCATCTCAGATATAGCAGAACATATATAATATGAGCAAAAAATATTGCTAATGTTGCCTGAAAACTGCAGAAATACACCAGATCTAGAGTAGATGCTTATAATCATTTTAATGTTTTGTTAAAAGGCTTTAGCTGAAAACATTTTATTTTTTTTAAATAGATATTCAAGGTCATCAGAGAKACTGGGCAAAGTTGTAATGCTAAACTGAGTAATTTCTCCTCTATACCACTGATACTTGGAATCATTTACAATATAGTGCTACAGCAAGTGGGGTTCTCCACTTCCTCCCAGGTAACTTGCACCATAAAACCCTAAATCAGCCATTAGAATTCTTTTTCCTGTGATACCTACTAGGTGTCACAAATACTGGGTAATTCACTGCTTAACATCTGGCGTTGCTTTTCAAAGATATGAGAGATAAAAAAAATCTCTCTGTAGCCATCGACATTCAAGAACATGTACAGTTTTCTGAGGTCTAGAATATAGCTGCTCCAGCAGGCAGCATGGCAAATAAATGTATTCCTTCTCAGCTTAAGCTGCCTAGAGCATTCTTCCAGTTCAGAAACAGAGGCAGCAAAAAGCTCCATGTCAAAAGATTCATTGTGGAGGCATTTCCCATTCACTTGTGCATGTTGTCTGCTCATTTTCTACACAATTTGCTTTGAAAATATTTGAGTGTTTGTCTGTGTTAATAGTCAGAAAGATGYATTTTCTGGTTAGTAAGATTAGTAAGATCTGCAGCTCACTGTGGGTGACAGCAATAAGTAGAAGTGATGTTGTTTAGTAGTACTCTCATTCAAAGAGGGTTGTGTGGTGACAGCCCGTTGGACTAAATGTGTTTTTTGGAAGTGTCACACTGTTTTACAGAGCTGCTTAGATTTCACAATCTGCTGTGTTCATTTTCTGAGTTACTGTCTGGCTTCAAACCACTAGAATTTTTCATACCCTATTTGTGTAGCCAACTGGATCATGATTTCAGGATTTTATTAGTCTTCAACCACAGAAGATACCAACTTTGCTGTTTTACTTCCACCTCACTTCTCTCAGCCTGGAGGTGTGTCATTTAAGTTGTTTCTGTATCTGCTACAGGGGATGAATTTTAAGGCAGTTACTTAGGCTACAGAAAAACAGTGGAATGTATAGTCAAAAAGTGATAGTCATTTGGAAAGTGTTGTAGGGACTTGTGGCAGTTTTAAATATTGAATTTGATTATTGAGAACAAGTGAGCAACATTTACCACAGAAAAGTTTTAGCAAATTCTTGCTTCACATAAAGATAAAAGGAGGCTTTTTAAAACTRGAAAGCGGTCTAATAACTTTCATCAGTAAATTTATCTTAGCACAAGCTTCTTTGCTTTCGTGTCAGTCCATGCATTTCCTCATTGCCTGTGCCAATTCTGTGATGCTTAATATGTGTTTGGATCTTTGCATTTTCCTTCCCCTACTCCTAGCATACAGTAGGTACAGGTTGTTTTCGCTTTCATTACCCACAAAAAAAMCCCCAGTTTAACATTTGTGCACCTTGGAGATGGGAAATGACAGGTGCAAAGCACTCAGCTCTGGAAATGCAAGTACCTTAGAGAACATAGAGTTGGCACTCTGCTTTTTCTCATTGACTTTTCTCTTACCATAGAGCCAAGTTTGGATTCTCTAATACACAGTCACTAGTTAGTGTTTACCTAACAAACTGTCGTGATTCCGCCTTTCATAACAACACTGAGGTCTCATGTGTGTGAACATACCCTGCAGACCTTCACTTCACTTACTAAGAATGTTTGAAATATGCAAACTCGAGGTATAGTTTATCTTGTCACAAGCCAGCTGGGACACAGGTGAATATTTCTAGTGCTAGCAACATATCTGCATCTACTGCACCTACACACAGTCCTCTACAAAGCCTAGTTGGCTGACCACCTTTTTCTCTGTCAAGAAGCAGCTGGTCTGTTGTACTCCCTTAAATTTCCTAAACCCTGAAAACAAGCTATTTTGATGACTTTTTGAACTTTAAGTGATATCCTTTATATTCTTGCTGTATTAGATTATTTTTGCTGTATTAGATTATTTTTGTAGTGGGATTTAAGGGAACATTGGCATCGTGCAGATATTGCACTGTCCTTCCAGTAGATGCTGAGAAGTTTCATATTAATTTTATTTTGCTTAGTCACCCCACAGCAATTTTAACGATGTCCTATGAGTTACAAAATTCTGGTTGTTTATTCCAAAGGATTCTGTGATTCTGTGTGCTTCTACTTAACAAGATTCTGGAAGCAAATGAAACTTATGTTCTTGGGCTCCACTTTGATCAGCTAAATAGGTACTGACAAGCATAAAACTAGTAACAGGCAGATCAAAATTCATTAAGGAGTAATCTTTATATTGGTTTGAACACAGTAGCTTTGATGGAAGATTTTAGGATTTATGAAACCACAGACGTTCCTCCAGCTTTGTTTTTGACAACTTTTGTCCATTTGGYCATTCCTTGTGTGCCCATGCCATGTGTTTCATGAAGGTCCATGCTCCCCAAGGTTCAGATTGGCTCTGAAATCCAAGTTTCAAGTGAGCTAAGGATCTCTTTGTAAGGATACAAAGGACACTTTGTGGAAAACTGGAACTGGTTTAAGCTGTCTGAGTAGGCAGATGCTTTAGTGGAGATAGCTGATTAAACAGAGTTGTAGAGGTAGCTATCACATGGGAACAATTCAGAATTAAATACAATAGAAATTTCTTAAAGCAACCCTTCTGGCAATTTCCCTTCTATTTGTTTTTCTCATTCTATTTTAAATGAAAYATTTTCTCCTAAGCACAGAGGGAAGCAAGAGTGGTAGCCATTTCTGTGTCTATTTCTCAGCGTTTACAGTGTTCAGTACAGCAGAAATGACCCTGTTAAAGATGAATACATAGGTCTGAGTGAATTTGTCTTCCAATCAAACTTTCAGCAGAGACGTTATGATTGWTTTTTGACAGTACATTCAGCTACTGGCAAAGCAAAACAAAGTTTTTAAGGATTTCAATCTGAAGCACAGGGTGGACTATAAGGAGGAGGATACCTGCTTGAAGTCTTTTCAACAGTACCAGAGAATACATTGATGTTTGTTGGTAAATAAAAATGGTGAGATGGTTTCTTTGGGGTTTTTACTCACACAGAAGATTCTAACTTGGTAAAGTGAAGAATTAATTTCTTGGTAATGTTTTCTACCTTCTAAAAAGTTCTTAAAAAAGATATATATATGTAACATCGCTGGCATTAGGAATGTTTTTTTTTTCCTATTTTAATAAAAAAGGATTTATCCTTAAAGTCTGGTTAATATTAGGTTATGCAACCAACCAACAAAGCCTAATTGTTTTAGGTAAAGACTATAAATAAGGAGCAAAAATGGTAAATTAAATTTGGGATACAATCTTGATAAATATCCAGGATTTCACAGTTCCCTTTGGAAACGATGGCATAAATCCACAAAAAATAGGTTTTTCCTGGGAGTGTTTGAGCTGACCAAAAGCCCAAAGTAAGCAGGAGCCTGTGGATCTGGAGTAAGGGTCAGTCTGCTGGTTTTATTTTCAGTGTCTCGCTCCTCAGCAGTGAGGGACTGTCTCTCTGTGGAGGAGAAGCACCAAACCCTGCAGAAGCAGTATGCTCTAGTGGCACAGTGCTTTTCAAGCAACCACAGAAAGGGCAGCTGTGAGAGAAAGGAACAAGCACAAGGACAGACCAGTGCTGTTGGGAAGTCCTTCAGTGAGGRATACCATGGATTTAATGATATGAGTTTCCTTTGTGATGCTAAGCTTTAATGATGTTTTAACTTTTTTTCTTCCTTTTGTATTTATAGTARCAGGAAATAAAAGATTGCTTTTAGCATAACTGCTATAATTTTATTTTTGGAAAGCCTCAGAGCAGAACTGCCAAAACAAATAGATATTTTTTAAAAATTATCTTGGAATTCTTTTGCTATTTTGGCAGCAATATTTGTCTACTACAAAATAGCCTATTGTACTGTATTTATTAAGACTCTTTCACCCAGTCATTCAGCTTTCCTGCACTGCTGATTTATGTCAACATTCTGAACCATTATTTAATAAGGTTAAAATATAATTTAAACAACAGAAGTGCTTTAGGACCAGGTCACGTAATTTTCATCACTTTTTTCATGAGGCCTTCAGTTCCTTTATGGCTACTTCTGCGTTCTTCTAATGTGTTCTGGTTTTATGTTAGCCATGCATCAAACTAAAACTTATTTCCTTTACCTAACATGCATTTTGTGTGATTAAAATAGTCCATTATTTTACTGCAGTTCCATGCTGCACATACTTGATGGAGCCCAAATGTTGGACAGGCTGTAAGAATGGAAATATGGCCAGTAAAGTATGGTAAGACCAAAGCAGGAAACTGCTTCTCTTCCTGAAAAAATGAGTTTKTAGTTTGTCATACTTATTTCTGGTTGAATTGTTCCCACTTGACAGAAGAGAGAGATTTTGGAAGAACCAAACAGAAAAGACAGGTTTTCTCATTTGAATCCACTCCAAGACCCAAACATAAATCATCCTGCTACTTATTTTCAGTAAACAAATGAAAAAGACATAAAAGGTATGTTCAAAAGAAAGAGGAAAATAGGTTCTCAAAGACTGTTTTCTTTATAATGACATTTAATGGTAGTATTATCAACAGCAGCATATTGAAATGTACTTTTGAGAAGTTCCTGTAGATTTACAGTGATAAGATTAAGGGGTCTTTTACCATTTACCTGATATTTTTTTAATCCCCTGTGTTACAGAGGGTGCAGACTCTTCTTTCAGTGCTTGCATCTTGGTACTTCCCAGAGACAGCCTGGAAGTACCAACCTGTCCCTGTAACCTCCCAGGTTTTGCATTATAATCTACAGTAAACTGAGAACCTCACAGTAATTTTTAAAGAGTAAAAGAGAACCTCCCAGAATTTGCATTATAATCTAAAGTAAACTGCAACAGGGATTTTTTTAATGAGGCAACTGAGAGGATGGAGGTGGTAGTTAGGCTATGTGACACTGTCAGAATGTTGCTAAGCTTTAGAGTGGAATAATTTTAATTGGCAACATCCTCATTAATCATGGCTAATGTTAATGATAGCTCCCTGTAGTGACTCATGAAGAGGTGATGGCCTTAATGAAAGCTGCCTTAGAGGCTAACAGATGGTGGTTAAATTTCAGTATTTTGAATATTCAACTGTTCAGGTCTTCTAAATAAGTTTTTTCCTACCAAATAATAATGTGGGAAACTTGGTATTCGGTCCTGTTCTTTACTAGGCTTGTTTTTTTGAATTATTGAGTAAATAACAGAGAAGAGCAAAAGGAAGACAGTTCAGCATGCATTATAAATTCAGATCCATGCGCACAGGTTAAGCTTTATGTTTTCTGATCTATGTTTAATACTACAGATGTAATTTTGAATTTACTGAACAACACAAGAGTGTTTACTGTTACATAAAAGAAATATTGKCAAGATATGGGAAAAAAGCATAATAGTCTGCTGCTTTTTCTCTCTGATAATGCTTGATATAGCTCAATATTCAGTGTTTACCAGTGTTGCTAATCTCCTGGTTATGTTTATGAGTGCCTTTGGCTTCTGATGCTCTTTTTGTGAGCTTAAAGAATAAGAGAAAAAGAAATATCAGCTCTCAGCAAAGACATTGGGTTAGAACCTCAGAGATCTTCAAATTTTGGCTCTTCTGGTGTTTTATTCATAAGTAAGGATACTTAAGGACTCTATAAATAAGGTCCTGAATAAGTAAGATACTTGTAGTTCAGTTAGAAAGCTGAAATTAGTCAAGTGTGTAAAGGTAACACTCCGGTAAATACTTCAGTGAACTGGAAACCAATATCTATTGTCTAAAAGAAGAAAAAAGATAAATAATGCATCCTTATTTCACTAGGGTATTTTAGGATGAATACATTAGTAGTTGTTAAATGCACATATATTATAATAACAAGAATAAAACTTTTAAATAATTTTTCAGGGAATTTTTCATATTTTACGTTTGTCTTGCCTGACAGTTTATTTTTATGTGCGTCCTTTTTATTTGCTTAATCATTTATTCTTTCTTTAGCAAGGTAAAGCCTTAAAATGTATAGGAATTTGTTACCCTGGTTGTTTTATGTGTATATGTGAATATTCTGGAAAGAGGATTAAACAAAAGTGTCATAATCCAAGATATAGATAGGAAATGCATTTGATCATTCTTTCCAGGGATGGAGTATCTTTGATGCACATAGAGGAAATGTATATTGGCCCTTTTCCTTTCCATTATGTGCTCACCTCTACATCACCAGCTGCTGTGACATCACACCACATCATGTCTTTCAGAATTATCTTTGTCCCTGAAAAAGGAGGTCTCAGAATATATTCCCTAGAATCATTGTTTTTCCTTTAGATATGTTTCAAGTCCATGCCATTTTATTGTTTTATGAGCAGACTTTATTGTGAATTTTCCACTTGATTTATATATTAGCTATTCCATCCATCCATTAGCTATTCCAGATTAGTATGCACAAGAATTCCAATTTTGGGACGTTTAAAGGAGACCTTCAAAGAGAAATTCTCAACCTGACTGTGGCARTAGTTTATAGTATGTTGAAATAAGGCCAGCCTGAAGTCACATCTCCTTAGCATACTGGCACCTTCTTTACATACCTTTCAGTACCCACATCACTTGTGCTTGTGTAATCAGTCTTACAGTTGGTTTCCAAACATGCCAGTTAGAAGGCCAAGCATATTTGGATTTACATGGAGATTTTCTGAGACTTTGTGTCAGAACTTTATTGTTTGATGTGATKGGATCTGTTGATTTAGAAATGCTGTATGGAGTTATCAAGCCTCTGAACATTACCATCTTTTCTTGAGGATTGATATATCAAAAGCGGGTTATTTATGCAATAAGGGAAAACATTAAAAGTACTGTAAGATATTGATGTATTTGATACCTGTTGATTTTGAACAATTATAGTATTCAGAATTTCTTCGTGGRTAGTTTTTTTTTGGCAAAAGGACAAGATAGATCATAGAATCTGCAGCTTATTYTCAGGAAAATCTGCAGATTTTCCAATTATGTTAGAAAACTTCATTGCTGCTTTATCTGTTTCCAAATGATTCCTTCTTGAGCTACCTCTTGTTTTTCCTGCCATGACTGTCTTCTTTTGGGAGAGTCAAATTATTCGTAGCTTATGGAATCAATTTACTTTGCTTATTTTGAGGGATTTTAGTATGAGAAAGAGTCAGGCATCCCAAAGAGCTGTGGGGCTGAGGATAAGGGATCACTTTTGTTTATTTTCCTCCATACTAAGTTTTTTCCGTGATTGTCAGGTCCCGTGAGCACATTGGTATCTGAAGTAAAAATTCTGACCTTTCTCTATGTAATCAGATAAGGGAAAATTGAGTGGGGGAGAGGATGTCAAATATCAGAGGTCATTGGGATGGAGAGAGTTGCCACTTCTCTAGAAGCACAGTGTGTTAAAAATCTTCTGTGGAAGATTTGCAAGCTGAACTGGTGAGACAGAAAACTAGATTCATGATTTAAAAAGAGGAAAACAAAGAGCATCCATCATCCAGACAGATAGCAGCCTTAATTGTATTCCCTTTTAATTTGGGCTGTTCAATAATGCATTGTGTTAGTCATCTAAGTTGCACCTCTCTGTGTTGCAGTGTGTTGCAGATAGGAAAGTAAGTTTATTACAACTAATCAAGCAATTACAACAAGTTYCAAGGCAGGCGGCTGATGGAGCATTGAAATAATAGGTTGTAACTTTCAAGCAAAAATTCCCGACAGAAAAAAATAAGGCTAATGTGAAGAAAAGCCATGGGCTAAAATTAGGCCGTCTAAGTGCAGTTTCAGCTGAGGTAATTTCAGGGAGTCACATGTAACAGCTTCTGAAACTGTATCCACTGTGACATCCAAAGATGATCCTTCGTACTTTATAAAAGCTGGGAAGATAAATGTGTTGTATTATATATAAAAATTGAAAATAAAAAAAAAATGCCCTCTTCAGGAATGGTTTTGTTTCACCTGAATTAACAAATATTTATGCTATTTTATACCTATACCACAGTAGGCACATGCTGCAGTATGACTACATTGTCCCACTGTACTTGTAGGTTAGTGGGAATCAAGATCTTATTCATTTAACAAATACCAGAGACTGAAATTGTTATTGTTACGTTTATATTTTCCCTTCATTTAATCATTGCAATAATGATAATAATTCTCCCTACTATTTCTCAACTTCTGAGAGATCACAAATATTTCGTTTCTTTCATGGTGGGATCTGCCTTCAAATCTTTTCCTAAATGATATGGGAAGGTAGATGCTGTTTCATTAAAACTTCAGTATTGAATCACTGAATAAACTGCAAATTTTAGTCACCTCCCTTGCTATGCTCATTTGACAATCACATTCCTTATTTCTTACCCTCCAGACATGATTTCTGGACCTACTTATCATTCTGAGGCAACATTCTTCAAGGTGGTGTCATTGTTTTAACCTATCAATCTATAAGCAGACAGTGATACTGCCATGGAGTCATCTGCTTTGGAGCAGGTCTTAAAATGGATCATGATTGTCTAAGGTGAATCATCCTCTCTGGTCTGCTGGAAACTGGAAACAGTTCCTCAGTTGTGCCCACCACAGGCCTGTCCACCAGAATTTTTTCAATTTTTTTTCTCATTCTTATCAAAGTTTCACAATTCTTTTGCAGTTAAGCCATATTCATTGTTCCATTCATAATTCTGTTCTAAAAATATTTTATCCTCAAAAAATTGCATATTTTCTTGAGCAGAGAATGAATTTCATGCAAATCTATAAGTAGGTCCATTTAAAAATTAAATCCATTTAGGCAGGAAGGTTAAGAACTTTGTTATACCTCTGATTCTTCTGTCCTARTAGTATTCAGAGTAAAAAATACAATGCTTTTTAGTTGTTAAATGCATGTACTGTATTTTTAATAGTAACTGTACTACTAGTATAGGAAAAAAATCATACTTCATGAAGGGAAGTTTCTTTTGTTGCATGTTTGTTCCTGAYATACTTCCTGGTAATGTCAGAGCAAACCAAAATTACTGCCTGTAGTTTTGTAGCTTTAGCTGATTTTTCTTGTTTGTGGATTTCTTTCTAGATCTTTTCCTAAGCAATTTTGATCATATTTTGTTTATGGTTTTAGGGTTTTGTTTTTCTTGCATTCACATATATATTCTCTTCTATTTTTTTTTCCTTGTTAAAGGTTTGTTGAGTCCTTCTTTTGTCTTGGTTTTGTGCTCTGCTTGTACCTTTTGCTGTGTTGTTATAGTTGCTCCTTAAGAGTTAGATAAAAGCTGCTTCCTTGAATATGGAATTKTTTTAATCCTGTGAGACGGTTACCACCTACTATTTTTTAACAGTAGGCACTTTGRTACAAACTTTGGTGAGACTTAGAGTTTATGGCTATACTATTATATCCAGTTTCATCCTAGATTGTTTTAGGCATTAACCAAATATTCCTTCTGACAAATAGTCTGAGATACTTTAAGGGGATCATAAAATGCAGATTATTATAAGAGGTGAATTAAAAGTTGCTCAAAATGTATGTTATTATTTTAAAACTGAAGCCAATTCTTCTCTGGATTACATGCTAAAATCATATGGAGAGATTCATGGGCTACAGTTCAGTATTATTACACATAGTAAAGGACAAAATTCTCAGCAATATTATTGTGCAAAGGAATCAGATCAATTCACATTTGTATAGCTTGTACGTTTGAAGTGTACTTTTTGCAGCACAGCAGTCCCAAAGGTCTTTTTTCCCCCAATATGATGTAGTGATACAATGTGTTGATGTGATGTAAAAGGAATCCCAACATRAATACTTTCTAGTTCTTCACATAAAATTCACTGTAAAAGACTAAGTCAGCATTTGTTTCAGATATGTGGCAATTGAAAAAATTACAATTATTATTTAAAACAAAGTAAACATATAGACACAAGTGTATATGTAGTACAAATGGAATTCAACAGAAAACATTGGTTTAGTTTCATCAGTTTAATTCAGACTGCTTAGACAAACAGTGGAAATCCTAGCTTAAGATGTAATTTTTGTTTTCTTAGCAATTTGATTTTTTTTTTATCAGTAGCATTTACTAGTCCATTTTCTCTCTTAAAATGCTGTGGAAAATAAAACATCAACAATAAAGGAAAGAACAGCAAAAGCTAATTTTGTCAAATCATCCYGAATACAAAAACAATCAAAAGCAATGAGCCTTCTTAGGCAGAGCGTCCATGAAATTAAAGGGAAATTTGAATCATATGTTGCTTATTATGTGTGACTGCTACAGTTTGATGTCTGCCTGATGGTTAAAATCAATAATCCACTTTTCAGCTCTGGCTTATGCATCCCATCCTTCTCCCCTCCTGACTCATCTGTTTTGCTTAGAGCAACTGTGAATACTTTTTAGTTATAGAAAATATCCAAGCATTAATTTTTCAGCTCTTCTTCTGGTCCTAGAGAGGGAGTAATTTCTGTACTTATATGAGGATAAAATATTTTAAGACTATGTATAAATTTGTAAGGTAAGTGCCTTTGGAGGCATAGGCATGTTTCTTTGAATTTCCAAAAATAATTGCTCTACGAAAGGAGATAAAGTGTCTGTCCAAATGAATTTTAGCAAATTATTTTACTCTTTGGTGTGAGATGCTTTAAGTATTATTTATACACAAATCTTACCTGTGACATAATTAAACTATATTAATAGCCTTGGCAAGCAACTGTGTTTTGTTGTTATTAGAAACATAATCTGTCACTTGAATTTATGCATTTATTTTTTCTTGCTTGTGCACATTATTTGCTTTCCTATTTACTCAGTAATTAAAAAGCCAACCAGAATAGGTTGGTTCTTTATTAATCTGCTGCCATTCTGCATGCATCTTCCCTGGACTCAGTCTCATGTTGAGCTGTAAGTTATTCTAAATTCCCCCATAAACACAATTAATGAGAAATTTTGGAAGTACAGCAATGGCTTAATTTGCTTGGGAGAAAGCAGTTTGACAAGCACACTTGTACCACATTAATTAGAGCTAGGATAGATGTGCTACAAAAACATGGTTGTATCAGTAGAGTAACAAGGACTTGCTTTGGCCAGATGTCATCATAGTAAGATGTAAGATGTACTTCAGTCACTGGTTTTACATTTTYAAAAGCTTTTAATTATTTGTCTTGCAACTTGGAAGCAAATGAACAAGGTCTGTGTTTTTTAGCTTTTTTTTCCCCCCAAATTTCTGAATATCTTCCTGATGGTCTTAAGCTGACAACAGAAAAAAAACCCCACCAAACTTTGTTTAGGGTTTCTTTTTCCTGTTAGGGAAACAGATTTTTTCTTCAAGGATTGGCAAAACACAAGTAGAATGGTGAAGAGCTATATCACTTTGATTCATTTTGTTCTGTGATTGTAGCTCTTTGAAGCTACAAAGAGGGAAAGCAAGATGAAAAAGATGTACCCTGTGTTTCAGAGGGGTCTCTGTGTCACAGGTGTGATCTGCAGCACTGTCCCTGTGAGTGTCCTGGTTTAACCTCAGCTGGCAACCACACAGCTGCTCACTGACCTCCCCCAACCCTGGTGGGAAGGGGAGGAGAAGCAAAAGTAAAACTTTTATGATAAGAACAGTTGAATAATTGAAAAAAATTAAAATATGGAAATTGTAGTAAATAATGATAATAAAAAGWAAAACACAAGTAATGCACAATACAATTGCTCACCACCTGCTGACTGATGCCAGACCCCACCTGGGTAACTTGCCTAGTTCATATTCTGGACAGGATTTTCTGTGGTGTGGGATAKCCCTCTGGCCAGTTTGGGTCACCTATCATGGCTATGCTACCTCCCAGCTTTTTTGTGTACCTCCTCACTGGTAGAGCATGAGACACAGAAAAGACCTTGATTTAGGATGAACATGACTTAAGAACAACCTTTGCTCCTAAGACACATCAGTGCCTTACCAACATTATTCTTATATTGAATCCAAAACACAGCGCTGCACCAGCTGCTGAGAAGAAATTAGCTCTATCCCAGCTGRACCCAGGACAGTGGGGAAACCTTCCCCAGAGGCTGGAAGTAGTTCTTCTAACTCATCAATAATTCAGTTCTCTATCAAAACAAAAGTTTCCACAATCTTACAGCCTGGTAACAAATGCTGAAAAAGTTATGAGGAACAGCTTGACAGGATCCTTCTAAGATAAATGTGTATATTAGAGATTACACACTTCAGTTCTAACTTGGATGGGTGTTTTAGTTTCCAGCATGCTTTGGTTATTTTCTTAATATCCATCTGTTTCTGTGTTCAGTAATTTATACTTTATTTACTAGCACAAATTTAGCTCTTAGGCTCAAAAAATAGGCTGTTTGCACTATGTTTTCTGGGCTGCTTGTGCTTTTCCCAACACCTGCAAGCCAGTGTTTGGCCAGATCCCAAGTGTGTGTAAGGCTGTATTTGGGGCTTTACCTCGGTGGTGGCTCCAGGAGCTCAGTTGGAAGGAAACACAGTGCWCTGCTTTCTGCATCTCTTAGAGCCAGCACTCATGAGCTCCTGCAAAATCAGAAACAGACTTTTTGAGACTTTTCCTTTAAGTAGCAATTCCAGGAAGCTTCAGGAGGCATGCTTATGTTTCACAGTAAAGTTTGGGGGCTCCTTAGTAAATTAGAGGAAGTCAGCTGAATGAATTAAGGAAGAAGACACTTTATCTTAACATCATTGTCGTTGGAAGTGTATCTGGATCCTTACAGATCCCTACAGACCCTTTCAGCCTGGAAGCCATAACAAAGCTGAAAAGGTGCAAGGATCAGTGGTTCCAAGATTGTATCCTGTCTTCTGGAACACCTTCTTTTCCATTTTTCTTGAATTACATTAAATATGAAAAGGCTTTAATGAAAGAAAATTAAGAGAAAAAAAGAAAAAAAAAGAGAATTACTTAGTAATTTTCATAAGATTGTTTATCATGACAGAGATAGAAACCAATGTCTTACTAAACACGATTAAATGGAGTATTGTATGACAGTATTTAGATACCTTAAAGATGTTTGGTTGTAAGATTTGCAAATTATTGTCTTTGATTATGGACAACATCTTGTTAAATCACCAGTGACATAAGCACACATTTAAAGATATTGTTGAATAGACTGTGTTCAAGCACAAACYAAACATTTTATGTGCTTCAACATTGTTTTAATAGTAGGCTTTTGAAACAATGTCTTTTTTCCCTTTATTTTCATTACTATAAAGGATTCTTTTTTTTATTTTTCAGCTTTAGGTAAAGTCTTTTGTCTTTTCAAATTGCAAAGAAATGTTTGTTCTTACATTGTAATTTAAATATTTACCAATTCACCACTGAGGAACCTCAGTTGTGTTTTGCATCGAGAGTTTGTTGTGACTCATGGAGGAATTGCTCTGTAGAATATTGTACATATGTAGACCATTACAAGCAAGAAAAGTGCCACTGCTGCTAATAGACAATTTTTCTAATATTTTGAATTGCACAGTGTTGTACTATATAAGAATTCATTTTAAATACATTATTTTATTCCTTGATTAACCTACTTTCAAAAGCAGAAAAGCGCCTAGCCTCTCATACACATGGACTGTATGTATTAACATTGTTAACATTTTTATGTGTCATCTATACATTTATGGAAAATGTGGTTGAATGAAATAGAGTGATTAAAACTTTTTTGTGTGTATATTATATAGTATGTGGTAAGTTGCCAAGCCTTTTTTTAATGCATTAATTCTCTCCTTCATAGTTCATGTGAAATTCATAYTTCCCAATTGCTGCATTTCTTGGAATACTTACAATACAGCCTCTGTATCTGAAAACCCCAAAAACTTCTTGTAGCAATAAATTTCTACTGACATAATTCATCTGTGTGTGCTGGAATAAATTGCTTTATTTTTGTGCAGCTGTTTCAGGGGATTCTTTTGGAAATGCTTGAGGTTGTTTGGCACCTTTCATGAATGCAATAGTTGTCACYTTTCTTCCATTGGCAAAACTGTGCTGCTTAAAGAATACTAACTTTAGGTTAGGGAAGCTAACACAAAACTCTTTAAAAATAAATCTAGAAAAAGTGACCAGCTTCTACATTCTTAGCTCTCTCCCTGCCCCCATCCTGTGCTTTATTTTTCAGTTGTCATGATTGTTTTTCTTCACTGTGTGGCACAAAGCACCTCTGAAGCCAAGCACAATTTATATTGCCAAGACAGATCCTATAAAATGAAGCTGAACATAGCAGATGTTGAAAGAGTTSTATGTTTGCAAATGATTAGCTGTCATAATATGTTTTTTTGATTCTTTTTTTTTTCTGAAACTCTGGACTAGAAAAGAAAACAAGGTGCCCTGGTCTTTCAGAACTTGATTTGATGCCAAGGAAGAGGAAGAGTTTAGTTGCTCTCCCTTAGACTAGAAGAAATAGCTGACATCATAACTTAATTCTAAATAACCTGTTGACAACAAACACAATGAAAAATATTTCACACTTTGAATAAAGGTCTTCTTTGATTTCTTTAGAGGAAATGAAAGTGACTCTGAAGGTTTGGATAGACAAAATCAAGATGGCAATCTGAAATTGTCATTACAGAGCCTTCTATTGCATAAGCTCAAACAGTAACTTATTAGAAAATGCCCTTTTATTTTTAATTTTGCTGAAACCTGTTTCTGAAAGTTTCACAGAAAAAAAAAAGATGAAAGAATTTTTGTCACGGCAACTGTTTTCAATTTCAAAGTCTAAACAAGTGGGAGATGACATTAGTCTGAATTTTATTTTAGTTTGAGACATTTAAAGGTTCTTTGAAAATATTTTTCAGAAAAAGGATTTGATTTAAATTGTTCAGTGATCTGTTTTGCAATTCAGTTGRGTGTTTTCTTTTGAAATACCATGAGCAATGAATACTCAGGAACTTGTACTTCACAGTGTCTGATATTCTCTTGATGGTGGAAAGTCTGTTCAGAGAAATGTTACAATCTGGGAAGTAAAACCAAAACTTCACACTTGCATCATCCTCAGAAACAGATGATTTTCCTAAGAGAATAGGAAGACTTGAGGATGCTGGCTTTCTGTAAAATCTATGCAGCCTCCAGAGTCTCCTTGACAGTAAGGCACTTCTCCTGTCAGAAACTTTTTCTGTGCTCTCCTGGCAGTCAATATCTCCGTGATACAGGTGGATGAATTTGCATCTGACTTTGCCAACTGTTACGGGGGAGAGAAACTGGAAAATCAATTTTATTAATGCTAGCTGCCTCATATTAAGTACAACCAGGAATATTGTTCTATTGTCTATGAAATGGCTTCAATGAAAAATTTGATGAGCAATTTAACATTGCAAAAGAAGAAATGCAAAAATACCAATACTGTGTCTTTCCTCTTTTGGTAGTTTTCCCGGGGTGGACTTACTATAAGCAATGTATTGAGGAACTGTGTTTTAAATAGCTAGGGAATAAAATTAGAAAAATAATTTTGGAAAAKATTTTATTTTGTGGGATTCCCTGGRGTGACAAATTTTATCTCCAGGAAATGTAATGGACTCAGTCATCCCAGATGGTGCTAGGTCCAGCTGGCCTTGTGTAGTCTGTGCCATGTGGATGCATAACTGGTGTCAGTTCATAACTGGCTGCTTTCTAGAGCTTGCTTACATTCACATATATTGTGATTCTTCTTAGGGGAAGATGAATGATGTGAATACAGAGTGTCTCTTAAAACATAGATATCAAAGTTAATCAAAGTATAACTGACTTGAAAGAAAGTACTTTTCAGCAGAGAGAACAGTGCCATAAATTGTATCTGTACAACAAAGAATAGGTGTGGGTAGAGGAGCARCTGAGGTTAAGGAAAAACAAGCCAGGGAACAGAGTGTACATGCACACACACAAAAAAWGAATATATAAATAATTTCAGTGTTATATCTTGCAGATAAGACTCATGTGCATTATTTTTGTTGTGTGCTTAGAGCACGCTGCACAAAGATAGATTTGAAGAAGTTTGTAATAGTATAGGCATTGCAGAACTGACACCTTTCTGGTCTTTGTGACCAAAATACCTGCTTGAAAACCCAAATGTCCTTGCCTGGCTGTGAAGCTCACTGCACAGGGTTTTTATCACCCCATTTCCTTTCAATTCCAAGCTTATTAGTTAAAATAATCTGCATAATTCCTACTTTGTACCACCATCAATATGAAAGAATAGATATTYTAGAAATAGATCTGTATCATATAGCTTATTAATTATTTTGAGAATCTCCTCTTGTATTTGCTATACTTAACAGCTTTAAAAAATKATATAATAAAATTAATTGCTCCTATACGGAGTGCTATGTGGAGTGGGAGGTAGGAGTCGTGTAATGAAGCTTTGCAAAGTCAAACATTTGAGCTGTGAAAATGATGTGCTGCACCAAGCAGTCTGTGCTGCCAGAAGAAAAGGCTGGATACTAGGGGAAATAAAAAGCCCTTTTTAAACCTGAGTTTGATCCTTATATCTATCACAAGGCAATTCCCAAGCCCGTTGAAACCCGAAGTTGCTCAGTTGCTGTCKTAGAGCTTCTGACAAAGTCCATGCATGTGAGTGACACCTCTTTAGCTCCAGTTGGTTGTGAATCTGGGAGGCGRGATGGATGGACAGGCCAGGCAGCACTTAAGTGTTAGGAATTGCTGTCCTAAATGTTTCCATTTAGCTCAGGATGTTTAGTAGGCCTTCTGCAAAGAGCTCTCAATCTTCCTGTGAGTGTAGCTAGCTCAGGGAACTAGAGCTTTTGCCTCTTAGATATCTGGGTTTTTCTATGGTTTGAGTCTCTGCAGATAATTGATTTGCCAGCAGAACTTCCAAGTCCAGAATCTTGTTTGGTATTTTTGTTTTGCTTTGCTTTGTTTGTATTTGGCTTTTTTTTCCTTTCTTTCTTCTTTTTTTTTTTTTTCTGGTAAATGTCTCCGGTCAGGTAATGGCTTTTCTTAATGTTCTTCTTTATACTTTGAAAGTCTGAAAGATGAAAGACTTTTAGGATGAAGTTATTTTTGCTTTTTCGCTATTTAGTTAATATTCTTGTGGAAAACAACATTTTCAAAAGATAGGGTTGGCCAAGCAGGTCCACACTGGATTTCTTTCTCTTTAATTATGCTATATTCTCAACATAAAACATAGAAATGTCATATTGGCTCATTTTGAATTTTAGAGAATATGGATATGTTTTTCAGATCAAACTTGAAACTTCAGGTTTGCACTGCAAAAAGGCAGTTTTATGTATTTGTTTGTGTCTTTACAGGTACTTTTTAAAGACATTTCATGTCAGCCTTCAGTCTAATAGTCCCTGCCCCAGCTTAAATGACTCCCTCACCAATTTACTGCAGCCTTTCCGCCAGTTGTAATTGTTCAAAATGTCTGGTTGTGTAACAGTTATTCCTGTACTATCTTTTGGAAAGTGATGAATTTTGCGACCCAAACCAGCTTATTTGAAATGAACTGGTGTTTAATTTAATAGTAGGAACAATGTATATCCAGACAAGGCTATTTTAATGCAAACAAGTATCCATAGTTGTCAGTCTCAATCCAAACACTCCATTTCTGTTAAATGGGCTTCARTCAGCTTCCAGACAGCTTTTGATTTTCTCCCTCTTTCTCTCCTTTTGGGACCTTTTTTCCATGCCATTCTCAGGATCTCTGGKTTCTTCATGTTTTTTCCCCCCATAAATTCCGACCTGCCTTCTCTCTGTCTTGCACAATTGCAGTATTGATCTCAACATGGCCTGAGCAAATAGCACCTGCACAATTTACTGAAGAATGGGGCTTTAGAAAGCATTAATCTGCTTTCCTGACTGCCAGCAATTATCTCTTGTTGGAATGATCACCTTTCAGTTGCATAGCAAACATCATCATAATGATCAAATGAATGTATCTTRTAACATTATTAAACTATTATAGGCAAGTTCCAGATATATCAGARTAGTCTTGCTGAATGTATTAAGATAGAACAAAGGGGCAGAGTTTCATTAAACTATTGAAAGCTTAGTTATTAGTTATGGCAGTGGGGGGTGATAATGAAAATGAAAAGGCAAAAAGAAAGGCAAAGATCTCTAAGAACTGATCATCCTGAAAGATGTTCTTAGAGTGAACTAGTTTCTGTAACTAATAAAAGAAATTGAATTCATTTARTGGTGTGTCCACAAACACAGGACTTCACAATCAAAATTAATAGCATCATAATTAAAAACAGCAAATTTCAGCAGAATTCTGCAGAAAGCCTGGGAGCTGTGGTRAGGCATCTCATCTGCTCTACCACCATACTTCATATCTCACTCAGCAATATTAAATTGCAGGTAGAAGTTAAATTTCAACCAGGACAAAAAAAAAGAAATCCTAACTTCTTAGTTAATTAGCATGAAATAGCATTTAAGGAAGATAAAGTAATTTATTTCCATATTTTTTAGACAGTTAAGGTAGCCGCAATGGGTGATCCTAGCAATCCCATGATTTTTGGATTTGGGTGAAAACTACAAATGACTTTTTCTTCCCRACGCAATATTTTAAAATAATACACCCAAGTATTACTCTGAAATCTAAACGTTGCTTCAGAAAACTGAGTCCACGGAGATGAGCATGCTGTAACATTATTGATGTGACTTTGTGACAATACAAGACTGCAATAATAGGATGTGTAATTTTATATTGGGAAAACCTAAGTGAAATTTTAGGTGCAACTGTGTAATTCTAAAAATCCATAAGATATTGTTTGGGATAACTGTAACAACTTTTTAACATACTTGTTCTTAGGTATGAAGTATTCCTGGTWCTTCCTCTTAGTCTTAACTGTAAGTAAATACTTTATCTCAGATGTACAAATTTACCTGCATTTCTGTTAACTCTCACTGCAAAATAACATCATAGTAAAGAAGCAAGTGGCTGATTGATAAGGTTACAGTTTTGAAAAATAAAATGGCAAATCAATGATGGAAGAACCACCTTGCAAGGCTTTGTTCACATTGTCATGACATTGCTACATATTGCCATATGTAGCAAATTGTAACCTCAGCATCTTGTATAGTCGCAGCACTTCATACCTTAAATAACAAAGCAAGGACAGTCCTCTGAAACATCAATTTCAATCCCCCAAAGAGAAAGCTACTGATATGAGAGGTCACTAAAACATGCCCTTTGCTCCACAAGGATGTGTGTAAGAGGTGGGAAAACCAGAAACTGATGCTCAATGTTATAGTAAAATATATGTCTTATGTACTGGAGGCACCACTCAAGGACAGTTCATACGCTTAAAAAGCACCATCTGTATAAATCTGCCAGAGTCAACAAGGGGCTGACTTTGCTGTGCCACAGATAAGTGGGAGAAATAATAAACCGCTCTTTTACTCCATCTCACTGTCATTCCCTACTTATCTCATTCACTGTCCTTTTTTCAACACCAAAAATTCCATCAAGAGAGGCAGATAATTTTTCGTACTGTCACTTGTGTTGATTTTTCCCCCATTGTTTGGTTTTTTTTATGTAACAAAAGAATCCTCTATGATATGTCTCTCAAGTATCCTTAAGTACTCTCTATGATATTTCTGTCATAACAATGGGTATGTGGCACTTTTAGGAAAAGTGATTCTTGCAAAAACATGCCTTTAGCAACTGGTCAAAACTGTACAGTTGTTTGCTTTCAGCTCCAGCCCTGAGAAGTCTTTGTACTGCATTTCTACAGGGAGCAAAATCCTGACAGGTGCTCCTTAAAGGCTGAGGATCAAATGCAGATTTTCTTCTCTTCCTGCCCCAGCCTCTGCCCCCTCCYACACCAGCAGTGAGGGAGGATTTGGGGACCCCGGGTGCATGCCAAAGAACTGAGAACTGTGCCTGCAGTCCTGGGGCTTCAGCCTAGGAGAAGAAAAATGCTCCATCTATATCATCACTGCTGTAGCAGCTGGGAAAAAAAAGATAGGGGAATATTTAGGATCTGGTCCAAAGTCTGTTGAAGTCAGTGGGAGTGTTTKTGTCAGTCACTAGGGAGCAGCATGGGAAGGCTGCTTCATCCACAGCTGATGTCACACACCTTAAGGAGCAGGTTGTGTGCTGTTTGGATATTCAGTGTGCATGCTGTACTTCTGGGGGAACAGTTCAGGGATTATCTGGGAGGAGAAGCTTCTATTCAGAGCACTGCGGGTTATATGCCCCTGTCAGTAATATGATAACATGATTTTAATCATGCTCAAATCCACGGAGGTTTTTACAGAAAGTGTGTTGRAATTATGCGTTATTGTACTTTACTAAATTGTTTATTAAGGAATATGGGAAAGTGCATATAGTTCATACATTTCAGACTCCCTTGAAAGAGCTTTAACTCAAAAAATAGATACAAAATTGAAGAACAGGTCTCATTTAAAACACTGTTATTTGGTAAAAAACAGAGTATGAATTGAATTGTGAAATGAACCARAATATTTTATTGAGACATTTCTATTTCCTATTTGTTCAAAAATATCACAGTTTAAGAACATGTTTTATTTCTGTGGATCATGTCTTAACTGAGACATTTCTCCCACTCCCCACAGATGAAAAGCAGGATCAGGAATAAGTTAGGTGAAGTCACAGAGTAAGATCTTGCTTCTAAGTAAAAAATGATGTGTGTTTATGCACAGAATCTTTTTAATAGAAAAATTAAACTATTATAGCTCTTTTGCAATTTTAAACTAACACACTCTCCGAACTCACTTGTTCTTACAAACATTTAAAGAATACTGTRTTTTGGAAATGCCAGCATGGAGAGMATCTTTCTTTAAGATGAACTTASCAGCACCTAGGAAAATCTTTTAAGATTTGCAAGGTTAAAGAACCATTTTTACCACCCAAAGACACCACCACAAATATCTTTTGCATGTATATACTGAAATTTGAAGTGAAATACTGGATTTTCTTACTTTTTCTGTTCATAATTTTTTTATCTTTCTCTCTTTCTTGACAAGAAGGAAATGCAGAAATTAAACATGATTTTTGGRTACACACATTATTTTCTTGTATTATTTACTTGTTGCAGTGACCTTTGCATCTTAATTTCAGATATCTCAAATAGCTTCCAAGATATGTTGGGTTGTTTTAATCATCACTCAGTTCTTAATTCAAATTGTGGTCATGCTGTGAAACAGAAATTGTTATACTGTATGTTTTGTAGATATACTAGGGACAGAGGAGCRGTTACACAGAGAAACCTGTGCAACTGCTCTTCATTGTTTAGGGGGGCTTTTTAAAGTGWTAAAATTTAAGGCATGGAGGATGCTCCAAATACTTCTGACTCCACATCACTTTGACTTCTAAAGTCACTCACATGAGTGACTTTATAAAGGCTTAAGATAATAATTATGTACGTGCAAATTCTGCAGTGTTGCTTTGGTGTGCACACTAATGCAAAACTGGACCAACTCATCTATTTCAGAGGTGCTGAGCAAGTACAATTCTTTTTAGGTCTATTAGAATTTCTGGTCCTCAGTGCTCCTGATCATTACTAGCTTTTAAKATTTTATCTGAAAGGTGCTTCCTGTAGTAAATTGCATGGAACACACTTTACCTTAGAAGTATAATGGGCTGAGACATTCCTGATGAAATTTCACATGTTAAAAGTGAATATGAGTTGAGGAAAAGCTCATGTAGAATGTTTCCAAGTAACATACATTTCCAGAATTTTTCCATGGAATAAATAGTTTTATTATATTTATTGTACCACATGCAAAGGAATTATTTGGGTATCATAAAGCAYATCATTATGTAAGTTAAGAAATTGTTTATAGGGTCATTCTCTGTATATGTATTTTACTCTATAATTCTTAAGCTATTTATTGTAATAATTTCCTAAAAGGTTATGTGAGATTTAACCTGTGTCTTCTGGCTGTCCTTAAGCCTTTTCTTTCAGAATTCCTTGGCTAGATCTTCAATGATGAAGGCAGATGCTAGGGTAAGCAGCAAGAGCTAGCTCTTGTAACAAACTCTTCCTTTTCCTCACTTGAAGGAACAGCAAAAAAATATCACCAAGGATCATCTACACCCTATTCCACATCTTCTGATAAAATGCAGAAAGGAAATTGAAAACCAGCCAAGTTCTTTGCAGCATAATTAGCCAGCTGCCACACTCATGCTTCTCTGTTGCCACCACCAAGCAGCCCCTGCACCMCACACTGCTCACCTGCCAGTAAACCTTCACATATCCTCTTTTGAGAGGAAACCCTGTATTTCTGCAGGAGTTTAGCATGTGGTTATTTTATAGATTTACTTTGCTTCATCTAGCAAGCGAGTCCTAATCAAGACAGAGCTCATTACAAAGCAAGGTTTCTGGCATGCAGTTTCTSTCTTCTGTCCCAAAAAGGGATTGATGGGAGCTGGTGGAACTGTGAAAAGTAATAGTCTTGTTTTAGGGGGAAAAAGGAAAGCAGTAAGTGAAATTTGGGAGTGCAGKGGAGAGTAAGAACGTGAGAAGAAAACAGAGGCAAGGAAGGTTGGTGCAGGACCATCCAAGACAGAAGGTAATGGATAGAAATAAGGGTTGGTGTGGGAAACTAACAGGCTRCTGACCAAAGGCTGTTGGGCAAGGAAGCGGAGAAGAAGGGTAGGCAGTGAGCCAGAGAAGCAAATAGCAAGCTGTGGGAAAAGGAGAACACTRTAAAAAATTGTTATAAGGAGGAAGTGAAATAATAGTAAAAAAAGAATAGCATTAAGAACTCAGAGATGAATATGAAAACACCATAATAAAACTGACTTTAATTTTAGTATTTAATATACAGGTGATTGTGTGAACACCTGATGGGAGGACATGAAGGACACTGAGACACTGTCTTCCCAATAGTGTTCAGTGATAGCAGAAGAGGCATGGGCGTACTGTGAAACAGGTAGTCCAAAAAGGTTGTGGAGTCTCCACCCTTGGAGATGTTCAAAACCCACCTGGAAACAGGCCTGGGCAACACGCTCCAGCTGATCCTACTTAGGGCAGGGTGCTTGTTCTAGATGATCTCTGAAGGTTGCTTCCTACTTTATCTTGTCTGTAATTACGYGGGCGTTTTCAAAGGGTTATGAGGATGGAATTATACTTTTCCTTCCTCGTGTAGGGTTTTATTATTCAATGATTTCATGCTTTCTGCTAATAATTTGTAAGGGCCTGGAAGGATACTTCAGTACCTAGACATGTAATATGGCTTGAATTGTTGGGTTTGAGGTTTTCCTCCTATTCARAAGTAATGGGAAAAGCCACAGCTAGATAAAAAAATGTATGCAGTTGCTTTCTATTGCAATAAAACCCTCTCATTTTGCCTGTGATAAAACTCGCAAATGTGCTTGGAGTTAAGCTAATTTCCAGCCCCTGTGAAACAATATGGTTGTGGCTTTTTCTTTTTTATTTTTTTTTAACTGCACATTTTCAGTTTGCTTTYAGGACACCAAAGAAATGTTGTGGTCATGATGTGATAGTGTGCAGATATTTTATAGGCAGATTTGAACTTGACAACTTTTTATGGAGACACACAGTTGCATAAAATTGTAATTCATTTGATCCCTCTGCCACTCRATGCTTTTATTTCAGGAAGATGGAAGTAAACAGGAAGTAATCCTTGTGATTTATAAGGGGAAAATACAAATGTATGGACACATASAACCATTTTTGGAAACACATTTCTTCTGTGTAGTAAGCAAATAACACTAATTGTGGTGATAAATTTCTTCCACGAATTTCATGCTGTCTCCATTAAACTATGTTTCTTACCCAAGATATCAGCAGTATTAATTGTCAAGATGCTTGTTTTAGAGAGTTACCGAGTTTTAATACCTCTTTGTTTTATAAGTGACATTCCTTTCTACAATATCTGAGAACCTACACAAATTTTTCCATTAAAATACTTTTTAGGTGGAAGTTTCTATGTTGTAGAACACTTCAACTTTATTTTAATTACTCTCATKGCCAAGTAGAAAGTTATTGCAATGCAATTACAGATAAAGCAAACCGAAAAATAGAATCTGTTTTTGACTAGCCTCTGCTATGACTCTCAGTTGTTATCCGTAGAAAACATAAATATTAAAAAATTATTGGAAGCTTTCTGACACAAATTGTTATAAACAATAGCAAAAGAGTTTAATGAGGGAGAAAACCATAAACAACAAAGTAGACTGTGCAAATTTGAATAAATTTGTTGRGTCAGAGTTTGATCTTCTGACAAGATACTCCAGCTCATTGCAGATCAGATACTGTTCACTGTTGTCACTACTTTATAATGCATCATAACCCCTTGTTTTTCCACAAATTCTCTTAACTTTATTAAATATCTCAGAAATTAATCTCACATTTAAGCTACATGGACTTCTCATTACCTTGGGGGAGCTAGCATACCTTGCAGGCTCAGAGAAATTCCTGAAAGCACAATGCTGGCGGTGTTGGGATCCGTAACAAAGTTTGCTGTGCCTGCTTCTTACTTAAGTGATACTTTGAAATGTACAGCAGCTATGTAAGTTCAGGGAKCTGAATAAGACTCATGAGGCATAATTGGCTCAAGCCCAGGTGCAGCAAAGCTCAGTATTTCAATGGGGAGTGTTTCCATGTTTCAAAGTTAACCCTGTGCTTKAGTTGCTGGGGTAGGGCTTTTAAGGATACACTGGTTACATAAAGAATGACTTACATTAACATTAATATGTTAGTAGCTGACAGAGCAAGTTATTGTCAACGATTTTGTGTATATTATTTTTAAAACTATGGAGCTAGAGATCAATTTTAGATATTATAAATGCCCCTGGAAAACTGAAACAGAAACTTTTATTAAGTAACAAGGAGGCTGGCAGTGCAGGAGAGAGAGAAAACTGAGATATGGTATTATGATCACAAACCTTATTCTCAAGGCTATATTAACTTCATAATTTCGATCTGTTTGCTTTTTTATTTGTCTGATTAGTTTTTCATTAGAAAAACTAGATAGGTGGATTTTTAGAAGATTAATTTTGGAATACATTGCGAAAAGGCTCATTGAATAATTGACATTTCAATTTCATGAAACAGAAGTTTATGAAATATTGTTTGCTTATTTTCAGAAACCAAGATTCTGGATTGTGCATTACTTTTTATTGAGCTTAGAGTTAGTCAGAGGTTGAATTAGAATCAGACTGGTGAAATAAAACCACATACAGAACTTTCAGGATTTTCCTTTATGTATATCCATTTTAAATATTATTCAATTTTCACCATTCAGCTGCCCAGGCCAATGGCACTATATGTAAATTTCAAGCATTCAGCTGAATACCTTGCTGAATCAGGGCCATTTTCAGGGCACACATTACTGTGAAATGGTTTTATTCCACATTACTCACAGGATAGTTCTAATAGCAATAATTCTTCACAGATGGACTATTTTTTTTCCACTCAAATAACTTAAAAGATAGAGGAAACATGAGCTGATAAATTTCCTCCAATTTCTTGATGGTAAGTAATATTACTTAGAGTCTTTAGGAATTTCAGTGTGGGAAAGGGGAGCAGATTACAACAAAGTTTCTAGTTAGGTAAACAAAAAATCCAAAATGRGATAGACTTCTGCACTGATCTACCATCTGCAAAATAAGATAATTTTTTTTTAAGATAAGTAAATAATATGTAAACTCTTAGTGTTCAGTAYCCAAAGTATATTTTCTATAGTCAGGTGATCACAATTATTATTGAATAACTACTTATAATTAGTTGGTTTGTAGTATAAAGCTGAAAATCAGCTTTATAAAATTTGGTTTTAGATTTAAAAATTTCCCAAGTACRAGAGAGGACATTAGCTATAAAGTTGGGTGTACAAATTGGAAGTTTTTACAGTTCTTACAATCCTRTCCATTGCTCTATAGCAGAACCAGAAAGATCTGGAAATATTCCACTTGGGATTCTCACTTTAGTCATCTCACATTCTCATCTAGTATGATAATGTGTGACATAAATGTTTTCAGACACAGTTTGTTACTGTCATGCTTCCCTCCAGCATGCAAACAAAGCCAAAATTATCTCTTGAAACCCTTGAAATACTTTATTTTGAACTTTGTAATTACAGCCTCTAGTTAGCTGTCTTGCAGGAGATTCTTTGTGGAAATTATTTAATTGTGCTTTAAAAAAAAAAAAATTATTTATGTTTCTCTTGAGGTAAGTATTTGCAATCTGTTTAAATAACAGAATAAAGATATCCCAGAACCCAATGGGAACATAAAGCTATCCCATTTCATTCCCTTGTATTGCCTTATTTTCTTTAAAAGCTTGTTTTCATGGTAGTTATGGAGTAATGATCTTTAATAATTTTCTCTCTTCTCTTATGGGCAGTCTTTTGAAAACAAAAAAAAAGGAATTACCTTTTTTATTTTTCTTCTTTTTATTTTTTTTAAGCTTTCACTGTTTTTCTAATCCAAGTCACACTCAAATTTAGAAACACAGCGCTATGTTCTTGCCTGCTGCTCAACYGACAGAGGATGACTGGGTGCAGCATCTGCTCTCTTGCTTCTGAAGAGAGGCATAGCTTGCTCATTCAGATTGTGAACCAAACACCCAGACACTTTAAATGCCAAAACCCAGATCCAGCAGCTCATCATAAGCTCCAGTCCCCATCTGACCCCGAACAGTAAGATGTCTGAGTACTGAAGCGAGAAGTAGTTGATATGTTGAGAACAGGGTTTCAAATATGATTTTTTTGTGGCTATCATCACTGAAGGGTTTTGGATATATGCATATGTGAAGCAGAGAGTTATTTGGGGAAAAGAAAATTTCATTTGTGTGATAAATTAAATTYTTGGCATTTATTTCCCACAGTGCTAACTTAAGCATTCCCTCTCTRTTACTTAGTCCATGCCCTTTTCTGGCTTAGTATCAAACATTGTTAAAGGCTGTTCATTTTCAAAASAGTCTTTGAAGTGGCTATCTTCTAAGGAGCAGGCAAGGATGTTTTTCTGTAACCTTTAAGAAGTAAATAGAGGGCTGTGATGATCACAGAGGGAAAAAACATGGATGCAGATTGACAGAAAGTAGTGCTTAAATAAGTTATAAGAATTTGTATTTGTTTATGATAATCCTACCTTGACAAAACAAATATTAGGGATAATAGCAAAGTTTTTAGGTATTGTAAAATTCCTGTAAAATTTGTGTTTGAGAGCTTTGAAATGGCAGGGGGATAGGCTGTTTTGAATGTAACTTTGCTATCAGATTTACTGCCTGCAGATAAAAATGGTACAAATAAAGACATCTCTCCTTCTGTTTACTTTAATGGAAATATCTCTAAGAGGTAACTGTAGATCATAATGTTGACTTTACAGCAAAGGAGACATTACATTCTAATGAAAAGTCTGCCATGAATCACTCATAATTTGCTCAATAAGAATTTACACATGGCTGCACTTTATTGTATTGAACAGAATGTAATCAGGCTTGATGACCTTTAAGTCCTCTTTTAGGTTAGGTATCTAAAAATGTGATCTGCACTCAGTAAGGTCTCAGAATWGCTTTTTTTACAAGGCTTTGAAATACAAAGCTCTGCAGAGACACAATTCATATCCAGTCTGTGGACTGGCAGTACATTTTAACATTTATTCTGAGCTTTGTGCATAACTCTGATTTTCATTTTGTATGTGTCAAATCATAATGTCTTGTATTAATGATTAAGGACTGAAGACTGGAGCCAGAAATTACAGAGATWAAAAAAACCCCACAAAACATTTCTCTAAGGCAAATATTTTAATAATATTAAAAATAATAAAAAAGTATATAAATCGTAGATGAGCTGTTCAGTATGATACTTAAGCAATATTCCAGATTCATTTCTAGAAGAATGTACTTTGGGATAAAGTATGTTCTGCTGTTAAAAATGGCAAGCTGTTTTGAAAGTGCAAAGTGACACTCCTATCTTTGTTGTCAAAGATCCTGATGCTTTTTATTACAGACTAAAAAAGAGTAAAATTAAACTCAGGTCCTTCTTTTGTGTAGAGCATAATCTTAAGCCTTTGGTTTTGTTAGAATCACTGCCAGCTTTGCTAAAAGCAAAAGATAAAAAGTACAAATCTCTAAATTTAATTTTTCTCATGAGAAGTTTTTTCCCTGGGATACCTAAAGAGTCCTTTTATGAAGGCCCTTTATTTCTTTGCTTCCTATTTGAGATAAAGTCTAATGAGGCTGGACTCAGCTTTCCTCTTCTCCTATGAAAGCTGAAATCCTTCTCTGCCTTGCCACAGCAATACATTCTGCCTTGGCTAAGCAGCTGGACTGCTGTGACAGCGGGTTGCTGAGCTAGTGTGACCTCTTCCAGAAAKTAAATACATACACCTGCTCAAATAAGGAGGGATTCTCATGTCATTACAGAGGTATAATTAAGGATCAAGAAAAAYAGGATGTATACTTGTTTTGTACATAATACTTATTAACAACAAAAATTCTCCATGGCTCCCTACCTTCAGCTGTGAGGAGCCATATAAATCTAGGTAAAAGAGGAAAACTCAGCTTTGCTCAAGACCATTACTGTTGTCCAGGGTGTGCTAGGATCTGGTTGCTGCTTGTTTCAATGCTCATTAATGTGCATTTATAATGCACATTATCAGTGAATTTAAGTGTRTTAGTACTCTAGAGATTGATTGATGATCATGCTACCCTGGCATTTGATGTATTCATCAATTTGGCTTATAGTATTCTGGCATGTAATCACATGCAAGAAAGCCCAAACCTTATATCCCTTTTTAATTTTCTTCAAGCTATTGTCATTAATTAGAAGGCAAGAGTTTTATCATCTTAAATTTTAAAAAAAGCATTGTCATATGAAAATGTTAGCTAGGTAGCAAAGTAAGAATGGAAACTATCCACAGGGAATCAAATTTCAGGATTCTCTTTAAAATACARTATCTAACTGAAATGTTATAAAATAAATGTTCTTTCAGCCTTAAYTAGATGCTCAATAATATAGTTGTAATTATTTGATCAGTCTGATTTCAGATCAATATTTTTAACATTTTCATGAAGCAAAAAACCAGGAAGCAAACTCTTCTTTTAGCTGTCAATTTCACTTATCCTTGAGGCAAAAAAATTGCTAATTACTGGGTTTTTTTCAAGTTGAACATTAGCAGACATGTAAGCATCTAATTCTGACCCACAMAAACATACTTTTTATTCCATTTTGAAAACATTTCTGATTGGAGATTTCTTGCCTGCCTCTGCTTACTTCTGTCTTTAGATACATATTGCTCACTAATCTCTGTACTTGGCATTGTGGCCAAGGGAATTTAGGTAAGTCTAGACACATCAGACATTTTCCTCTATGTTGGTAATGTCACTCTTCGTTCCAATTATTAAGCCTTATTTAATAAGCCTCTATTACAATTCAAACAATTATTTCTTTATTTGCTGTTTGAACATGTGCTAAAGACATATCACTGCTATAAGCCCCTTTTATTATGAATCAGATTTTCCCTGACTTCATATCTCCTGAAGAGSTGCAAATAATTAATATCAGCAGTTGTTTTAATGAAAAAAAGAACTCTTCAATAATTATTATATCAAAACCAGCAAAGCRAAACTAGTTCTCTTCCATCTGACTATCAGTAAGAAATAGATTTCCCTCACCTAAACTTAAACACTTCTCACACAGACACTCATATTGGAGTTCACTCTATGTTGTGGTGAAAAGGAATAGACAATTTCAGGACACAAATCATCTGAGCTGTGCTAGACATTTACTTGAGAATAAGGTGATCCAACTCTGAAACRATGTATTTTTTATCCATTATAAAGAGAACATAGGCAATCTTGCTCACACATAAATATCTATATTTAGTTAAATAAATGCCACTGAAGATGTCTCTGGACCAGGCTTTYAAAGATAGAATAGGAGTCAGAATGTCAGTGGAGCTGTGATTTATTGGTGCATCCCAATTTCCATAGTGGGTCTTTGCCATCATAGTTGCATAACCCCTCCAAAACTAAGTGGTGCAATGTCTAAAATTTTTGAGCCTGAACCTCTTGTCTCTATATAGACAATCAGTGTTAGTGTAGGAAAAAAATTGCCTCATTCATTGGTGTCACTTAAAAAGGGTAAACAGGAAGGAGAAATATGCTTAACATGCTTAGTRGCTTCAGTATTGTGGATAAATACCAATAAAAGTTGGTAGTTTGCATCAATATTATTGAAGTCAAATAAAGACAGTCTCAGCTGGGTGAATCCTTCATGTCATTTACCTTGTTCAGAATTACAAAGCTTGCTTCAGGTGAAACAAAATATTTAGAATGCTGATGGATGTTCAGGGTTTTCTTAGGATATGTGTACTGTGAGTTATAATATAGAGATTATTAAAAATAGGGGCCAGTTTTGTACTTTTATTATGGTAATTTATTGTGTGCCACAAAGATTATCGAGGCTTTCTGTCTTTTAGCCTATGSTCACAATTTGCAATTGGTAAACTTACTGAGCTGTGCTGGCTAGGATTTCTCCTCATTTTCATGTTAAAACCAAATATGAGCTGTTTTTATTTGTTTTTAACCAAATAACGTGCCTTGCTGACGCCAAGTAATTTCCCTTTTGCTGAGTAAACCTGCAGATCTAACTTCCYTGGGTTTGCATAGGCACAATGTCCTTTTCTACTTAAAGGTACTCAAATGAGCCATTAACAGTTTTGTCTTCCTTGGCTGCTTTAACTGTTAGACAGAAAGTGCTTCCGTTGTGGTTTTTTTTTTTTTTTAAATTCTGAGTAATTTTCATGTAACTACTTTTATCAATTTAGGTGAGAGCACCCTGGGAACAGCTGAGGATATAGCGTTGTCTGGATTTACTACCAGAAAAGAGGTTTTGTGTGCATCTTCCCTGCAATAATGCTGGCACTCCCCAGTATCTGATTAAAAATACTGATGTGACTAACCAACGTGTCCATTGCCCATGTTCCCTGTTCTCCACCAGCAAGGATGTCACCTAAGTGTAGCCATGAGCATTTACACAGTCCAGAGCTTCTGACCCCAGCTCTTGTTTGCCTCAGCTGTTCACTGCATTAGCCTGAAGATGACTTCTGCCTWGTCTGCAAGTGGATCCAGGTGCTGTCTCAGCACCCAGGGCCAAGCCTTTGTCCTGTAGCTTTAGCACTCAGCAGGGRTTCCCCAAGAGCCCTGCCCAGTGCCTCCAGCTGGCTGCCATCCTTCTGATTTGGGACTCAGCTGCATCTGACATGGACAACTGTTAGTGATAATGCTGCTCACCTGCTGTGGGGTGCTCCTCGGCCTGTGTTCTGCCTCAGTATTGAAGGAAAACTGCTGCAAGTACTAAGAAAGAGCTTTCTTAGTCTTGTGCAATGATGAAGTTTAATGGTGGACATCTACTGCATCCAAAGGCTTTTTAGGGTCCCTTTCTTCTCCCGGAAAGAAAACGGAAATGCTTCTGGTAGGTGATTTATTTTTCTCTCTGTCTTACCAATTTTTCTGCAGTGTTCTGGACAGAAAGAACTTCATAAGTCTGGAATTGCAAAATCCAGACACTTGAATGTTTCTGGTTGTTTTTTTCTTTTTTCTACTGCAATCTTTAGAAATGTCCTAGTAGAACATATTTCTTTCTCATTCTGGAAGTTGCTTCGGGAAGCAGTTCTGTTTATTATCCTTTCCTTATTTCCTTCTTCTTGTGCACCTCTGAAGTCCCTCTCTGGGGAAAAGAAAAACCACCAAAAAACAAAAGGAAAAGTTGAAATAAAAAATAAACAGAACTGGTACCTTTGTTCTACAACAGCTATCTCTGAGTACCACCCAGGTTTGTGCTGCTGGTTTTTATTCAGGCTTTGCTTTGCACAGGAATGTCTCTTTATTAATCTACAGTATTTTAAGAAGATAATTACCTTTTTACTTTATTTATCCTAAAGGAATATTTGGGAATTGTGTCTTCAGTTCATTAAAATAAATGCATCCTCATAAATAGAAACTAAATAYGTCACGTCTTGAAATGCTCCATTTCAGCTTACATCTGCTTTCTTTTGGGTAAAACTACTTAACACAAGATGTGCTGCAGGATTACCTGACTTGAGGGAGTTTAAATCCAACTTATATCAAAGATGTAGCTCTTTTTCTTGATGTTTCTCTATTTATTTATGTTTCCGTGTCTSTGTGTGTGTTTAAACAAAAATAGCAACACTCAGGTATAGAGTACAAATATTCAGTAGCTGATTAGTGCAGTATTTAAAGAGAAAGTYCAGCCAGTAAATATCTGTGATGTTCTCAGCAGGAACCAGAGGACTGGAGTCGCTGATAGGAGTCAAGAGAAAAAGTGCAGTTAATAATTTGTAGATATTTACACCTTTGCTGGTTTCTTTCACGGTACAAAGGCATTAGTGAAAGTGACAGAAACGAGTTATGAGCCATTTACTTGGGCTATCTGCAGGGATTTAATCTCACTTGGGTCATGGAGTTGAATTCTCTGGGAATTGGTGTTACTGTGATAGGCTGTATCTGAAGGCCTGGAGTGCAGAGATAAGACTTTAAGTCCAGCTGGAATTAGAAGCAATAGAATTAACTGGATTGTAGTGCTGTAAACCTTTTGGTTCAGATCCTGAAATGCCTCTGGATGGTAGTTCAAATCTCTTCCAGATGGTGGTTTGGCTCTGGGACCTGTACGCAAGGCAAACGTTCGCAATGTCAAGGACTTTTTTTTTTGTGAAATCAGCCTGATGTAGCTCAGCATCCTTGTTGTTCAGACCTACAGTTTCCTTAATATGGTGGGGAGGATGGTTTACTTTTTTCAAAAGGCTAATTTTCCACTTCACTGACATTCACGTGCATGTTTGTGGTTATTTTTTTTAAAGGAAGGCTGGGAAAGTGTTTGAAAGGTCATTACTTTTATGACGAATGAGACAAGGCTGAATACAGCTGACATATGCATATCAATATGAGACAATGGAAAACATAAAACATCTATAAATTAGCTATTAAGGACTGGGGATTTTGTTGTATTTTTTCTTTTTTGTTGTTGCTGCTGTTGTTTCCCCTCCCACCTTGAGAAGGCTTTCCAAGGAAATGCTTTAAAATGGTGGATGCATGGACACTTACCAGCATGTGCATATTTTTTGCAATGCAGCATATTTTGTGACTAAAAAGCATAATTAGACAAAAGTGACAATGCATGAGTTGATAAATTCTATTCTTACATTAAAGATGAGAAGTTAATTGCAAACCATGATTGTGAAAGTGGAGATTGTTTTTTCTGAACTTAAAAGGAAGCGGTTTCCCCTAGTGTAATAGGAAATACAATCTCTAAGTCTGCTGAAGAGAACTAAAATTAAAAATTAAAGTACCAGACAATACTGATTGAGGAATTTTTTTTTTAAGATCTGACTAGAGAACAAATCCTTCTCCCAATTTCATTGGAAAATACAATTTTATAACAAGAGCCAGTAGGACTACTTCAAAGTTTCATTGCTACAATAACTTTTATTTCTAAATCAATGCTCTTATTAATAATAATTTTAGTTTAATGCTAAATTATAAGTTATGCTGAATTTAAAAGTAAAGATTTCTCAATAACTCTGAGGCAATACCAGGAAGATTAGTATATTATGGATTTAGGAAATGGTAGGCCAAGAGAGAAAGTCTCATTCCTACAGCCACTCAGTAGGCAAGTGATAACTCTGAATAGAAACCTCTTTTTAAAAATCCCAACTATTCCTGTTAGGCATTGGACTACAAACACTTTCTCCAATACAATTATTTGATTACTACAAAATTGCAGTCTTCTCTTTCCTGTTTGTAATAGAATTTTCTTCTCAGCTTTTGCAACCCTTTACCTCAAGGACTTATAGCCGATGGGAATTTGTCCAGTGCAGTGCATGGATATTTGCACAGTGTAATTAAATGCCTGTGAATAGATAGCATGCATAAATGTCCAGCTATAGTCCATGTGGTGGGAGGACCAATGCTCTAGAGAATAGAGCTTATTTTAAAAAAATAAAATTGCTGAAGGAAGCTTGAAAGAATTTAGCAGGAAGCAGCTCAGAAACTGGAGAGCATGAGTGTGTATTATTTTGGTTAAAATTTTAAGGTGTATATTTTTTTGGATTTGTTTTTTGKTTTTTTTTCAAATCTAAGTGTAGTCTAAATACACAGTGTCTTCAAAACTTTTTTTTTTAATGTTCACCACTGTGGAAAATTGTAGAAAGTTTGTGAAGGAAAACTTGTGCTCTTCTATTGATAATCTGGAAATTTTTCAAAATGAATTGATAGAAGAATATTGGCATGAATTAAAAGGAGGGTAACATTACAATGGTGTGTAAAATAGCACTCTTATTAATGTATATTAGAATTTTTGTATTTATTATGTGTTATTTTCCTGATTTTTTTACTCTTACTGGCATTCCTCATCCGTGAAGCTATTWAAGGAGACATTAGATCCTTTTTTAATTTGCTTCTCCCCTTATTCCTCCTTCCCCCCCAAAAGACTCAAACTTTGAGTGGCATCCTTTTTGGTAGCTTTTTAAATAAATTCTAGTTATAGACAAGTAAAAGACCCCCTAACTTAAGGGATGAAGGTAAAAAAGTTGATGATGAATTACTTTATTTCCCTCTTATCCAAAACAGATTCCATGCATTTGACCCTTTTGGTTTTCGTCAGAGTTGTTCACTCTGTAGCATCTGGTATCAATTTTTGCAACAAGGAGATAATCCCCTAAGATTTCYTGTGTACAGACTGCACTCTATAAAGGTGATGGGCTTACATATGCTGTAGCTTTGTGAAGAGAAGGCACTGCCTTAAATTATAATTATCTTGTTTGCAGAGTTGCCATTCTGGGCTATTAGTTGCTCCTGAGATGTAGTGTTGTCGCAGACATCTTTCATGAGAAATCCTTTCTTAGGATTTCTGAGAGCTGCAGTTTCAGCGACAAATGTAAACAATGGTTATCTGCTGCTGTGGAATGCCGCAGGTCCACCTGTGRTTGGCCCATCCTGGATGTTTATGGTTGATGGCCAATCAAGGACTGAGCTCTCTGGGACAGAGTCAGAGAGAGCTCCCATTGTTATGACTTCTTCTGTATTCTATTCTTAGCTTAGCAGCCTCTTGGAGAAACCTTCTCCCTTTCCTTTCTCTTTTTAATATAATGTAATAGATGTATATAATAAGATAATAAATCAAGCCTTCTGATGGAGTCAAGGCTCTCGTCTCTCTCTCATCCTGGAAACCCTCCTGAACACTACCACAACGTGTCTGTTCAGACCAGACCAAAACTTGCAATAAAGATGAACAGCTTGTGCCTTGTATAGGGACTGAGTCTCAGAGAAATATGTGAGACCTGGAATAGTGGAACAGAGCTAAAAGAGCAGTTGTGCTGGTGTGTGTGTATTTGAGGAAGTTCTGCCTGGTTTACTAATATGTATTGTACTCCACATCTATGTTCTGATTAAAGTGCTAGTTCTAGATCCTTTTCATTATCATARCTGAATTTGTTATAGCTAAACCTGATGATGACAAATAAATAAAAAGTACTGATTAGACCACTGCCATAGGCACTGAACTGTGAATTAATCATAATTTTAATTCCAGTTAATCAGTTTTATCTGTTGTCACGGTTTACACTGAGCCATAAGCAAGGAAAACAGTCACAGTGATGGTTAAAATSTTATTATAAAATGCCAAACATTTAAATAATGTATCTGTTTTTCTTTCCATGTGACAAAAGAGATACTGAATGAGATTGCAATAAAAAGGAGCTCTGTCTTCAGAATAAAATGTATTAAAGTCTATGGAAATGCAAGTAAGTCTGAAATGACTGTCATTCCAGTGTAGAAGCACCCAGATTTTATGTCTAAGGGCCTACTCTTTTCTGAAATGATTAGCATACTTGGTTTTAACAGGTAGTCTTAGCCTGAAATGGATTCAGTAATTTGAATGCAAGTCATAACCTTTGAAAATTAAGTACAGATATCCTGTCTACAAAACTAAAATCTTCTACTCAGGCTGTTCAGAATTCAGTGGAAATCTGAACTTAACTGTGAAATTAAATGATGTCTTATGCAGCTTCTAGCTGATCTGTCCTGAATTATGCATTTCAAAATATCCTGATAGCAGGATATTCAAAATATCCTGATACCTTTTAAAGTAACTTATTTCTTTACTTTCTAATGCTTCTGAAGTGGATTCCCATGTACCATCTGTTTCAATACTCTGTATACCAGAGAGTTATTCATTTTGTAGCAGAGTGTATCTGACTCTTTTGTGTGGAAGGAAATCAAAAGCTAAACCTGGAAAAGCCCAGCTGAGCCTGAAACAGGGTGGATGTGGGGTGGAGTTATCCCAGTGATGTCCTGCTATGTTTCCCTTTGAGCCTGGTCAGTGTCCCTTCAGTACACTGGAGCACAGGAGAAGTCAATGCTTATGCCTCAAATTCCTCTTAGTTAAGAAAATMATCTCCCAGAATTATATAAATTATTCAGAGCAGGTATAAAGAAATGAGGCATTTCTTGAGCTTAATATCTTTCAAARGCTTAYTGGGCAAGACATCTGCAGAGATCACCTTGTATGCACAAACTAGACAAAGTTCTTACAAAATTCAGGTGTTGAGACACCCTTTACTGTTACGCAGGGACCTCAAGAGCTTCTGTTAGAAAATGGGASAGTTCATTTCAAATGTCCTTCAGCTGGACATTCACCTTTTCACTGATTCTTGTGAAAACCAGAAAGATGGGCTTAATTTATTTTCTGTTTGTGCCAATATGTAGAAAATAAGTCAGGAATGATTCAAAATAATTCAAGATTCATACATGGAAAGATAAAGTGGAAATTGACAGAGATGTTTTTAAAGGACTACTTTAAGAGAAGAAAAGGTYGGGAAATTGGATACTAGATTATAGGAATATATCTGTGTTAATAAGATAGGTTATGCCGCAAAAATGGTGTGAGGGCTGGAGCAACTCTTCTTGAAAGACAGGCTGAGAGAGATGAAGTTTTTCAGCCTGAAGATGAGAAGGCTCTGGGGAGACAGGGTTGTGGCCTTTCAATGCTTAAAGAGGGCTTAGAAGTAGGATGTGGACACAACAGGGCCTGTTGTGCCAGGGAAAGGGTAKTTGTTTTACCTGGAAGAGAGGGCACATTTAGATTGGAAATACGGAAGTGTTTCCCACAATGTGGGTGGTGAGATGCTGGAACAGGCTGCCAGAGAGCTGGTGGATGCCCCATCCCTGGAAACATTCAAGGTCAGATTGGATGAGGCYCTGAGYAACCTGATCTAGTTGAAGCTGTCACTGTTTATTGCAGGGAGATTGGAGTACGTGGTCTTAAAAGGGCCCTTGCAACCTAAAGAATGCCATGATTCAGTGAGAGGTTTGGATCAACTCCTTCTTATATGTGCAGTATCTTGATGGCAAAGGYAGGATGCTGAACTGCCTGGAACAATCTTAATTCTTTAACTCTAGTTATGCTCTCATATAAAATGCTYAAAGAATCATCTGTTCTTTTTATGTGTGGTAGCMGGATCATGTTTTAAGGGAAAAAGAYAAACTCTAAAACCASCATGGATGCAACATARTCTTAAGCGCTTCTCAAATGAATCTGAACAATGCACTCAATACAGGGTTGTCTATTTCTTAATAGCTAAAATAAAAATATTTTTGTTTGTGAATACGTTAATGCATATGTAAAGTTTACAGTAATTGTAGAATTTAGGAAAAAAATCAAAGTCCATATTTTTATTTAGTTCTCCTTTTTAGAAAAATAAGAGCATTTGATATCCTATARCCTTTCCTYTYGGAAGATTGAAATATTCTTGCTGGAATGGATGTGGTTTTGTCTTTCAGGGTTTCTGATTATGTGTAAAATCAAAAATGGATGATATAGCAATCTATTTTCCTCAGATACTGTAGTGTGTAATCTTGATTTTACAGTTTTATATAACCGCAGTAAGTGAAAAAAAAATGTTTGAACACCTTATGAAGTGAGTTTCTTCCTAGTGGCCCTTTAGCTTTAGTGATTAGTAGAGAGATTTATTCTTAGTAAAAATATAGAATGAATTCTGGGATGGGGGTGGGGGGCTTTTTTGTTTATTTGGCGTTTCGGGCTTTTTTTGGTTATGTGATTGATTAGTTGGGGTATTTTTAAGATATATGTAGTATCTTTGTGGTGGATGTTGTCTTGCCACAGGAATAGGAGACCCTTTGGACAAAGTAGAAAGAGCAGAAATAAGGAAGCAGTAGATGACAGCTCAGAGAAAGAAAGGGAATGGCAGGAACATAGAGCTAAAGGCAGTATCCATTCCACGTGGATTTACTATGCCCAGGTAGTTGAATGGATGGTTGTCTCTGGACATGTTGTCTAATGGTGCCTTACAGATGTGAATTGATGGGCCGAGGGCTTCTCTGAGTATTGCCTACAGTGGAAATGCYCTAGCTTTGTCTCTCTGCCCAAAGATTTTTAGCTTTTTCATCCTAGTCAAAAAATATATTTAAAATGTAATGATCTGACATGCAATTATTACATCTGCATTAAATTATTACTGTGGAATAGTCATGAGTCTTGGATTTTTATTTAACATCTTTGATTTATTGCCTTTGTTTAACTTCAACTCATATTAGTTTAATTTCAAGGTGTCTAGTTGGCATTATTAGCAATATGTTAACTGCAGACCTTGACTTGTATATTGGCTTAGCTTAGATTTTTTATTTTTGTGTACTACTTCATTTAGTCCATATATTTCCCATGCAGATGTAGCATGTCAAGTATCCAAATTGCAGGACTGGCATAATCTTTTCTGCCTAAAATGTATGGAGTTGCTTAAATGTCTCTGTAGCTCAAAGCTTTTAGATTAAATGGTTTCATATTTGACATATGATTATAGTTGTGACTGGTAAAAAAATACATTCACACAGAAAGCATTTCTTCACTTACTCTGTTCTGAGAGATTTGCCTTAAGAAATAGAAAGTTCAGTGCAGTCCTGGTTTATCATGAGTTCCAGAATCAGCTGCATGATTTCATATGAATTTAAAATATTTTTACTGAATGTTAACGCTACCGCCCATTTCTGGAGAGCTGAAAGACATGAGGCTTTCCTGCCTGATCCTGAAAGTGCTTCAACTCTGAATGGCTGACACTCCTCTGCAGCTCCTCTGGAGCTCTCTGACTTGTAGRTAACTAATAATCTATCCTTATGCTAATCACTTCTCTTTCAAAATTGTGCCAAGTCTGTCAGCGCCCCAGRGGCTCTGATCGGGCTCCAGCATCCCCCTGTCACCCTGCATGGAGCACCCACTGGTGCTGGGCTGCTCTTCTCTGCCCAGAGAGTCCTGTGGGACAAAATCCATCTGCTGCAGGCAGCTGCCACTTCAGGAAAAGCTGAGGCACACAGTAAATTTAATCCAAGTTCTGTCAGCTTTTACAGCTTGTAATTGTGACTTAGATGGGGAGAGAATAAGAACAGGAGGAGTATTTTAGGTAGAGAAACAAAACAGCCTTTGCACTTTCTGATCCCAGCCAAAAGTCCTCAAAATGTGCTATTTTTTGTGTGTTGACAGTTGTGGCTCAAATAGCTGTGAGCAAATCCCAGCTGAATTAAAAAACAGAGGTGGGTCTTGTAAGTTTTGATTTCTCCTGTCCGTTAGCTCCCTGTYCTCTGCCTGCTCCCCTGTGGAAGAATCCCTGAAAAGTCACCACAGCAGAAACAGCATCTGAAGCCAGAGGGCTKTAGTCTGTTCCTGGTTACACTGACCTCAGTGAGATCTGCTGATGTTAACACTTGTGACTGTGGATTTTAGTTTATTTTTTTAATGTTATCATTTCAATGGTCAGAGCAAGTACATGGCATGTTTAGAGAATTACAGGTGTTTTCTCTGGTTCTCTTTTCTTCTTTCAGCCTTGAAAAGATATTTAATGCCATCTAGACAGAAAGCATTTATAGATTAGAAATCTGACAGATTATTTGAATGAAGTTTGGTTGTTTGGTTTAGGAGGCTTTACATCCACTCATTCTTATGGCTCTGTTTCCCTCATTCACGACTAARGTTTAGAGCAGCAGCAGGACTATGTTGTTCAGTTTTTCAGCTGCAGTTGTACTATCTTTATTCTCTTTTTTGCCCCTTTTTGCTGGGAAATAATAACCAAAGGCACACTTTGAATAATTTTATTTTGCTTACATAAGAAAGTGTTTGTGCTGGCAACACAATACATGCTACAAAATATTGTAAATTAAGAGATGAATCTGCAGCCCTTTATCTAGGGTGTCTTTTATGAGCCTTCATTATTTCCTTGAGGTCCAGCAGGATGACTCTTGTACATCATTGTACTATAAATAGTATGAAAGAGAAGCATCTAATTCCTGTGTTTTCTTTTTTTTAATGTATTTTTAACAAAGAAACCTGTGTTAAGAAAGAAACCTGTGTCAAGAAGGAACAAGTAATGATCAATAAAACAACATGATTATTTTTATTATACTTACCTATATTTTCATTTATAGATGTGATCCTCTCACGTTTCATTTGAAATAACTGCCATGCAGGRAATGTTCATAATTACATGCCTGTGAGCAGTTCAGCTAATTGTCTGCTACTTAATTTTGGAAGAGTTATAACTATTGACATAGAACTGTCAATTTAATAATTAGGCTGGTCACTCTTAAAGGAAAATTTCATCTCTAAGATCCTACTATAAATCAAACCAGTAGGTTCAGTCCCCACAAAGACTTAGAGCATGTGATTGACTTCTCTTCAGTACTGTTTCTCATATAAACAAAGCTATCCGTGTGCTTTATTGATTTGATCTAATAACCAAAGTCAATAATAATAAGAACATTCCTTCTGGTGGATTCTTTAATATGCTGTTTAGACTGAGCAGTTAACTCCAGTCCTCCCAGTCCTGTATCACAAACCTCTTTAAAACAAACCCAAAGATTTATTTAGTAGTCTTTTTCTATACTTTGCTCCCTGCTGTATGGGAGATTGCTTGTCAAAGTCAGTCCACAGTAAGTTGGTCAGCTTTACCTGCAATAATGTGTCCCCATGTGCTAGTCAGTTTGTATTAGTCTTGTCAAAAATACCAAAAAAAATTACATAGCTTTGGAACAAAATTCAATCTCTCACTGCTGGTAATGGTCTTTGTAGATCTGCATAAATTGTAGGTAAACTTTAATTACCCCTGCCTTCGTGTTAAGCAAATGATTTTGGTCCTAAAAGTTGCCAATCTGACAGGTTTTCCATTCAATAGATTATCTACCATAATAAATTTTCAAGTGTTTTAAGCAGAACRTCTGTAAAAGGAAGCAAGAACTTCCTGGCTAGTTCAATAGTAACCTCATTTATAAACTATTTTTATCTTCTCTTTCTCAGGAGGGATGCTGATAGGCGGGGCTTGCGGGATTTGGAGAAATGCATTTTGTGCTAGATTGGTTGCTGTGGTTCATAGTTTTACTTAGGGAAGAATTAATRTCTGTATAATATTTAAGCATTTAGTAGAAATCATAGAATAAGTTTGGTTGGAAGAGACCTTAAAGATCATTTGGCCCCCTGCCATGAGCTAGGACACCTTGCACTAAGCCAGTGCCCCTCAGTACCCCTTCCAACCTGGCCCTGARCATTTCCAGGGAAGGGGCATCCACAGTCTCTATAGGCARCCTGTTCCAGTGCCTCACTACCCTCCTAGTAAGGAATTATTTTCTCATACTGAATCTAAACCTACTGTCTTTTAGCTTGAAGCCATTCCCCCTTGTCCTGTCACTACATGCTCTTGTAAAAAGTCCCCATCCATCTTTCCTGTAAGTTCCCTTAAGGTGGTGAAAGGCTGTATTTAGATTACCCATTAGTCTTCACTTCTCCAGGTGGAAAAAATTTCTAATTCTTTAAGTCTTTTCTCATAGGAGAAATATGTGCTTACCATTAGGATATGTCTTGGTTCCTGCTGTGTTTGGGAGGCCGAGTTGTCCATCTGTACTGGCATTGGAAGCAGTGAATTGTGTTAGCTTGATGTGGATACTGCTCTTAGAGTGGCAAAAAGGAAATAAATTTTATTTAGTAAGCCTTTGTATTTTTGTCTTACTGTCTCAAGATCCTGAAATCATGCTGAGGTTCCCTATACAATGTCTAGCTCTTCAAATACTCTCACATAGACAAGTCAGTAGTCATAACTTTGCAGAGAAGCCCAAATGTTTGCATGATTTGCATCAGATTTAACATTTCTCATGTGTCCTGAATGCTGATTTTAAGTCTCTGAAGACCTGAAATTATTTCTTACATAGCTTTAAAAATCCTTCTGCATTAGTAGTTTTTCCTTGGTTGAGTCATTTGCTCAACATTTTAATGATTTGTGTTTCTTATGTAGATAGTAGCAGCCACAAAGATGTGTTTTAATGATATTCTGCTGCATATTGTTCACTAGAGGGGAATATAAAGTGGGGAAAATACAAAGTACTGAATACATGGATAGTTTCCAGCCTTTTAAGTGATTCAGAGTGTTTGATGAATCACTGGTTTCTATTACTGACCTCTGCTTCTGACCTTCCCCTAACTTCACAGGTCAACAGTTCTGTCAGCAGCCACATTTTGAATAATTTGTCATCCAAGATGTCTAGATGGTATTTCTGGTTTGGGGGATTTTTTAAGTTTTTTGAATTTTTTTGGGATATTTCTGATGAAAATTTAGTTTTGGTTCTACAATACAAAACTGGATCTTGGCTACAGGATGAAGAGGCGCTGAGAGTAGAGTGTACTGTACTGCCCTCTGTACTGGGCATCAGTGCAATGTACTACTGGAATGTACACAGACTTCCAGTACTTCCCTCATACATTGAAAAAACATCTCAGACCTCCCTGTTCTTCATATGCTGCATAGGAGTTTCATTTCAAGCTTAATATTCATCAACTTTTTTTCCTGTCTTCCCCCTAAGAAAGCAAAGGAACAACTGCCATATGCTAAAGGCAGAGAAGTTTTCATACCTACTTATTTGGGAAGTACTCAAGTACATTTGATATGACTTTTTCTATTCAGTGATGTTCTTTCTATTTCTTTCTTTATTCTGTCATTTTCTCACTTATATACCAGAAAAGCCTTYTCTGATGTGTTTATTTCAATGCAGAGCTTTCTCTGTGAGCCATTTGGCTGGGTACAAGAGGGGCAGTTGCTTTAATCTCGCAATCAGAAGGCTTTGTTCCTCTCACAGTATGTTCCTGATTAATGCGAGCTAATAATTACAAACACTAGAGCCTGCAGTGTTATAACACCACAAGTGATTGGCTGGCCTGCAGGTTGACAAGCTTTTCTTAGACTCAAGAAAGAAGGATACAAAAATTGCATTTCAAAGTGTTTATCTTGCCAGAATTCCTAATTGTGTTTTGATGCAATTATAGCGATGACATTTAGTAGTACTGTCGCTACAGAAACATTAACATTTTGAATGCACTGTGTTTTTCAAGGACAAATGTCTTTTCTTCTATTTTTGTTTTGAAGGTGGAAAACTAAACTTTTCAAGCACACTAAATCTTTTGAAAGTGTGTTAGATTAGCATTAATAATAAAATATGGCCATGAAGAATGCCAAGAACAGATGTGGAAAAGGAGATTTTTCCTCTTACTAATTTGGAAAATGAGRTGTGGAATAGGGGCGCTCTGGTTGATTGGGGTTTATTGTTTTATTACTTTTTTTCTCTCCACTCATCAATGCTAAACTGGCTGAAACCCTTTATATTCTCTAGGTCTTTAATTCCAGCTGAATCAATGCTGTCTTGTGCCTTAGGAACTTGATCTAACTTTTGYTAAAACAGAAAGAAAAGAAACCACTGTTGACTTAAAGCTGGGTCTGGTTAATCTTACCAAAACAGTTAAATGCATCTGACGTTTTTACAGGTTTTATGCCCATCATAAGAGTTAAAGAAGTGATGAATATTGTGGTGGTTTTTATTTATGAACGGAAAAATAGGAAGTTCTTAGCTACAGCGTGAGTGAACAGTTGATAGTTGCTGATAACATGAAACAGTGCTCCTAGTTCCCTGTGTATATGCTCTAACATGCTTTTAGTAAATTATGACATTTTTATTTCATAAAGTGAGGTGCTTTGTGTGCAAAGTAGTCTTGTGTGCTTGAGAAATGCCATGAGGAAATTATTGCAGAGAGAGAGAGCAGTGTAAGTTCATACCAAGCCATGGAGTACATTAGCTTTCCCTTGGAAATAACCTAGGGGTGACTGCAAGATTCCTATTATTATTGTTACTGTTAATTAATGTATTCTCATACTAAGCATATTTGGACCTGATATAGTGCTACTTGTAGTGGTTAATTCTAATGGTAGTCAACATTGCACAAATTCATCCCTTTTTAGTTTCTTTTAAAAATGCGTTTTTATAGAACCTCRGCCTTATAAATGATCCAGTGGATATTTTGAGTTTTTTTCCTAGTTTGAGAATGAATATACCTTCTTACCTTTTTGTGACTGTATACCCAGACCTGCAAACTAATGAATATTTGGGAAGTTTTCACCTGAAATAACTTCAGTGAAGTAAAACATCAATTCCTCTAAGAAATTTAGTTTGAAATATTTTCTTCTTATAAAATCAAGATAATTAGTACCARAGCTGATAGCATACCTGTGGAACTGCTTTTACACACTCATTTAAATTAACTTGGTGTGTATCTTGGTGTGACTATTTTTTGTGTATATGCTGGTGTAGCATCATTAACTTTGAGAGTCTCCTATTAATCACACAAGGATGAAGAAACAGGAAAAATCATTGTCCTGTGTTACCAGTACCAGATTAAAAAAAAAAGACAGACTTTTCTTGGGGTTTGAGTAAGTATGTTTCTGGGGTTTTTTTGTAATTTAAATGAGTGTTCTCCCCTATCCCCATCCCTTCTTAGATCCCAAGTTTTGTAAAGCACACTTGCTTCTTATTTCKCATCCTTTTTTTTAGTATCCTCTTCCCAAATGGAAATCATGTAAGGATTAGCCAAAACTAAAAAAAAAAAAACAACAACTATTGAATTCCTCAAATTTGGAAAAATAAATATTTTAATAAAAGTCTGTTAATAAATATGAATGTGAAAGAAGAAGTATAGATGTTAATCARACATTAACTTGTGAGTCTTGGTTGTCTTTATCAAGTCAGTGAGTTAGATGTCATCCTTACAAATTAAAATTCCAGGCCTCAAAAGGAGGAAAAAATATGACTCCTTCTAACAACTGTATGACCAGATAATGATAGCAAGCAAAAGTTTGAAAGTGTAGGAAAAACTGTCATAATGGGGTATTTAAATTAATTTAATGTAAATTGTATAAGTAKCATGTCAAATCACTATCCCAAGAGTAAACTTCTGGATGCTATCAACTTATATTATGGAAAAGCTGATAAAAGGACTTCCAAGAGAAGGGGGACTTGGTTTATAGTGTTGCTAATGAAGATCTGGTCTTTGACAGTGATAACTACTAGAAAGCAAAAAAGTAATTCCAGCACATGAAATATAAAAATACAATTTGGTGGGCAAAACCGCTGAAGTTTCTTACTTGCGAACAGCAGAAAAAACTTTTGCCGAGGTTATTTAAGCTATAACAGGAGCAGAAGGTCCMTTAGGTGATTGCCATAGACTTGAAGAGTGAGGCATACAGCTGGTTCATCCTTGGAAGCAAACAGGTGGGTTCAGTATGGGAGAACCTAGAAARTACCTGCTGGAAGCCTCTCTGTGGGCCTTGGGATGCGCAGTACAACTGCTGTTGAAATGGCAGTTGAAATTTAACATACATCACTATTAAGGGATGTGCACTGGAAAAAAACCCTCCAGATTTTCTATATATGAGATGGATTTTGAGATATGTTATATGTAGCAGTGAGATCTAGGAGTTCTGATAGATAACTCCACCAAAATGCTGCCTTGGTGYTTAGTAACCATCAGCAAAGTAAATTGCATTTTAATAAGTATTTAGGAGGGTTTGAACAAGTTTGTAGACATCATCTTCCTATTTGCTGGTCCAACACGTAAGTCATGTGTACTGTGTGATGTTTCTTATATTCCAAAATGATAGAGTTGGAAGAGCTACTAAAAGATAAAAAGTAAAAGATAAGGAACAGCACCTATATGAGGAATGGGAAGGTAGATTACTTTCTTTCCTGAAAAGTAAACTGCTCTGGAAGGAATGCTAGAGATCTGTTCAATCTTTGGYGGCATGGGGAAAAATAAATAAATGGGGGCCATCAAATAACTGATTTGATTGATTATCTAATAATTGATAACAAAATTTTTTACTACTGAGTTGAAAGTAATTATAAGAAGGTAGTTCTTTGTGCAGCATCTCAAGGTGGCCTTACTGTTCTTCCTGCAAATTTTCTGGAATGCTGAAACTTCATGAGATGTCAAAATTCACTGGAAWAATTGGTGACAAACTGTATTTTTCAAATATTTTAAATCATTAATTCAAGGTGATGCCCCCCTCCCCCCAGTATCAAATATTATTACTTTATACTAACTCCACTCCAGTTGTGTTCACCCAAGGACTCAAACTATGATRTGTCACCCCTGATGTCTGCCTGCAATTCAACTTACATGTGTTAAAGCTCTTTTTTTTACCTATCTGAAATGCCAGTACTTCAGCTGGATGACACTAAGGAGTGGACCTCAGTGAAGACCAAGTTGTTTTACTTGGCTTTCTAGATAGGCTGGATCAACATTTTATAACTAAGCTCACACTACTAAAAGAATTCTAAAATCATTTCAGCTGCGCCCACGCAATGCTGAAGTGCCTGATAAAGAACTAAAAGGAATTGGATCTAGATGTGACACTGGATTACTTCCTAATTCAACTGTGTTTAAAGTAGGCACTATTTTCACTACTATGGTCAATGTCTTGACTGCCATCATTTCTCCTCTGGATGAAGATTTGCTGCTATTTCCTGGGCATTGGTTCTATCCCAAACACTCAGTAATCCAAGTACCAAATGTTTTCATTTTTTATACCTTAGTTGTTTGTTTCTACTATGTATGTGGATACCTGTAAACTTCAAATCTATTGCTCATATTAATTTTTCTGTCTGTAAATTAAATATTAATTGATGTAAAAYTAGTATTAAAAGAGAAAGCATAAAAGTGGCAATATTTTGTGATGCAAAATATTTTATATATGTTCCTATATATGGTGTATATATATATAATTTTTCTTCTTTGATAGATCATCCTGTTAATTGCATTATTTTTCTGTTCTGAAATATTGATGATTTACCATCCTTTTTTTTTTTGCTTGGTAATATACTCATAAGTGAACTGTGTATATTCAAAAAGTCACTGTAAAGTTTGCTGAGAATTTTTTGTCTGATTTTTTTCTGGGTTTTATATTGTTTTGTTGTGGGGGGTTGGGGATTTTTAAGTTTCTTTAATAATGGCTGATAAATATTGAAGTTCATGTAAATATCTAGAAATCTAATAGCAACTCTCACTTAATATTTTCATTATGTTGTATTATAGTTAAGGAAAGGCTTTATCTACAGCCAAGAAATSTATTTACAGTTTTTGTAATTGTATATTCTACTTCCAGCTGTTATCTTTCTTCMCTTTTCCCCCTTAGTCAGTTGCAGGCCCATGTGTAAACAGTCTTAAACCAGACAATGAGTTTTTGTAGCTTTTTAATTGATTAACTCAGTAACTGTCTTTAGCTGAGAAAATGTAACCTACTAACAATGCCTGTTCACAGCACTGACCTTAGGATGGAGGGACCGCATGTCCTGTTTGTGACTGGGCYGTACTGGTGAATGTTGTTATTTAATCTGAGTGATATTTCTCASTGTAACTATGATAAAACTGTCTAGCTAAAATCTAAAAGAAACAAGAGTAGGAAAAGCAGCCACAAAACCAAGTTTTATATGTTTATTTATGAAGTAAATTGTAATCTTTGTATGCTTTGGTTTTATTTTGAAGGGCCCRTCTTGCTGGGATGACGTGCTAATTCCCAACAGAATAGGAGGTGTTTGCCAGTCCCAAGGGTGCAATGGAAATGTAGCGGTAAGATTTTCTCATGTTCCTCCAAGTACTGTGGTGCTCATAAGAATAATTCTTTGTAACAATGCTAACCATGTTAGAATTTCAGTAATGACTGTGAAGAGMCAAGTATGGTACACTTCAATAGAACTATTCAGCATTAGATAATAAACCTCTGATGTCTTGCAAAAGGGAGGAACTTTGGTCAGATGCTATTTGGAATGAAGGAGGAAATAATTTTATTTCGTCTTTTGCACTGAAGTATAACAGATTTTCAAGTATGCAAAGGTTAAATGTGGAATGTAATAATTAAATGTTTCTGTCAACGCTTATTCTATAATTATTATGYATGTCTTTGCCTTGAAAGCTTCAAATTTCCATGTCATAGTGCACATCAGAACTTGCATATTGGGCTTGGTCCACAGGAGTAGGTTCTTCATACTGATCACTTTCCAGTTTCTCTCCCACATCTTGTTACTACCTTTGTTTCTTAAAGTGACATCAGTGAAAAGACTAAGTAAAAAGGAGCATAGGTTTATCAAATTATTAATAGAAATTTTTCAAAACATTATTTATGTATACTTGTATTTTCATATATATTAGATATTTATAGCATCTAATACTAAAGTCTTAGATGTAATTCCTTCTCAGGAAAAAGCTTAGTTTGAGWGTTCCTTCAGGACAGAGGTTTTCAAGGTAAACTTGAATTTCCCACATATGAAAAGATTCTATTCATCAATGATTTGTAGATTGGAGCTGCCTAAACAGCTTTTTCCAGAGCCGCTCACCTGCTCTGGTGTAACCTTCTCTTTGTCTTCCCTAGCAAGACTGTTGTGAAGTGGTGTGTCCATACAGTTCTGTAGGTGTCTCCTGCTTGGCCATAGATGGTGACAGAAAATATTTTTATCTAACTTTAGATTGCAAATGATTGTTTTAATAGCATGGGATTTATGGCTGAGTCCATGCGCAACCAACAGAGATGGAGGTCTGGCCACCTTTGATCTTCTGCTTCTTGGTGTGCAGTGTTTGAGCCACCCAGGAATCACAGAGTGTCCTGGGCTGGAAGGGAYCCACAAAGACCAGGACCTTGAAAGTGGCAGGTGTTAGACATTCAAATGCTCTTCTCTTGGCAGTACAATTCCCAGTTTTGTCACCTATTGGCAGAATATACCTGACTTGCACCTGCCAACTTACAGCTTTTGTAATCCAGCGTATTTGTGAAAAAGGTAGTGAAATAATGACACTTTTGGCARCCCTGCCATCTGAACTACAACCCATTCCCTCATTGAATCAGTTCTTATTTTTTAAAAGCAGAAGATGGAACAAAATGCCATCTTTGTGGAGAGAGAAGGAAAAAAACCACTGATCATAATACTAAAATCAAATGCTGTGGCAAACAACCAATATCCAGTCAACTAAGCCCCATGACTCCAGTTGCTGTCAATTCCTTTGGCAAGTTGCATACTTAGCAGAGCCAAGGATCAGTGTTATCTTTCAGTAAGGCATCACTGAAAAAATTTCAGAAGACACCCTGTATTAGACAGACACGTTGCTGATGCAGCTTGAGACAACCTGGACTGCAGGCATGAGTCTGTTACTGGAGAAATGTGCTGTTCTTTTATTTCCAAACTGAYACATTTTCTCTTTATCAGCTACAAACCACTCTATCCAACAGTGTTAGGACTGAACCAGACTGAGGTGCAAGACCACTCCTAATTTTTATGATTTTTCAACCAGAATTTCCAGCAATATCAATCTAGTCAAGAAAAACTAAGCGCTTGAGTGCATTTAACTTCTTTTACCTAAGTATCCAGCAGGTAGGTAACCTGCTGGATAGTTAGGTAAAATCAGATATTTGAATTGATGGCTTGTTGAGATCCTCTGGTTGCTGAAAACATCTTTCTTGTGTTTGGGGATGGTTTGTTTTTCTTTGGCCTCGATCACTGTGAAAACACATCTTTACTTTCTGGGAAATCTTCCCATTTCAAAGGCTAAGATTTTTGGTTTCTGTCTTGCTCAACATGGGAAATAATCGAGATCCTAAAGTGCTTCCAAGGATTTGCTGTTCTTTTCTGCTCTGGTAAAACAGAGTAACTGTTTAGAACAGAATAAAAATAACCTTAACTAAATCATGGGAACCTCTAGGCTTTTSTTGCATTTTACAATCTTTGGATGATTAGGTCACATTTTATCATTAACTACTTGTTTTTGCATTTGTGGAGTTATGTCTCTTAAATAGCTCCACAGTGTATGTGCTTCTTTACCATGAAATGCAATGAAGAAGCTTTAAGGCTGTTGGTTGTAAGTTATCAACAAACTGCAAGTACTGCTGTTTAAGGGAAAAAAAAAAGTTACTCCATTATTTCTCCCCCAAGACATGTTTCAGTTAAGAACTGATTTTTGTCAATTTTCAATTTTTGTGAGCACCAATTTGCAACATAAAAAAAATCACAAGGTAATCTGTTTTCTCCCAAAATACTAGTTTGTATGTATTTTGGTATGAAATTAGTCTCTTGACAGAATGGCAGGCTTTAATTTTTTGGTTGCAAAAGTGTAAATAAAATAATTGACAATGTGAGAAAATAATGAGAATCAAATTTAATTTCAGTTAAATAAAATTTCTAATGATTTGTAGAAGCTATAATAATTATCTTAATGTTAAGTCCACTGTGATTCGATATGTGCTCCCAAGCAGAGGAGCACAGAGAGGTCACTGTGGGGTTTTTCACATTAATTACAGTCTATCAGAATCAGTCTGAACTTCTACAGCTTCAAAAAGATGAAGCTCCTGTGAACACTTATGTTGCTGCAATTGTAAAAAAGCCACTTTAAGATAATCAAGTCCAACTGTTAATCTAGCACTGCCAAGCCCACCACTAAAACAGGTCCCAAAGGTATTTCTGATATAATTTTTGAGGGTTCATGCTCATCTTTACAAGTGACCAGAATACATGTAATACTAAACTTTTTATTTAGCCTTTCCTTATTCAAATGAAATATTACTGAAGGAGTGTTCTTGTTAGACTTTTACAGTTCTCTGTTTCTCAGACAGAATATTTTCTGTTTCTGATCATCCATTGAAGTGAATTTTTGATTAAGGACTTTTTCTACTCCTGTATGTAAAAATGATTTTRTATTTGCTTTCTCATCTAGGCTCATGTTTTTTAAAAGTCATCAAGAACCACAGAAATAATGTGTCATTTCATGGCGAGACAGAGCTTAATTCTACCATAAACCACTGAAGTGGTGATTTCATAGGAATCAGCTCCACGTTAGTTCCTCATTCCAGTGAATATGTATCAGTTTCTGAAAGACATTTCCATGTTCCCAGGGCAAAATATAAGGCAAACGTTTTTGAACTTTAGACAYGTGTGGAAAAAGTATTAATGTTCTGCATGTGTTCTTGGGATTCTCATTTGATGTGCAAAAAAGARTTGCTGTAGACTTGAAAATCTCAGAAATAATGAAAGGGTTAAAGGGGATTATAGATCAGATATGGCTTAAGCTATTGGGAATAGGAAAAATTAAAATCTCTGTAATAGAAATGTACTTCTCTTCCCATTTGATATATATCATTACTGTTACCTTGAGTTCTTTGTTTCTGATGAGGACTGCATCAGCTGTCATCGCAACTGAATAGCATTTTTATCTCTGCTCCGGTTACTGAAACATGCTAGGATTCAACAAACCATTTCTAAAAGAAGCCCCAGGACTTCTGTGAACTTTTGGAAKCATCTCTAAGTACTGGATTTTCTTAAATATCAGTACACCCTTCTTATCAAACTCTATAGTAATCACCTTTGCCCAAGGCAAAGACTTATATTCCAAGTTGGGTCACTTTTTTTTTTCTTGTTTAGTATTGGCCATTATATGTAATTTTAAATAGTTCAATTCGACTATACAATAGTGTCACTGTTGTAGGGTAGGTTTGAGAGCAAAGAGATTGCCATAGGAAGCATGTTTGGTTTAATTTTGCAGATTTTCTTATTATATTATTATAATTATATTTTATAAATATATATATTATAATTACATATYATATTTTCYTATTATATTATTATAATTATGTAGGGTTTCTTATTACCATTATTATTGTGTGATTTTTTGAATCTTGCAATTTAATATTTACCATATTGAATTTTTTAAACATTTCTCATATTTTTCCTTCCCTGCTTGTTTATTGTCATTAGGTTTGGCACTGAGAACAGCAATATTATGTGTTCCTTTCATAGTCTGTTCCACAGGGAACCTGTGCTCATCTGAAATAGTTTGGAGTAATAAATCAAGGGAACAGTGTTCAGCTTGTATGCTTTAAATACACAGCTTACCAAATGTTTTTTTTTCTTTCAAGTGTCTAAARCTATTCTTTTCTAACATCACTGTTCAGATGAAATATGTTTCATTTTTCATCTCATTTTGCTTTGATTAGCTCAGACCTCTGTTTCAGTTGAGAACAGAAATAAATCCTGTAGCAGTTAAAGTATCACGAGCAAAGTAGTGAATTTGATGATGTTATCAAAATATGAATACAGTAAAGGACTATCATATCATTATAAAAACATTTATTCCTTGTTCTTTGTGTACAATGACTATTGTTAAAGGTACTATGTCTGTCCATCCCTGGAGCCATTATAATATTTTCAATGTCATAATATTACTATGAGTAATTTTTAAAATTCTGGAATGTTTCTTAATACCAAGAAGCCTCTAGACTTTGCATTTTCAATTGATTTCAGTGCCATCCATGTTAGTTTGCCTTGTGCAGAAGAGAGTGGTCCAGATAATATATGCTATTAAAAAAAAAATCACAATGAGTATGATGGAGTAGGAGTGCTAATTAAAATACCAGATAGTCTTACTTCAGAAATATTAAATTGATGCAAGGATTCTTACCACAGAATGATTTAAGTTGGAAAAGACTTCCGAGATTATTCATTCTAACCTTTGACCAATCCCTGCCTTGTCATCTAGGCCATAGCACTAAGTGCCACAACAATCTGTTCCAATGCTTAACAACAACTTCCATGAAGGAATTCTTCTCAATGTCCGACTGGAGCTGCCTGTGGCACAGCTTGAGTCTATGTTCCCTTGTCCTGTCACCAGTTGCCTGGGAGAGGAGGCTGACCCCCACCTACTACAACATCCTTTCAGGGAATTATAGAGAGAATGCAGTTACCCCGAGCCCTTTCTTCAGGCTAAACAATCTCCGTTCCCTCAGCCGTTGTGACACCTTCTTTATCCGGTCTTCATAGAATTCTAGTATGGCATTGGTTGGAAAGCATTGTTCATCTTGTTCCACCCCCCTCACTGTGGGCRGGGACACCTTCCACTGGACCAGGTTGCTCAAAGCCTCATCCAAGCTGGCCTTGAACATTTCCAGGGATGGAGTATCCACAGATTCTTGAGGCAACCTGTGCCAGTTCCTCACCACCCTCACAGTGAAGAATTTGTTCCTAATTTCTAATCTAAACCTATGCRCTCTTAGTTTGTGTTCTGTCACTACATTCCCTTGTGTAAAGTCCCTTTCCAACCTTCTTGTCGGCCTTCTTCACGAGCTGGAAGGCTGCTCTAATGACACCCCAGAGCCTTCTCTTCTCCAGGCTGAACAATTCCCAGTTTCTTAGCTTGTCTTCATAGGAGAGGCGCTCTATCATCTTACTGACTCTGCTCTGGATCTGCCCCACAGGTCCCTGACCTTCCTGTTCTGGGGTCCTATGCAGTGCTCTGAGTGGGGTATCATGAAGGCAGAGTAGAGTGGGAGAATCTTCTTTTTTGGCCTGTTGGCCATTCTCCTTTGGATGCTGCCCAGGATAGAGGTGGCTTTTTGGATTGTGAGCACACACTGCCAGGTTATCTTCTCATCTGCCAAGTTCTTCTCACCAGGGCTGTTCTCAATCCGTTCTTCTCCCAACCTCTGCTTGTACTTGGGATTGCAAAGTGTAGGATCTTGCACCTGGTCTTGTTAATGAGGTGCCCGTGGGCCCCCTTTGTCAAGCCTGACGTGTCCCCTCTGGATGGCATCCCTTTCCTCCAGCCTGTCAACAGCATCACACAATTTGGTGTCACCAGCAAGCTTGCTAAAGGTGTGCTCAATCAGACTGTGTTGCCAGTAAAGATGTTAAATAGTGCCAGTCCCAGTGCCAAGCACTGAGGAAAGCCACTCATCATTGGTCTCCACTTGGGAATTGAGACACAAACACAACTTTTTGAGTGCAACCATCCAGCCAATTCCTTATCCACTGAGTGGTCCATCCATTAAATCCATGCCTCTCTAGTAAAGAGACACAGGTGTTGTGTGTGACAGCATCAAATGTTCTGCACAGGTCCACATAGTTGACATCAGTTACTCCTCCCTCACCCACCACYGCTCTGGTCTCTTCACAGAAGGCCACCAAATTTGTCAGGCACAATTTTCTCTTGGTGAAGGCATGTTGACTTTCATCAATCACCTTATTTTCCATGTGCCTTAGTATAGTTTCTAGGAAGATCCACTCCCTAACCCTGCTGGGGTCAGAGGTGTGACTGAGTGTCCTGCAGTTCTTATTTCTCTTTTTAAAAATGGGAATTGTATTTACCCTTGTCTAGTCAGTGAGGGCTTCACTGGACTACCATGACTTCTCAAATAAGATGGATAATGGCTTAGAATCTTCATTCACCTGAGGACCCATGGATGCATCTCATCAGGTCCCATGGACTTGTGCAATTTCAGGTTCCTTAGATGATCTCAGATCTGATATCCCTCAATGGGTAGTTCTTCATTCTCCCAGTTCTTACCTTTGCCTTCTGTGATTTGGGTCGGGTGGCTGGAGCATTACCAGTGAAGACAGAAATAGTCCTTGACTACTCATAGTTTTCCATATATGAGAGATACTCTCTTAAGAGGAGATTTATTCAAATACCATACAAGACAAATTTGACACACTTTCATATTTACCAGATTCTCTGACCATTGCTTTTACTATTTAAGAATTTTTTTTATTTTATGCTCAGTACTGTGGCAAGTGAAAGGATTAAAGCAAAAATGCAAGTAGCAAGCAGACCAGGCCCATTGTTGTAGTTTTTCTTTTACATTTTGTGATACAAGGAGGGCAAGCAAATAATTTCAGAGATTTTTTTTTTATTTAAAGCTTTTTCTCTTCACAAACCTATCCATTCACCAAATGAAATAAAACCATGGCACGATAGTAGTGATGCCACCGGTGCAAACCACATACACTCTCCTTATGTGTGTTGATGTCCAGCTGTTTAATTAGACTAATTTAACTATGATGTCATCCTGAGGTTTCCAGTTTGGCTGATCACCTACCAAAAATCTCAGTCTTTTCAAGTTTCTGCCTCACTGGACAGAATGACCCTTACTTCTAAGGGTGTGACTTGATTTCTGGCTGTTTTAAAATGCCATATCATATTTTTGATCTCAGATGAGCTGTTTATGTGGCTTTTTCAATGACTTTTAGGTTTCATTGCTCCCACTCCCTCAGATTTTTGGCCATCTGTATATATTTATGAGTAATTACTTTATGCCTTCATCCAGATCATTAAGAAATGTTTTGAATAGCATAGGGCTGGGACGTGATCACTGCAAGTCACCTTGAAAAGCAGACATTGGATGATTTGCTGGGGAAAATTACCTTTTGAAACATATCAGTTAAATGTCTCCAACATTGGTCTCATAGTGTTCTAGCTTCTTAATCAAAATGTCAGTGTTGTATCAAATGCTACACATAAATCTGGGTAAATTCCCACATCACTATTATGACGTTCTGCKAATTTTGTAATCTCATATAAGTGTCAGGTTAGTTTGACAGAGTCGGGTTACCATAATCCACATTGATTGGCATTAATTATTGATTAATCTTTTATTAATCAAGCACCATATTAGCTTTGTATTRTATGTAGGGCTGGTGTCAGGTTTCCATGCTGATAATTGCCTAGATTACCTCATATAAAGTTGCCCTAAGTGGTGACATGATATGGTTGTGTTGCTGTAAAGCTCTGTATTTTAAACTCTCTGTGAATGTGGGTGGGYTTTTTAGCCATCAGTGCATTTTCTGAGGAGTAAAAAAGAGATGAATAGTCCTGAAAACAACACCTTGGGACTTTGAAATAACCTGTGAAAGTGCTTTGYTTGTATTTTGCTGATTTTGGTTAGGTCGTTAAATTGATATACTTAATAGCAAAGAGAGATTAAAAATATTTACTTCAAATGCGTGATTGTGAAGAAAGGCACACAGCAGGTGATTTACCATAGTATTTAAACATGGTAATACTATGGTATTTAAACATTTTAAGCAAAACTTTTTTTTTTAATATGTTTTGAGGTTCTTTCCATTCTTGCTTCAATTATGTCAACTCTACATTTCTTCTCAGATTTTTCTTTAGGAAACCATAACTAGATTTATTTTACAGTTATTCTCGAAGTAACCTCATTCTGGAGTAGATCAATTTTTCCTTTATAAAGAAATTCTATTATTTTACTTCTCAGTTCAGAAAAATCAATGATAGGCGAAAAACTGAATTTAAAAATAGAATTAATTCTATACAGGGACAGAAAGCTAAATAATTTATCTTGAAATATAAGTTAAAGCTTTTATAATTAAGATCTGTCCTCTTTTTTTAAAAAATAAAGTGAATACTTATTCACTCCGCATCAGTGTAAACACAATATTTCTACAGTATATTGACTGGTTTTTTTGTGGGCCACAGTTTGTGTCTGTATCAAAACCCATTATTAGCACTCATAAAAGGTATGCTTTAGATCAGTTGATTATATTTATTAATTATATTTTTCTTTTATTTTCCACCATGAAAGTCTTAATACTGAGACAAGCCAGCTCTTTGGAACTGTTTGTCAGTTTTCACATCTCACCAATAATTAAAAATTGCTAATAGTTTTTCTGAGCTGAAATGTTTGTACACATTCTGGCAAACCCAAAGGAACTCAGTTATTTTTGCTCTGTACTGAATGGTCTCAGGAAATTTAGCTCATCTTTCCTGTATTGATACCACCATTTTTATTTGCATGTGTGGAAATGCCATAATTTTGTAGTAGAGGGAACAAAAAATGTTGAAAATTATAATGCTTTTTTTCAAACAAATCCTTTGCTCTTTTGGATGTCATTCTTTGGTTGTTAACACTGTCAAATAGAGAAAAACACCACCACCTCTACTACTTAAACACCACCACCTCTATTACTTGTTTTGTTTTTGCATCTGTATTTCCATTCCAGARAACCTTAACTTGAAAACCTGAGCCTTAAGCATGCTTTCAGTGTTTTATTCTGTGTTACATGAGCAATTTATGTGATTGTGCTCAGCTGCTAGGTTCTCATTGCCCTTCACAACTGCCTTTTAAAAATAAGCAGTTGTTTTGAACRGAACTTGGCATTTTCATCAATGATAGAGCTCTTGAAAAATTCTTCAGATAGTGTAGAGGCATCACCATTTGATGAGAGGCAGTTTCAGGTGAGTTGAAAATTTGTCCTGTAGTAGGAATCCAAAACTATTGGAAAGACTGATAACTGTGTACTAACAAGCCAACAGCTTTTCTTCAATTTGTTTGATGCCCCTGGTTTCACTGAAAGAGAAGTTAATTTTTATAAATTATCATTTCTTTATCCTCCTTGAGACTGTCAGTATCAAGTGTCTGGTGTTAGAGACAGGGAGCAGAGCAGAGCTTGTGTTCATCTGACCAAATCCTGGATCRTTCTTGTAATAGTCCCTTTGACTGTGCTGAAAGGTAGATTTTGTATTTGCAAACCAAAGCAGAACATAAATTCACCTTTAATGTTTTAAAGGTATTTTACTTCTAGAAATGTCTGGAAAATATGCTGACGATGCACTGCAGCAAGGAACTTATTCTGTACTGATGCTATGTTGGCTGTCATAAAAACTTAATATKGTATGATTATAATATCCTATTTCAGCCTGTTGCAGTATCCTTTTCTTGTTATTGTACTGTTCAAATCAACATCAGGGAGATTCCTCTTTGCCCATTACATAATTAAACTTCAGCTCACACTACCATGATATAGTGGGGAAGTTGCTATTGTTCAGAAAGTGACAAACTAATGGAAGAAAAATCCATTGAGAACTATTAAATGGGAAAAGACTCCTTCTGGTTTATGGAGTCTCTGAACAACAAATTGCTGGAGATTAGGAACAGGTTTTTGGCAAATACTATTTTCAATTTTTTATTGTTTTTCCCACGCATTCTAGACATCTACTGTTAACTTCCTACTAAAGACAAGATCTTAGGTTGAATGGACTGCTCTGTGATTTCATGTGGTGAAATGTGTGTAACCAACAGTTCTCTTATGGAAGATGGTTATCATCAGATTGAGAGAGAAAGGATAAATATGACCAATATATTTGTAATAATCCATGGGATTTTTTTTCAATTTACATTCATCCATCCATCCCAAGTCTTAGCTACACCTAGCATGAACACAATAGGCAAGTGGAATCCAAATTCAAGGTGTTGTATTCTGCTGCCATGGGAAGGAGGTGTGAGAGACTGTCACTGGCATGTGTTGTTGCCATTATATGGTCTTGAGCCTAGTACTGAGAGTGGCGTTAGAGTTATTCTATTTTTATTAAATGTTGACCAAGTTGTTTCCGTGTATTATTTGAAGGCCGTTATTCATGTAGTTTTTCTATTCAAGTTTTAGGAAACATGCGGGATATTTGGGAACCTGAAAAAATTGGGAAGCAGTAATTGAAAACTATGGACAAAACAGAATTATATGAAAGCCAAAGAAAGRAAGTCAAGAAGACTCAATAGAGTCAGATCCAAACCCTAACATCATATTTGCTCTGTCACTTGTTTCACAAGTGAAACCCACATTTTTTCTTTCAAATGAAGCTTCTTTGATACATATTTTTACATGTACTCTGTCAATGTGTCTAACGTGTTCAGGGACAGTTTTTTGTAACTCARTGAATTTCAGTAACACCTTGAGTCTTTTGTTGCTCACTGCACATGACATTTAAGCAGTATGTTACTGTCTGCAGCTGTTGCAAATTCAATGCTGATGATTGAAGCCTTGGATTTCCATTCAAGCATGCAACATGTTCCKGCAATCATCTATCAGCAATCTAATAAGATGGAGGTGATTTTGTTAGGGTACAGTATGGTTACAGAGGATTCTCTCCTCAAATGTCAGGCAACATTTACAATGCAAGAACACAATTTCTTCATTCACATGTGGCAAGTACTGTTACTGATTRTTTAATAACTGTGTCAATTTGCCGGCTGACACACTATGTGAGACATTCTGTTAGATCTAAAAGCTGCCGTAATATTTACCTTGGCATTAAATCTGTTTCCCRCCTATAGTTTTCATGCTTAATGTTCTGGTCTGGGATTCTAAAATGTGAAGGCATTAGATTTTGATTAACAATTGTCTACTATATTTTTGGTCTAGCTATTCCTAAGAAATTGTGCCTGTTACTAATTTAGGACCAGTTTGTAAACTTGAATTTGTGTCGTCTGCTGCTGTGCATGCGCCTTACGAAGTTAGCTGATTTTTTACAAATCACAACTGAGTTTAGAATAGGCATGCACTGTTGATAGGATGTAGTGGTGTGAGATAATGCAGTCAATGGCATTACTTGTGAGCTTCTCTCACCAGGGGCTGCCAGGTAATCCATATTGGAACTGCTGCAACACATTATGGGTTCTGTCTTTCATGGTTCATGGTAATGTGATGGGTAATTATCAAATAGCTGCTGTCAGAAATGCCTGAATTCTCATAGTATAGCTACCTGGGGCAAGGCCTAAGGGGTTGTATTCAGTTTACAATATGGATTTCTAGCTCAGAGAAGTCAAGTACAAGGAAAATTTATGTTATTTTGAGTATAGAAGGCTTACATTGTAATAACAAATGTTTTCTGGATTCTATCTTCTGCCTTAATGGCCTAACTCAGAAAGATACTTAGGATATATACCCAGCTTTAAATATACAAATACTCTGTTGAGGTTAACAATGCTCTATGTTTTAAGTATGTGCCCCATTTGAGACATCAATGTGAATGTGTAAATAATTAATTGGATAAATACATAAAAATCCTTCAGTGGAGGTCTTGCAATTGTCATTAGAAATACTCAGTATTTTGGCRTCTTTTCTGGGAAGATGCTCAGAAGTGAAGTATTTCTGTGGGGGGTAGAATGTAAGAAATTAAAGATAGTGCAGAAGGCAGTCTCACACCTGAGGAGTTGCAGCTGTACCAATCACCAAAGATTAGGAACAGGCCTGCCCTTAACAGGCCACAGCTGTGTCCAATAAGRAGAAGAGTGCTACAAAAGAGCGGGTTAGCTGGGTGAGGGGAGAGTTGGAGTTTGTTGGCTGTGCTGTGARGAAGAAGGAGTCAGTGCTGTGAGGAGATGCYCATGAGAAGTCACCAAGAAGGTATGGAARTTTTGCAATAAGATGAYAACATATTTYCCTTGCTTTAGCACAATGAATGGTTAGAAACGTGGTTAAAAAAACCACAAGAACTTTTTAAGAACATGATTTCCACAGTTTTTGACAGTAAGGATTGTAACAGTTCACTTTCAAATAGTTGTGAAATACTATGTTTCATGGTACTTACATCTCCTGTTTGGTTGTACTGTACGCCAATCAGCTCTTTGGGACTTTGATAAGTGTTTGGGGCATTCCAAAATGAAATGTCTGAGTTTTTCCGCTGTGGCACTAAAATGTATGTGGGCAAACTAAATGTGCTTATGAATTGTTCTTACAAGCTACAGATTGTTAAACTGCTGCCAGGAAATGAGGGAAAGAATGTTCTAGTGAAAAGTATGTTCCTTCCATTTGATGCATAAACCTGCTTCACTCTCCTACTACCCCATTGTAGCATCCTGCTACCATTGTAACATCAGAAATGGCACAGAATTCTTCAAGTTGCATCAGTGGGTTCTATAGTAATCTGCTGCACAGAAGAAATGAATTATTTCTAGAGCTTATCGACTAATTGCTAAGTAACTTTTCACCAAACRCCATTGTTACAGTACTATTAGGAGGAGCTGTAATAGTGTATATCTCATTCTTTACAAACAAAAATATTAGCCCCACATAAATTTGAGTTTTTAAATGGGGAAAAGTAATGRAATTTGCTGTGGAGATACCTGTTAAAGGTGCTATGACTTTTATGTGTGTTAGAGGTGGCACCCACAAACAAATTGATTTCTGGAAGCTTATTCTTAAATACTGCTTGGCAGTAGTGCATTGCTTGCAAGATCACTAACCTGTCAATAAGGATTTGYTGTGATAACTTAATTCTTGTAATTTACAGGTTTTGCTGGATCATTTGTGTTCTGTGAGAATCTTTTAACTTTTTTTTTAGCTCAAAAAACCTGACCTAATAAATTTGTACAGTTTAAATAACCTTTACTTAAGGTATTTTGTTTTTAAGTAACTGTAAAAGTCATAAGTACTCCTTGAAAATATATAGGAATGTATATACTGCAAAGAATGTGAACAAGAGAAGAGCCATGATGGAAAACATTTCATTCATATTATCTTCTCCCCTCACCCCACAAAAAAAAAAGCCCTAACCAACCATCCCAAAATAGTAACCACAAGTTAAAGTGGTAAAAATTTTGGAGGTTGGAAACTCTTAAAATCAAATAAACCACATACATTAACATAATATTTACAGATGTATTTAAAGTAAGACTGTTTCCTCTGTTAATTTTTTTTTAATTTTAGAGATTATAAAAATGTCATATACATCAGATACTGAGTCAATTTTGCATGTTTTAGCTAGCATCATGGAACATACTTTGAATGACTTATAGAATGGTTTGGGTTGGAAAGGATCCTAAAGATTGTCTAGGTCCAACTTCCTGCCATGAGCGGAGCTACCTTGAAGGCCTGTTTCTCAGCTTGGTTTTGAGAAAGCTCCTGTGACTGGGAGAAGATCAGAATGAACAGTGTGGGTTACCTAGGAGATGGCATACTGCAGCAACAACATTTGTTGTTCTGTATTAGTTTTTTGCTTATTTTTCATCATCTAGAGAAGGTTAGATTGTTTTTCRTAGCATTAGGATTGACTTGCTGCCTGCCCAGTTTTGGACCATGATGTTCTAGGGTGCCTGTTGGKAATCTCAGTTACAGCCTGATTCAGGTTTACAGATGGATGAGAATTACAGTGCTAGAACTCTCTTTCAGTTTCATGAAAACATTGGTATGTTACATCTGTGTTATCCTATTGTCCATGGATTTCTTTTCTCTCTAATTATGTTCAAGAGCAAGGGAAACACCCACTTGAAAAATTGCACTCAATGTTACTGGTCTCCCAGCTGTCAACAAGATAAAGCCACAGCCCACATCTTGTTCTTGATAACAGTCCGTGCAGGAGTCTGAACCAATTTAGTTTGGAGGGAGTGTCTGCTTCTTTGGAATTAATTTCTATTGAGGGTTGTCTTTTGATACAAGTTCGCTGCTTGTTTCATATGGTCCATGGAGACMAAGGTTCTTTAACTGTTAAGTTACTGCAAAATCGCTGTTACGACTATCGCTACTGGCTTGTGGCTGAGAGCAGTGCTCTTTGGCTGAAATACACCAGAACCACCAATGGGAGCAGCACACAGGGGATCTTCTTTAGGGYTTAGCTTCTTTTGCAGGTGGTAATCTTGAGTGCACTGTGCCTGGGCTGTACTGTCCTGTGTTCCAGTTTCTGAATTCAGCACTAATTAAGCATTTGATGTGTCAGACTGGAAAAAATATTGAGCACATGAGCTAAGTATTTTTGTCTGTAGGAATGCATGTGCATACCCRCTCTGCTTGGAGGTGAGTAAACAGCTTTGTGTGCTCAGGAAAAGGTTAAATATAGGGTTTTTACTTTCTGGATAAATGTGTGTGTTTTCCAAGATGTTGCTGAAGATTGGAAAAAAAATGACGAGGAAGACTACTTATTGATGGCTGAACCATCTTTTCTATGGTAGGGCCTGTTTAAGTGGTGAGGTTAATTTCCTCAGACTGGATCATAGCATGATAGTGGTTAAATSAGTAATTAAAACTGTAGATGTGTGAAGCAGAGAAGGCAAAACCTCACCTGATATCYAGCTATAACTTCTCTCTGAAATTTAAAGGACACATTTTTTTATAATTTGCAGGCTTGAACATTAGAATGAAGTGTGTGTTTTACGGACAATTGTAATTCTCATTTTGTCTACTAGTTACCCCAAAGGGATTATTTTATGTGATGTACTTGTCCAAGGTCTTCCTACCTCTCTAACTATGTATTCATGAATATGTAGGCTGCATGATGGAAAGTTTGTTTCCAAGTTGTGAGCTTGCTGGTATTAAATGAGATAATCTCTGTACAGAAAGAACAGCAGAGAGGAAAATTTGAAGGCAGGGATAAGCAGAGGGCAGTGTTTGGTGGACGCTGGCTGATTAATTGCTTATGCCATCTATGGGAGAATTTTGGAGTCTGAAAATAGATGTGTCATAAATGTTATAATAGACTTGTTATGTTGCACGAACACAAYGTTGTGAGACCAAATTTGTGCTGTTGGCTCAGCTACCTCTGCAAGCTGTACCTTGGAAGTGGAGTGAAACAGATCAGTAATTCTGTGTCTGGCTCTGCTACCACACACCTGTAAGTCAGRGTCAGCTTGAAACCCATGTGTTCACAGCCCTGGGGACTCAACATGGTGTGCTTGAAATTCTGTGACTAAGACAACGCATGTAGACTTTTGTTTTATGTCTTAGGTAATGTGTCATTTTTTATTTTTCTGGTATCCCATTACAAGACAATGATTTTGGTCATGCATTTGTATCTTTCAAATTATCCCTTTTCCTTACGTAAAATTGAAGTAAAATTGTTTAGTAATAAACACATTTAAAAGTTGTGGGAATTCTTTTTTTCTTTTTTCTTAAATAGATTTTTGAGGTAATTTTCAACTTTWAACTTTGACCATTTTAGTTTGTAAGACAGATCTTACAATAAAAATAGTTTTTGAAATGTCAAATGCAGAACATAATGTATGTTGCTTGGAGAAATCATTCAATAGCTGTTTATGCTCTTTTAAAGATTCTGTTGTTGTGTAAACTGATTTTTAGTCACATTTTCAAACTAAATCACTGTTCTTTTGGAGTGAGGGCATGAATTTCTATTAAAGTAAATTCTTTTGACGAAGTATGAATTTACATGCTATTTCTGTGGGTAGAAATCTATGTAAAAGAACTGTGGAGCAGAAACTGTTTTGCAATGGAGAAGGGTAAAAGCTTCCTGCTATCAGTTGCCTGGCTGGTCAGAAGACTAGAGGAAATTGGACTGGGAATTAGCAGCAGTTAGGAAGATAATGTGTTTCCAGAAGTAGAGAGATATGCAAAACCATGCCCCATTTAGTGCTCCTCAGAGGTCTACAAGGTCAAATAGTGCTGGTAAAATTCCTCAAGCCTGAAGGCCATAGCTTATCTATAGTTAGTAAGTTTTCTCAGTCCCTAAAACAGGGATGGAGGCCCCAGACCTGCCTGGGTGTGCCTGCTCCTTAGCTCTGCCTGGGCCAGGTGCTGGTTGGCACCACCCAAAACGCGTCAGGGACCTTGCTAACCCTGAGACTGTATGCGTGACTCTGTTTGATCACTCTAAATGCCCTTGGATAGTCTTTAACACCAAGCTGTTTCTAGTGTAGATATAGCTTTATTATCTTCTGGATTTTTTAATTTAGAAAAAAAATGGGGKTTTTTTTGTGCTTGTTTTTTACAGTGAAGACGATGTAAATAGATAATGGTTTGTGAGAAAAAGCAAATTAAGTCACATTAGTAAAAACAGTCTATCAGGAGTTCATCAGCATTATACTAAAATTATGCAAAAAAGCATCTACACTAGATAATAGATCTATGCATTAAATTTTCTTAAAGGAAGAATGTCCACATCTTTCTGGCCTTAATAGTGCAAAATAGCTTTTCAAATATGACACTGTGCTGTCATCTACTGAGAAATGTTGGCTTCCTCTGTACTGGTATGTACATGAAATATGATTTTTGTGTTAAATGCTTGTTTAACTTATTTACTGCATTTTTCAGATTTCTTATGCTAGAAACTATAGGTAACACTATGCAAACATAGATTTATTTTTTTTCCCAACAAGATTATACAGGAGCTAATTAATTTCCCACTGTGACTTATGTTTTCTAGGTCATCTTGCATATATATTGCATCTAGCTTGTGTATATATTGCATGTAGGAAATGTATTTGAAAAAAGGGTGATGACAGCATAAAACTAAATGCCAGAAAACTGTCAGTTTGCTGCCGAGACTTTAGAGATTTTGCAGTACAAGATTAGCCAAAGAGAAGAGTGAATTTTGGTGGGATTTTTTGTGAGCTTTTTGGTTTTTTGTGCCTTCTACCCATTACATTTCCAGCAGCCCTCTGTAACTTTCAAGATCTTCTAGTAGCCTGTAAGAACCTCTGGGGAAAGCTTTTCAAGAGTTTAGACTATAGTGCCATTTTATTAGTTAGGGATTTATTCATCTCCAGAGCAACACTGTGTACATTTGGATTTTTTAATGTGTGAGTTATGTAAAACACTGGATATGTGTTTGTATTTCTTAAGTTTGTGAAGTGTTTATGCTAGATATTATAGTTCAAATTTTGCTATTTTAAATACTGACTAAAATACTTATCTTGCCAATAAAACCTCTTTTTCTCTTTCCATGGAAGTGGAAGAAATAGTTGTTTCTTGTGTAGGGTTATATACAGGTTTTACTCAGCTGAAGTGAATAAAATTAACTAAACATATACATAGTCCTCTCCCATTTTGGAAGATGGCAATATGAGTCAACTATTAACATAAGTGTATTCATGTGATTATATTTGACATAATTGCTCCTTTTTCTGTATATCATGTATTTTGGCTATTGTACAGAGTATTCTGGTTGCTTTTTGTTTTAAGTCTCAGTTTGTGTGGTACTGCACAAATATTCCATCTGTCTTCTCAGTCCATGCAGAAGAAAATATTTAAACTAGGAAACCAAGGGTAAGGAAAAAATTATAAATTTACTGAAATTAATTGTAACCCCATCAACTCTGGCAATTGAACAAACCTGAAAAAATAACTATTGGAAAAGCTTTGCAGAATTTTCTGAAATATTATCATTTAATCTGTCTTGTTCTATGTGGGTTTGACATTACCTCTGACTTGCTCTTTAGCATTTTTGTAGAAAGGAGAATATTAGGAGAATATTAACCCWAATAATTTAGTAGAACTCAGTTAAGACTTAAGGACAGCATAGCTGTAGTTGTGCTAATAATGTAACATCGTGATGAAGAACATGCATCAGAAGAAAAGCCACAAAGTTCTGGGTGGCAAATAGAACTAAAAAATCCCCCACTGTCTATTCAAAGAACATGCAGGAGGTGCCAAGCATTTTTGAATATTCTGAGAAGGCAAATATACCGTGTACAGAGGGAGAGAAGAATATTTCTGCCATTTCCTCCCTCTCTTCCTCTTGCTGTTTCCATTGTAACTGGGCRGTCTGGGCTGGTTCATTCTCATTCATGTCCTGATCTATGGCAGGCTTTGGGAAGATGACAGAACAAACTGTCCAATTTTTCAAAGCTGAAGACACAGAGATGAAGTAAAGAGCCACTCCTGTAGTATTACAGCCTAATTCTGTCTGCCCAGTGTCATCACATAAATACTGATGCTCCCCCTGAGGCAGCCATAGTGCTAAATGAAAGGTGTCTTAGTGCTGTCTCTCAGCTGTGCTAGAGACTTGAAGATCATCTGTATGTTTAATGGATGGATGTGAGGCTCTAGGACATAGGTGATATTAGTTAAAGGCTGGAAACCTAAACCCAAAAATAACAGTCATTTTTAAATGCCTAGTGGGTTAAAAATACCTTTTTTATTTTTTGAAGCTTTGAACCTATCCAGTTCCTTTGATATCAAGACATGGATAAAACTTAAATTTTTCAGTTGTGACATGATCAGATGGATAGGAATCTATTGTATATGTTGCAGAAGTCATCAATATTAAGAGAGTAGACTATGAAATTACTCCTGTCATATAGAATACTCAAGAAAAAGTAATAGTCAATTAAAGAATTTATGTGGATTGCTTAGGCATTATGATTTATTGAGTCTGTGGGCTTCTGAAGCTTCTTTGAGAGACTTTACAATCAAATGTCACGTGTGCAATATTTATAGCTCAGGTATACGAGTCTTGTTTCTTATACTTTTTAGGGGTTTTTTTCTGTAGTTATTTAGAAACTTTGATCACTGTCTTTACCCTAAGTGCTTGCTAACATAGTTGGAAGATAAACAAATCACTCAAACCTGTAATTGAAAGCAACTTTTTGTGCCATAAGAAGCACAGCCTGAGGATCTGCTATCATGTAGTATTCTTAGTTTCCTCCTCCATGAGCCCTTTTCATGGTTTTTGTTCACCTAAAAATTCAAATCTGATTGCCAGAGGAAATTAAGCTCAAACTAAAGGGTTTATTCTCTACAGGAAACACTTGATAACAAACTTAGACAATTGGATTCTACTTTAAAAGAGRCTGATGGGAAAGTTTTATCCTAGGAATCGGCGCTAGTGTTCAGGCTATGATAGTTATAACATGTTGTAAGAAGCTACTCTGAAACAGACTTTTTCTGTGGCTCAAGTAGTTAAAAGGAGCTTTTCCAAAAGAATCTGTTCCATACATGCTGGTGAACAAATTCAACCCCATTTGAGTTGGGCTCTGGAGTCTGGGCTAAGTAATTTCATCATCCTGACACCTGCAGTCTTRGTTCATCCCAAAAGTTAATGTTGATCAGAGATTGCCTTGGATAGATGTATGGACGAAAAAAGTTTGGAAAAGAGAAGGGGAAGAGTTTGCATTCTTTCAGAGAAAGGAATGTGTAAAGCTTCCATATTATTTTATATGACAGCATGGCTGTTCTGATTGAAAAGTTATTTACTCAAACTATCTCACTGTATTTTTACATGCCTCAGGTAGTGTAGTACCTGTCACCTATTAGTTAGGTATTTTTGGGGGTTGGCTGTCTATAGGACCTTGATTCCACTACAAGGTAACATTCCACACAAAGATCAATTATAAGGATACACAATGCCCTAATGCCTTCACTTCTTTGTCTGTACTTTGAGAAAATGGGTGATAGAAGAACTGTGTTCTGCATTTGTGTCATGGAAATACTGCTACTTGAAGTAAAGACAGAAGAATTAGGGACCGAATTGAGCTCGAGTCTCCACTTGCAGAGAAACCAAGCATGTGTGTTGTGAGGTTGCCTTTAGATGAGCAAAGCAAATAAGAATTGTTGCTGATAAAAATGTGAAAAGTCATTTTCCCACAGAGTATTTTCCTGCGTGGTTGCAGTAGTATTGTGTGGGCAGCAGCAGCAGCTAAGGRATTCCCAAGGCACTTGTGTTCTATTTTTCCACTGTGTTGTTTCTCGAAGACAAGAAAAGAAAATTGCATGATAGGTGCTACATTTCTTATTGCTTTCCTTATACAGAAAATCCCTAGAAAACTATAGTTTCATGTTCTGTTCAGAGACCAGRTGTCATTAAAAACTTGTACAGTTAATAACATATCATGCCAGTTATTTTAGTCTTAAATATATTTCTCCTCTCTTTAGATTTTAAAACAAATCAATAACTTGACAGTGTTTTAGTGTGGAAAATAGAAAGGCAAGCTTTTTTTCAATCATCAATAATCTTGGTTCTATCACATCAAATGTCTGAGTAAAACTTAATGGCACTATAACTGTCCTGTTAAAAAATATTGAACAATACTCCTGCTCTTCCAATGAATTGTGGAAAATGAAAGATGGAACTATTTTTCTTTGGCAAGGGTAATAAGTACATAAACAGATTTGGTTTTAGCTTGTTTTTTGCTCTTTTTTATTTTTTTTTTAAGAATGCAGATAAAAGTGGGATTTGGGTTGGATGACAATAGTTTGTTACTATTTTCTATCCCTAAAAARGTCTCATGAAAATTATTTATGATGAGTTTTAGATGCATTTTTATGGTTCTAAACGTTGGTTTTAAGTGACTTGGTCAGAACTGACATGCTAGGTCTTGTAAAGATTCGTGAGTAGTATGTCTATTTCCTGTTCCGTAATCCTGCTATGCTCAAATATTTYCCCTAACAAAGGCTTTCTGTTCAAATAATTATTATGCAACAAATTGGTTTTGATATATTCATCTGAATAAAAGGCATGGTGAATATGTTAAGTTTTTAAACAAAGAAGTGGAACTGTGTATTTTTAATATTTTTTTTATATGAGCTCAAAGTCAACCAAGAATAAAAGGAGATATTGTAAAAGATACTGACACTTCTTTCTCTAAAATCTATGTCTTTTAGTCACTTGGACACATTTAGATTGCAAGTGTTATAATTGAAAAGAAGAGAAAGTCTCTAAAAAGGCAGGAGGGTAGCACTTCTGCCCCTGAATGCTACTCATCTCAAAAATGTAATAATAATTTGAAAAGTTCACTCCCTCCATTCTCCATCCTTCACACAGGTCAAAGCTGATGTTTTCACCAAGACCAAGCCTGAGCAAAGAGTTGACAAAAGATGCTCATCCTAAACAGCTTGTATTATGAATAACAGATCCTCTTAGCCAGAGGMATTTTGAGAAGGGCAAAGGGGTTCAGTCAGAAAGCAGATATTGGAGAAGTGCTCATAATTCTTCTATATTTTTATGCTGCTTTTGTTTCTTGTAAAATTAAATAAGTACATACAGACAAATTTAATATATTTGCACTTTACTGCCTTTCTTTGCATCAGAAGTTCCTTCAACTTATCTTTGAGGTCATTTAGTTACTGGCAGTTTTTTAGCAAGGTTTATTATATAACATTTGATCTCTCTTGGAATATCAGTTTTTCTCCTTACATCCCATAAAGGCATTTCTTTTCAAGTCCACGCTTTTGACTATGAATTGCCATCTCTGGCCTGTTCAACAACAGGGATTCTGTGAGTTTGAAAGTGGAAGGGTTGGGAAAATTTCTGTAGAAATGTATATAAAGYATGCTGTTATTGATGGCATGCTTCTCTTTTCATTCTTGCTGCTTTTTCTGATTCCATTCTGAATGTTTAGGTCTGAGATCAGTTACTGAGTTTTTCACAGRGTCTTCTCTTTCTAACAGGAAAAATTACTTTAAGTTTGTGGGAATTTTATTTATGGTGAGGAAATGCTGTCTGAGTGTAATGATTATACTTTTCAGAGATTCATATTTTTTTCTATATAAGTGATTAAAGKGATCAACATATTTAATAATTGCATTGAACTATTCCTAAAATCTATGCTAAGGGACTTCAAATCCAYTGTCACTTAATAACCTTGAATAATTTTCTGCTAAGTCTTAATAGAACATTAGCAACTAATCACGTGCGTTATTATACTGCTTGTAGTGATCAATTTATGTATTTCTTTTAACATTGAAACAGACTTATGGATCTACCYGATTGAGTTTAAATGCTGATTTAATACTATGCATAAATCTTTTCCCTTTACAATGAGTTAACTGTTTTTGTCCTTAACCACTGAGGCATGAGAACTGTATTTATCCCTTGTTTGCCYAGGAGGGGATCCACTTATCTGTGCCCAGGGGAAGCTGCATTTTTCAGTTCAGGGAAGTCATCTGCCCTTGGGAATAATGTTTACATCAATGATATCATGATCAAGCATCGTGTTTAAGAATCACAGGACATCCAAGAGAAAAGGTTTGATTTTAATTGGAATCACAACTAGGAGAAAAATATTCTTGAAAGGAGAGTATCTTGAAAGAAAATAGCACTGATGACAGGAGCAGAGCCTAAGGTTAACTTCTCATCTGCAAGTATTAKAACAGTTTCAGATGAATTCCAACCATAGAGGAGACAGAAGAATTTGCTTGTTTAAAATGCAGGTAGCTATAGGAATGCTTTTGTTTTATTTATGTAGTTTTTTACCATAAAACCAACTCTATTGCAAATATTTGATATTTGGGTAATAACTTTCTCCCTTTGATCCTAACAACTGTTTAGGTCTCAGTGTTTGCTTAGCAAAGCCAAGCCATGCAGAGTAGCAGTCACCAATTAAAAGGTACTAGGTGATGCTTGCCATGCTCAGTTCCTGATTTGAGGTTCTTGGTAGTATTTGGTGAGATGCATGGGAGAGCTGCCACTTTTCTGAGCAAGATACCTTCCAGTAAGCAGAGATAGTCAAAAAACTGTTTGCTCATGAGAGAAAATGGAGCAGTCTTGTGTATGTAATGCATTCACGAGCCTATCACAAAGTCATTTAGGACTTAAGTCTTGCAGAATTGCTCTTTGGCTCTATAACCTTCCTCATAGTAGTTAGCCAGTGTAGTTCTGATGGTTTTTACTTACGTAACATTAAAAGCAGTGCCTGTTCCATATGTGAACAGTGATGTTTTAGATCTGTTTATTGTCACAGAGGTATTTCCATGGCTTGGAAAACTACTGCCTTATTCTGAGTTGTTCTGAGATGTGGGAACCTAAAAATCACTCTGGGCAGAGTTAAGCTCAGTCTTTCCCAGAACATCCCAGAAGAAATATTTCATTCCACAGCTGTTCTGAAGTGAGTCTYCTTCAATCTGTCCCTAGATATACTGAATATCTACTAAATTTTTCAGTTTCAAAAGCAAATTAATCATTATCACAGGGGTGTGCCACAATGGCATTGAAGTTTTCTCTCTTTCATGGGGATAATTATGACAATATAGTTTAAATGGGATTCAAGTTTACTGAAAAATTAAAAAAAAATGAAAACCACACCTTTAATGGCTATAAAACATTTCCATAAATATGGATATGTTTTATAGCTATTTGACAGGCTTTGCCTATCAATTCTAAATAAGCATGTGTGGACAATTGAGGAGAAAAGTACTATAGGGCTCTCATGTTCTTTTGTAGCTTATTAAGARCTGGGAATAAGAAATCTCCCTGAGTTTCCTTATTTTATCTAACTTACACAGCACAGAATGAGAAGCAAGGGAAGGAAGATGTGGTTTTATGTGTGTATGTTGTACACCAGCCAAGATGCAGCCTGTCTTAGGGATACCTAGTCAAGACTAGTGGGTTTTTTCTGACAGTGGAGTAAACTGGACTTGAGAACATGTATCAAAAGGGYAAAGTTTCTTCTAGGCCTTTTTCAGACTGCCTTCCCCGATGGTTTGTGTATGACTTTGATCTTACTTGTATTGGTTACTTGACCATATAGAAGACAGTTCAATTATCATCAGCAGTTAGAGGTATGTAAACCCCTGGTTTGTTTGAAAAGAGAGAGTTTACAGAGAGATATTTTTAGTAAAATATCARAGAAGATYTGGAGGGGTTTGAAAAATTTGAGCMTTTTGTTCWTGAGTTTCATAAAAAAGAGCTAACATTGACCATGTATCTTTGAACCTTTTCTTCCCTCGTGCACTTTTTATGATGTTGTGTGACACAAAAGCGATWACGGGAGTGAAGAATATGACAGAGTATGTAAGAGTGATGCCTGCTCCCTTCTCTGAATAACAATCTATCAGATACACTGCCAAAAGGAAGACATTTATAGTGTTAAATAGAATGTTCACAATTTCATGGGACTGATGTCTTTAGGCAAGAAAATGATCTAAAGGTATTCACTGCAGTAGGAGGTGACCATAAAACTGCTCACTTTTAGAACTAAGAAAAGCACTAAATTTTGTCTCTGCTTTTGCAGTAATTCCTTGACATCCTTACTCATTGCTGAACAGCAATACTTACAGTTGTCAGAAAGTTTTTCGTACCCAAAACCGCATGTGCAGAAAGTAGGAATAATGTGATTTCTTCTATTTTACAATATTTAAAATATTAGAAGTAGTCAGATACTGGTGTAGACCGCATGAATTTTTGCTCATTCCTTCTGTGTTATTCTGTAAGGTTTGGGGTTTTTTTAATTATAAAGTCGACATTATGAAAATACTGGGTGATATAGCATAAGTTTAGAGACATTTTGATATCAACCTTAAGAAGTAACTACTGCTTCTATGAATTTTTGAGTTTGAGGCTAATTTAGAATGTTAGTCTTAAATTGGCTGGCTCTTAGGTCTCTACGCCTGTTCAGAGWTTAACATTGGAACAGAAATGATTTGGATTAAAAAATCTGGCAAATTTCCCTCCTTAGGCTTCCAAACACTGGGTGAAAGACTAAATAAAAGAATAGCTGCATTTACGTGCCTGGTGAAATGCAAAGCTGAAGAGTGAGAAGTGGCTACACTCCTCCATCTTATATTTTGCTTTTGGTAATTTCATTGCTGGAAGCAATTAAAAAGCAGCTTGTGCTGGTGGGTTATCTGTAGTGAAAACTTCATAGGTATATGCCCTGGCAGAAAAAAAAGTGTGTTAAGTCTCTGGAAAATCTGGTAGATTGAACAAATAAATACTTGTCGATTGTGTATTCATGCAATGTGCAAAATCAGGCAACATAAACTTTCACATGCATCTGGAAACTTAATTGGTTTCGTGACTTTTAAAAGCTTTTAAACAGATGGAATGTATATTACTGCAGAGAAAAATATTTTWAAAAATCTGGAAATGAGGTCCACACTGCTGCAGAACTGTCAGGCACTCAGAGCATACTGCATATTTTGTTCCAAACTTTCCCTGTGCTTCTGAACTCCCAGGACAGCTTTGGGGCCTCAGATCTCCAGAGACAGACTGTTGCATTCATTGTGTAGAACTGTGCTTTATGCGGGTTGATAGTGTTTGATTTTCTAAGGGTATACTGCTAGTCTCAACATATCTGTTGTGAATAACTCTTTTATTCTTTAATCTTCAGGATTACTTCTGAAAAAARACTTGACACATTATCTTGTGGKAYTTYTTTTCCTATATTTTTAATGTGCCCTCTGTTCTGTTTGTATTTAATATTAAGATTTACTATTTCTTTAATTGCAGTTTAGTCAAGCAGGAAATCTTTCAATGGATCTTTGGAAACTGGCAAGATTTTCTTTTGTTAAACAGTGTTTTCTCGTTCCATAATGTTCTCAATTCAGCAACACYGAAGCACATCATAAATTTAATTAGAGGGGTTTTCTTAAAGCAGTGTTGGGCTGATAAATAGAAATATTGAGAAGTAATTTTCCTAATGATATAGCAGAAGTATTTTGGGACTGTAGCACAAGACTCTTGACTGGTTTTCCCTTTCCATTTGTCTTTCCCTGGAATAAGAACTGCATAACTTTATTTACCTTCTTCATTAAGTAACTTTCATGACAAGAACCATCATGAGGTAATATCAAAAGCAATTAGAATCACCTAACAGATGCTCATTAGGGACAAAAAGACACCTAAATCTATTTCAATTGGTTCAGAGTTTAATACCTTTATTACTCTTTTTGTTTGTGATAAGTTTTGATTATCTTGGGTAAGTGCTTTTATCAAAAACTTTTTTGTATGTTTCCTTGCCCATAGTTTATCTGTTCTGGAATTGTGATTTGTCAATATTCTTATAGTTGTATGCAGAAGATGTACTGAAGCAAAGAAAAATATATCTTCTGCRCTGAAATAAATCCTTCTTAACATTTAATTCAAACAAAATAAATTCAAATTAAAGGGCAAAGAAACTTAAGCTCCAAAACCTATTAGCAAATAGTGCAAAGATCAATGGGTACATTTATAAAGGTTGAAAATAAATTGAAGTTACACATTGGTTAAGGTTATCGTCTATTCTGGATGAATGTGTACTTCCATTGACTCATTTCAAGCTGAAATGCTTCAAGTTAAGCTCAGATTTAAGAGTTGTGTGTATATCTGTGTCTTGAACAAGAGCAAAAACTTGGGAAGTCTGAAGTCTTGTCTAAGGATGACTTTAAGCATGTTTTCCTGCCTGGGACTACTTCCTTCCTTATGAAACAGAACGCAAAGATAATTTAGCTGTGTAGAAATGTGTACTGGTGACTTATTTCAAAAGACTTGTGAGCAATTAYTTTAAAGAATAGGGTTGCCTTTACACTGTGCTCTTGCCACATGGTGCTCTTAAACTGCTACTAAGACATGCATCAGACATTGTGCCCTTCACTTACTGTGGGATATGAGTAAGTTGGTGAATCTATTGCATATATCAGCACTTYTGTGACAAACAGGAGTGACTAACCTAGGAGGAAGGTACATTAATACTTCTCATATCTCAGCTACCAGAGTCCAACTTAGAATGGCATGGTATTGCATAGTACTATATTTGTCTTACGTAGAAATACACAATGTAGCTAAATTACCACCACTGAGGGAAAAAAAAAAACAAACCAGTAAATGACAGCTATTTTGCAGACAAATAACTCCATACTGCAAGGGTGTAGGCATTGAGAAAGTGAGTCTGGACTGCTTTCAGTACAGTATTGCAGGAAATCCTGCAAAGTTGAAGAGAGGGAAAGGGGATTTTTTATTTAAAGAAACGGATTTTTTTTGTTCTCATTCACCCACGCATTCTCTTTTACTCATGTGTTAGTGGGTGCTGCAATTTGTGTCCCCATTGTCTAGGTGGGAACTGCGAGTGACGCTAGCTAATGCCTAGCAYGTCCTTTTCATGGCTTTTGGATTGTTCCTGATGCTGAGGCCAGGATATGACTTTTTCACTCTAAAAAAGTTGACACTAGCTGTAATTTTTTTTTTTCCTTCCTCCTGTCCCACTTTCAAAATTTATTAGCAATTGCTGCTGATTTTTTCCGAGCCTTTTTCTTTTTCTTCCCTTGCTGCAGTTTGTTTGGGTTTTTTTTTCCTTGTTTTCTTAGTATTTTTTCACCAAGACCAGGCTTCTTGAGAATAAACTGTGATGTTAGTATCTTGATGGTGTCAACAATTGTCATTCTTTTATGCCTTCTTATCCTTTCTTCCAATATTTTTATACCCTTAAGTTCCAATTCACATTTATTTATACCTTGTTTTCATTGCAAACCTCCACAATTTGTTACTGGGAAGAAGGTCTCATAGCAACACAGAAATTACAAATTTGAATCTGCAGCTTCTCTTGTAAAGCATGTGTCTTCAGACTGCTTTTTCTTATGGGTGCTTAGAGTGATTTGGACGCTTAGAAGAATTTCTTGTAACAAAATCTTATCAAAGAATAGTGTGCTTCATATGGCCTTCCCTGGGGTGCAGTGGAAAAGAGAACAAAACACACATTTTTGTGGAAAATATTATGCTAATGAAGGCAGTCTAAGAAGCTAAAGCAACTTGATTCAAACACTGTACACTTGCAAATGTAATATGGGTTCAAGAGAGGTAGAACTTTATTAAGATGGTAAAATTGTATCTTAAAGATTTCCAACACAACAAAGGGGATTTTGTATTTTAAAAAAACTGGGKTTTTTTTCATTCTCATTCACCCACATGTTCTCTTTTACTAATGTATTAGTGAGTGCTGCAATTTGTGTCCCCATTATCTAGGTAGGAGCTGGGAGTGACACTAGCTAACACCTAGCGCATCCTTTTCATGGCTTTTGGATTGTTCCTGATGCTGAGGCCAGGATGTGACTTTTTCACTCTAAAAAAGTTGACAGTAGCTATATTTTTTTTACCTTCATCCTGTCCCATCAAGGCCAGATTTCAGAGCCAAAATTATGTTTTGTAGAGTTCAGAAAATGGTAATATCTGTAACAAGAAAATATAGTGGCAATATTAATGCATATTGAAATTGGTTGGTATTTTGCCTTTGATTAGAGAAAGTCTAGATCAAATSATTTTTTTATAAATCCAGAAGATCACAGAATGTGTCACGCTGATATCTTTGCTAGGAAAGGTGCTAAACAGAATCCACACCTAGACTGGTATTTTTGCAAGGGATGCCTTGTAAACCTTTCYTAATGACTGTCCTCCTCTGCTGCTGGCAGTGGTGATTTGTCTGTTCTCTCAAATGTCAGTTAGYCAAAGATAAAGGAAGGACCTGAGCAGCAGGTATGTAATCTTCTCTTTATCTCTCCTTCAATATTTCAGGAGTTTTACTTTAAGTGTGGAGCACACCCAACCACTGACAGTGAAACATCTGTGGCTTTGAACCTCGTTACAACAAACAGCCGCAGTATCACATGTATAACATGCACAGATATTAGGTAAGTACAACAAAAATTGTCAGAGATGTACAGTCTCCGTGCTTCAGAGTACTTATCACTTCCAAAGAGCCTCTTTTTCTTTGCTGATTTTCCTTTTTAAAGGCTGGGGTTTTTTTTTCCCTGGTAGCATGGTGAAAAATGGGTCATATTTTCAGGTGTGTTATTTGTTTAGCTGGTAAAATTGCAGTTCATATTTTTGCACCTTAGTAATGTTGCAGGTGGAAATCTGACTGCTTTAGTTCTAACTAAAACCTCAAGGGCTCGAGATAGTGGCATAAGCTTGTAGATATTTTCTGCTAATATGTATTCAAGAACCTGGGAAAGAGCTGGATTTTTGAGAGGGACAGGCTGCTCCTGAAGAAATTAACTTCTTGGTGTTTGTTATATAAATCAAAGTGAAATGCATCTGTTCTCATGTTTGTGTTTATAGTAGTTTGAAATACTGTAGTCTATCTTTGCATATGGTATTTGAGCACATACATTCAAGAATATCTATTACTTGAAAATGCATGGATTAAAAACCAATTGCCTGAAAAAGACGGCTACCATTGTAGTGAAGAATTATCTGAAACACATTTATCTACTGATTAGGAGATATTTTATATGAAAATATAAAGAGAATTGTGAAATGGTAGTTGTTGGTCAGAAGGGAGAAATGAGAAAAGGCACTTGAACTCTGTACTGATTCATATGGTGTGTGTCTTCTGGAAAGGGCTGGTTTTGGAAGCATCCTTTGTGGTGCATTTACAGAATTGGCTCTTAGGTACAGATTAAACAAAGACCAAATATCAGTCTCTGTCAAATTGGTACATCAGCATTTTGCAGCAAGGGTGCAGACACCGGTACTCAAAAGTGGCTGGTTCTCCTGTCCCTTCTAAAAATTCCCTGGGCTAGAGAATGGTTTGKCTTACTGAAGTGCAGGCCCCTAGGGCATGTCTGTACTGCTAAATACAAGCAGGCCAAAGGCTGATCCCTAATCCCAAACCAGATGAAAATGCCTGACAGATGTCCTACACAGAGCTGTGTCAGCTGGTGCTTCATCAGAGCCAGCTTGGGTTGGTTGTGGAGCTGCAACCCAGCCATTGTAGATCTGCAGTGAAAGTACACTTTTTATCCAAGCAGTAAGGTGGAGTGGAAATAGGTTATTCATGTCACCATATTTCCTGTATGGGGCCCAGGAAGTCACAGAAGAGCTCACTGAAGAGCAGCAAAGGGGTAAAACTTGCTGAATAGCTGAGTTTTTGGAATAAACAGTACCTATCTCTGCGACCTGGGTCCACAGGGTTCTCAAGAACTCAAAGGATTTCTAGACAGCAGGAAAATTTGTCTGTTCTGAGAATTTAGTGTGGTTTTTTTTTTAAGTTCTCATTTAACAAAAAAACCACAACAAGCATTAAAAAAAAAAACCTCAAAAACAAAAAACCAAACTAAAACAAAAAAAAGAAACTAAGAAAACATAGGGAAAAAACTTGTCTAAAATCTCCTTTCTGGGTAAAACTAAAAGAAGCAAAATGTAAAAAATTTGTTCTGTCTTATCATGTCAAATCATGTCAAAATATTGATACACAGTTCTGTGATAGATCTAAATTTTTGAWAATGTATCGGTACATGAAATTCTGATTGTTTCAGAATTTAGATTTATTTTTTTTTAAGCCACAAAAGCCTTCCATGCACTTTTGTATAATACTAGACATTTGTAGGTGATACCAAAACCCAAGATACTATTTTACTACTTTATTTTTTGTATGGAAAATCTTGCAAGTTGTTAAAATAGAATTTCACATGTATCTTTGAGTGGGTGACATAATTTTCCAATTAAAGCTGTGCAAGAAATTGCTTTAGTTTCTGATTTTGTCTTTTACCAATTTTAAGGAGGGTCAAATGTAAGTTTTGACCATCGGAAAGAGCAAGATCATAGAATGAAAACATTTATCAGTTATGAAAAGGTCATTCTAAAATCTTGGGCGACTTAAAATATCTCCACTCAGTTTCTTTTTTTTTACTTTCTAATTCCTTTCTCCAACCTAACATTCTTGTAATATTTTTATGTAATTCCAAGAAATTACATAAACAGCCATTATCTTTTTACTTCAGTAAAAATATTTAAGTGATTGTATTGGAAATTACTTGCTAATACGCTTATGAAGTTGAAAAGTAGCATTTAGGGCACTTTGCAGTTTAGAGTATTTTGTGAAACCTACCTTCATCATTCTATAGCATTCATGTGAAAAAGAGGATTAACTGTATTCGGTACATTAGCTAGTACTTTGTATTAGCTTCACTATAGTTCTATAAGAAATTCATGTCTGTTCTTCGAAGTAGACTTTTCTTCCTTTTTTTCTGGAAAAAACCCTAAACCAGCAACAATACATCAGACAGGAAAAGATGACAACACAACATGGTACTATTTGCAATTTTCTTAAGTRTTTTTGTTTGCAGCAACATAAACCATAATTCTAGGTGTGTCCATTGATTTATCATTGACAATTAGTCCACCACAGGCAGAGTAATTAAGTTCCAAGATTCTTGGCACAGCATTTGTATGGTTTTAGCAAGGTTAGCAAAGCTTATAAATATCTTATATAAAGCAGTAGTGTACTCTGCTACATAGAAAAAATACAAAGTGGAAGCAATTATAGTCTATTGCCAGTTTTTATTCTTAAGTTTACATTAGATACACTTAGTTTGCCTTAGGTTTATATTTTATATAAATATTTTCATGCAAGTCTGACCACTGGAGTGAAATAGTTGAAAGCCAAACACCCTTGTAGGGCTCTGCTAAATCCATAGGCAGTATTCCATGTAGTGTAATGCCTTCCAATGTGTTCTGCTTATCTACAGTGGAGTTAGTGTGAATTGGCAGCCTTTATGCATTTTTTTTTCTGAAGCATTCAAGGTGATGGGTTGCTATTCTATGACTTTGAAGAAGCTTTAATAGGTTGAGCAAATGGCTGGAAGTTGAAACAAATACTAAAACTGTGCAATCCTCAAGGGAAGATCTGCTTTTGTCAACTGTTTCCAGTAGAAATAACATCAAAAGGGGTTAGGAATACCCCAGGGTACCCATAAATCAGGCTTAGGAATAACAGCAGTTTTAAGCAGTGTAAAAATAAAATGTGTAGAACAGAAATGCCTCACGTCATCTTTCACGAACTCGGTAGGGTACAATTCCTAAAGGCACCATTATTTTTAGCTTTCAGCAGATACCGATAAGTGTAAAAGATATAGGACATACTGTCACGTAATAGGTAGGAAGAATTCTCYAGAAGGAACAGAATTTSTTGTTGTGTTATCAGATTTTTTTTATAATSTAATAAATCCCTGCTTCATAGTCTTGAACAAAGAAATGTTTTGCTTTGTTTAAACATTGGAATCTTTTATATGCTTTTCTGCTCTTTGGACTTTCTAATACTGGAGTTGGGAGTGAAAACTTCTGCTAGTGGTGATAGTAGTGCATTTGCTAGTTACTCTTCAAGGGTAACTGTGGTGTAATGTCTTTGTCACAGTTCTTTTCAGGCAAATCARTTTGGACTGTGATCACATTAAGTTCCATGGGCAGGAGAGTAATGGAGAAGGTCAGTACTGAGAGGGGGAAAAAAGTGAGTGTACTCTAGGAAGTCCTGTTGGAAATTCAGTGGGCAGTTCTCTTCTGCTTCCGACAGTAAAGAATGAAGGGCTGCATGTTGTTGGAAATAGGAGTGTGTTAATCTGGTTTGCATGGGGTTACTTTGGGCCTCCAAAGCTTCTCACTAACTCTTTGACATCTTTTTCAGTCTTTTTTTTTCCGAAGTCAAAATACAAGTTAGAAATGTTTTCCCTCCAGCAGCAGTTTGTGACGTTTTCCTATCACTCCTGCTTGCYCATTTCCTCTATTGTAGAGTCAGAATTGAGACAGATGAGGGGTTTTTTTTGTTTTGGTTTGGGTTTTTTGGGTTTTTTTGTTGTTTTTTGGGGGTTTTTTGTTTGTTTTTTGTTGGTTTTGGTTTGGTTGAGTTTTTTTGTTTTGGTTTTTTTGTTCTTGCTGGTTTTTTTTCAATGGGATAGTGTTCCTAAATTTGTAAAGGATAAAATTGTTTGCTTCTCAATGAATACATATGTAAATGATTGTCTGTTGTGGCTTTTACCTGTGGGTTTTGTATGCCATAAGAAGACCATCTCCCCAAGTTTTTTATGGGGATTAGGGTTTTTTCTGATTTCCTCTTTTGGATTTGAATCTTTATGATGTTATTGTTGATATAGGTGTGCCGTGTTCCTTATTGACCTACATTTTGTACTGTTTTGTGCATTAATGTTGTACATTGCTTTGAAGTAAAATATTTGTTAAATTGCAGTTTAAATATTGTTTACAGACACCTGAAATATTTTGCCTTGTCTTTCTTTCTCCTTGTAGAAGATATATGGTATTAATGCAGGTAAAAAAAAGAGTATTAGAGGAAGAATACAACAGTGACTATGACAAGTGGATGAGGCATCAGGTCAGCCATGGCATTCAAAATCTTTACATTACAAATAATTCCAGAATCTTTATTTGATTATTTGAATCCAGTGCTACAGCTGAAGAGACAATTTGCCAAATTCAGCTTTTGACAGAGATCCACTAATTAGCTCAGTTGGTTAGTGTGGTGCTAATGCCAGGTTTGTGGGTTTGATCCCTGTWCAGGCCATTCACATAAAAATTGATCTTAATGATTCTTGTAAGTCTCTTTCRACTCAGAATATTCTGTGATTTGTTTGAGAGCTGTTAACATTTTCTTAGTGAAGAAGCTGYAGTGCAAGTTTGATTTAGGTCAATTTTGCTGTTATTTGGAGGGATTTTTATCAGGGACTTTCTGTTATTTTCTGACATGAAAATGCAGACTATGCCCATTAAAAGACATCACTCATAGGATGTTTTCAGGAGGGTAAATAGTACCTTATTCTAGACATATAACTACTATTTCTCTTTGCTTCTGGGACRTAGAATTCTAAATTTACCCTTTTGGGCCATTATAATCCAAGCAAGTTATTAAATCTATATTTAGCTATTCTTTTTTGAAGTACTTTTTCCCTCCCTGTAACCCATCTTGATAATATGGTCTCTGCTCCAAATCTCTGTTAAATTATGTTGTCTTTATACTATTGGGTCTTTATATACCTTGARTAGTTCAAAGAGGAGTGGAAAAAGATTGTGCTAAGAATTAAATCTACTTTGTTTAAGCACTATGACCGTCAGGGACAATGTCTACTGCTTTATTCCCTAATGTTCCTTAAATTAATGAGATTTCTTAAGAATCACTTATTTAAAGCAGGAAATTAGATATAAAACTAAGAACTGCTACTAATTGATTTAGAGCTTTTTTTTTCTTTTCCCCAATGAGGTAACTTATAGAATACTCTTGTTACAGCTGTAATATTTGAGTTTTGATACAAGCAAAACCATACAGAAAAACCTTTTGTTGAGAATTCAGGTGATTTTTTGAAATGTGAACCGAGTCTGATAATGCCAGTAAGTGACCTTCATTTCCTCTGAGCTGCACAGTGTGGTTTTGAGACTCAAACACTTCTACCTTGAGCTGCTGGAAGATGTGCCTTGTGCATGAAAYTCAGTTGCCTTAATCTTTCTCTTGAGTTATAATCACTAGAATACAGCAGCCCCCTATGGCAATGACAGGACAGCAGTGCAGTTCTTACTGCTCTGCCTCTGAATCTGTTAAGTTCTGCACTGCAGCTGCATCTCGGTGAGACAGCTTCAGCTTCAACACATCTGGGAACAGAAGAGTGCATTGCCACAACTATTGCACTCTCACATTGCACATATCCTCTGCCAGCAGGGGACAAGTGAGGAGGATTTTATACAACCTCACTTGTGTCCTATGCTGGACATAAAGCATGAATTTCTCTTCATCTGGGAGARTAAAGCCTGCCTACCTTTCCTTCTTTATGAGGCTGAGGATTTTTTTCTATGTCATTCCTTTGCTTGGCATAAATCTTAGTGTACAGTTGACAGAAAGGACAAATGGAAATGAATGTTTTGACTGCTTGCTGATTTTTATTTTTTTTTTAATTTGCCCACGTTTGTGAATATAAATATAATATTGTGTGTGGTGTTATCTGAGTGCTTGAAACAGCCATGAGTGAGGATTTTTATGTCACAAATGAAGCTCATTTCTGAATTGAATATATTTCAATAATGTGCATCTCCTGATACACCTGGGATAAAAGAAACGTCATGAATTTCATTTTGTGTTTGACATTTCACCTRAAGCCTGCAGATTCCAGAATATTGCCGACAGGGTCTATATTATATGTTGTATGTTCTCTCTAATTTGTGGTGATTACTACAGTGAGGTGTTTTTGTACATTTCTTCACTTCCGTATTTCATTCATGTTGTGAGACACAAAGACTTAAAAGTTTAAATTATTTGGGATGAGTCAGTAGCTTTAGTGTGTCAGGTACCCAAGYGTAACCACATCCAAGATTTCATGAACCTCACTTCCAAAATGTTCTGAAGAAACCTGAGTATGAATACTTGCATATAATCAATGAAAAATGATAGCTAATGAATGTTATTCTGTTGAAGTATTGTAAATTTAATTGTGAAAGTTAGAATAKATTTGCAATGTCCAAGAAAAGCAGAGTAGCTAATGTTTTTAAAACCTTGTTCAAAGAGATTCTTTTGCATGCCCCCAGTGTTTTCTCCCATAGATATTTGCAGGTTCAGATGTCTGGGACTTTCTTTTCCTTCTTTTTAAAATGAACTTAACATGAAAGACAAAACATTTTCATCTCTGGTTAGTTTTGCTTCAGGCAAGGTTAGTAATAGCTGAATATTTTCACCATCTGATAGTGGTGTAGTGACCTATGAGAATTGTTATTGGAGGTCACAATCCAGTTGTCTTTGGAGAGATATCTATATTGCAAAGGCACCATCACAAGTAATACTAATTAGCAAGCCTCATCCTTTCAGCAGAGACCTGAGGTCTGAAGGAACAAGGTAAACAGAYTGCAGAGATGTTCCTTTCAGGCCTCAACTGAGGCATTGAGGTTTTRGGAAGAACTCAGCTGTTGCTCTCTGCTGAGCAGCCAATGGTTTGGCATCATTTACTTCAGTAAGGGGAAAGAATGGAAAACTTTTGTGAAGGATGTGGTTGGCTTTTACAACAAAATAAGGAAACAAGAGTGAAAATATCCAAGAAAGAATGAAGCTGCCGAGGAGCAAAAACSTAAATATGCACCTAACAGAATAATTTCATTTGCAGAAACTTAGGAAAAATTGAAAATAGCAGTGTTGGGCAAATGTGCCAGGACATAACTTCTGAAATCAAATACATGAAGGACTATTCATAAGACAGAGAACCTGTCATAATATGTAAAGAACTTTATGTTACTTGATACTTCATAGAGTCACTTAATGATCCTATATGGAACACTGTCTGCTGTCCTGGGTAGTGTCTTGGAGAGCTATTCAGTTCCTCAGTCAAATAGCTYGATAGGAATTGTTATCATATTTCAAAAATGCATAATTCAGATCAGCATTTTGATGGAATTTGGTGGCAAGTGTTTATACCCTGTTTTCAATTGATGTCTAGGGCAAGGTACTACTCTCAAATTCTATAACTATATTTTTGATGTGTAACACATTTGGGAGCTTATGGGTACAAAATTTTGGGAAAAAAGGGAGGAATTGAAGAATATGTTGGAGAAATATGTTCATTTGTGTACATGTAATAAATAGGGACACCTAGTGCTATATTTCTCTCTAAATCATGGTGTAGAATGAATTGTCATAGCAGAGTACTGACTGACAAAAGTATAAGGAAAATATTTCACACATTTTCTACTGACAGTCTGCACTGAGCATGCAAACCTCTTGGTACACTGCAGTCTTGATGGACCTGTAATGGAATTTAATAATTAGAATTAGTTTTTTTGCTTTTTACTTATCATCTCASAATCATTGATAGCTCTCTTCCCTCTTGTTAATTCTTTGGATGCTGTTGAAGTTTGCTTCTGGAAACAAAACTCTGAAGGCAGTCTTAGAGTCTGTTACTTATTTTGTTCTGTAGGAGAAACCAGTTAGGATCTAAATTTTTTAGATCTTCAGGGAAATTCCTTTTTCCTCCTGATGAATGTATTTGTATAAAAYTTCATTTAGTAAACTTAATTATATSTTTACTTTAAAATATAGCAATTTTGGAATAGTAAATTATTGCAATAATGTTGTATACTGATAAATGATAGTGAAAATTTTAGTGTGAATTGTGCTGTGATGCATTAAGTTCTTTATCAACTAAGTTACCAGCACAATTCAAGTTTCCTTATAAAGGGAAAATCCAGGGCATGTTTCAGGCGGGAGCATAGAAAGTAAATTCAGTCCCTTAGTGGAAAATAGACAAAAGTCGAGTTGTTAATACGTAACTGTTAGGAACTTGATGCAAAAAGATGCTGATTTGCAGTGTGGTTTGAAAATGACAAGAAATACATCATAATCAAAGTAGATCAAAATCTGTWAAGTTCTGTCAATATCTGTGACATAGTAAGGAAGCTGTGTGCAGACATTTGAAAATAGATGAAAATGCACACAATTAATGATTGTATGCAATTATTAATAATTTTCCCAGTACAAGTTTGTAAATGGTAGTGATGTGCACTACCATTTACATGCTGATGGCATGTCAATGTAGGAATACTACTATAAAAATGACACCAATAAAACCACATTTTTATATTGTTACAAACTCCTTTGCTAAGACTTGTACTTTCACTTGACATGTTTGTTTTAGTTTATGTTAAAGTAATTCCATATCATTGTACATTGAAAGACAGYAAGCAGGATGAAAACAAGTACATTTGTCTATCAAAAGTGTTTGAATTATTTCTTTATATTTTGCCAATTACACTGACATAACTTTCTCTTGCTGAGGGAATAAGTCTTATAGCTGATCTCTAAAGATTGACTGTGACTGTGGTTGGACCTGCTCCTGAAATAGTTCAGTGGTAGTGAAGTGAATAAAATAGTAGAGAAAATGTTTTGCTGGATAGCAAGATAAGGGAAAAATGATACCTACTCTACTGGAGACTTCTCTGCTGAAAAAGTTACTGTAAGTGTTGCTTTTCTGTGCAGAGATTTCAGAGGTTTTCTRCCACAGCAAGATTTTACAAAATCCTCCTCTGAGTCACTTTGTTTTGCTTTCCTTTAAGGGTATCTGCTCTTACATGTTTACTAAGTGAAATGGATTTTTGATTAATRTTCCATACATATTTATATATAATACRTAYGTGTGTGCGTATACATATATACATTCTTATGTATGTGTACTTGTKTCGTTCTTTGTCTTTCTTCTCTACAAGCAATCTTCAGTTATTTGAAGTACGTTACATTTATGAATGTTTTCCCCCAACGCTATTCTTATTTCACTTTACAAGGGAGACAAATCTGCCCATATTTCTGGTGATGGTAGGAACCAGACTGTGCTCYTTTGGCATGCAAATTCCATCTGCATTTTACAAATTACTCTTTCTTTTTTATTTTGTTTGAAGCAACAAATAGAACATTCCTACCACTTCCCATAAGGTATGTTCTGTGTAACCACTAAAGGCAGTGTCAGCCAAATAGCTGCCAAGAAAACCAGGACCAGCCTACTGATGTGCACAGTGCAGGAAAGATGACTGCACTCAGATGTCACCTCTGTGAAATCTGTCCRACCTCTTTGGAAGCAGGCTGACAGCGCTGATGTCAATCTTGAACTCCACTCATGAGCAAGACTATGCCTTTGCTCCCTATGGATTCTCTAACCTTGCTGGAGTTTATTGGATTTCCTGAAAAAAGAAGTTATATTTATTCCCTTTTGCTATATGTGCCTCAAAAGGTGTCAGAGCATGTCCTGATCAGAAAGCAGGTGGTGAGAGTGATTCTGCAATATGGTTCAGTCTGGTTATATAAAATAGAAAACAGCTTCACAAAGTCAGTTATCCAGTTCAATGCATTTGTAATTTAATTTTGTATTTAAAGTAAAATAACAAAACAAAAGACAAAGAGCATTTTAAAGACCCTCATCATTGAAGTTTTGAAGAATAGCTCTTTTTCTCTCTTGTCCTTCAAATATATCCATAATTTCAGGCAAAATAGTCATCATTGTTTTGTGAGGACATAGTTATGCATGTATCTGCTAAATTCATTTTAATTAAAAAGACATTTCTTTCACCTTGACCCTTTAGACTTTGATTATGCAAACAGTTTTGTGCGTTTGTGTAATTTTTTTGTTRTATAAGTGTTTGCAGGTTAAGATTTATGTGCTGCATAACTGCAGATCATTTTCACATAAATAGAACTATGACTTTTCCAGAAATAAGTATCTTCTACAGATGCACAGCCTGTCCCTCTTGCATTCAGCTGTGACCTTGAAAACTKATTAACAAAATAGTACTCTAAGGGATGCAAGGCTTCACATAAAGCAAGTGAAGCATGTACAGGCCCTWGAGGGGTGCTTAGAGTATCTCATAGACTCTAATGGTAATTCCTTTCTCTTTTAAAGCCATTAGGTGATTCTGGCTTGAGGCAATCCATAGTACTTTTCTCTTTATTTAATTTTTGTGCCACAGATTTTATGAATTATCTTATTACAATCTCTTTTTCATGTTTCAAAGACAAAGTGTATCTGTCTTTATGTCTGGTATCTATATGTATGTATATATGTATCTATAGGTGTGTCTGGGGTCTATGTATCTAAGTGTCTTCTTTAGCTACTCAGATATTTTGGGTTGTTTTATTGATTTTACATGGCATAAACTTTGGCACAGTAAGAGGATGAAAAGTTAAGTAGAGTTATGATTGTCTAAACCTGAAAACAAAGTGGTGCTTATGAAAAGCATGTAGAGTGCCCTGCATTTAAGACCTCATTTCCTTAGGCAGGAAGGAGGACTATTTGAAAATATGCCATTTTCTACATTCCGAAAAGTAGTACATTTATAGTTATTTAGTAACATTGGCAAGCTTTGAAAACCTGGTTTCAAAACATAATTTATTCATGAATTAGAGACTTGTAGATTATTGTACTTTTGACTTTCTCACTCTCTATGTTTGTACTTGAATTATGTTTTGGTTAATGAAACACGACCTTCTGGAAGTCAGAATTGAGAAATAAAATACAATTTAAAGCATCCTACACATCCCTCTCAATCTTGCTACCAATTTTTGTGTCTTTAGAATCAAATTTATGTTACATGAACAGGGATATAAGGTATTGTTTATTAAGTCATTAAACTAGTAGAAGGCATTAAAAGTATTTTTGCAAGTGATAAAATAAAAAACAGAAGGCAAGACTAAATAGTAGGTCATCTTAAACATCTGTAATGTGCCAAGGTACAGAAGTATAAAATGTAGCATTGCCTGCATTCATGCTTTTTGCATTCCTTGTTAAAAAAAATCTGGTACCAAAAGTGGAGACAGTTTTTTTGGGTTTTTAGTCTCTCAAAGTTAAGGAGTTCCAGTTTCTGAAGCTAGGAGGAGTCAGGATAATATACAGATGATAGTTGGCCACTTGCCAACTTCTGCTCTGGTAATGCCCTTCTCTATCTGGGACAAAGAGATTGAATCTCCTGAGAATTTTTGGTTTTCTTCTTTGTTTTTTCTTTCTCTAATTTCTTCATTTAGTATAATGTGCTGTTCGTAATAGCAAGGAATAAAATATTTCTATCAAGGTGTCCTACTGTGCTGTTAGAGTCTCTATGGTGGTTTCAGTTCTGCAGAACATTTAGAACCAAACTGTGACCTCAAATCAGTGAGTAGTTAAACCTGTGCTTGCTGCATCTGAATAATCCTATCAAAACCAACAGGGTATAAATGCAGGTCTATGTGCTTTGCTTGGTCAGAGCCCAGACTCATTCAGTCTAATCATCCTGCACTTTCTGAGTGATATCCTCCAAGAAGTAGTCATGGAATGTCTTTAATGAGTCTCTCAGTGTGAGGTAGGATTCATAATGCTTTTCATCACAGGAAGCAGAGTGAATATTCATGGGGGGTTTGTTTTTCTTTTTTTTGAGAATAAGACAGTTCTGGAAATGTCTGCTGTCATGAGAATGAATTTCACTGGAAAGAGCTCTTGTCTCAACCCTTAGATGTCTTTTCTGRTTATCTGAGCTAATCTGTATGCATATGAAAAATTTGTTTTGTTTTATTTATCTTCCAYTTTTCTGGATGTCCTGGTGCCTTGTAATGACCTCCTGTTTTCAGAGAGGTGTTTATGGTTTTGATCATAGTGTCTCAGAGCTTCCTGTTTTCTAGAAAATACATTATCCATATTTGCAGTTCAGATGGTGTTTATCTAAGGCTTCAAGAATTAAGGCTAGTACTAAACATGTTAGAAATGTTTCTGATGAAAGTGATTGTTTTTCTAACATGTTGAACAATATTATTGGCCTTTCAAAATATGTTACAGAATTTAGCATTCCTTTGGATTCTAGTTGCTGATCAGGAAGTAGGATACTATTACTCTGTGTTCATGTTCCTTTCCTTTTTTTGAGTTTGTTTGTTCTTTTCCAAATGTATGAATRTGTTATTTCTTCTTTTTCTACAAGATTCATAAGATTCTGTTAAGCTCCTAAGGAAGTCAGGAGAATATCCTTTTAATTCTTTTCTTCCCTTGTCTCTTTCCTTCYCCCTGCTGTGTTTAATAGATTCTGCAAAGAATATTTTTTTTTTAGTCGAAGGAAAAAAAAGGAAAGGAGGAAAAAGAGAATGAAGGCTTTACATGAGATCTGCCCAGAATGTTCAAGAGGTCATTTTTGATACCAGAAAGCGTCTTTACTTTTTTTGTTTTAAAATAAAATTATTTTCTAATTGTTTTATACAGGCAGTACACAGTCATGTAGTTGAATTTTACTGTAAGAAATTTTATTTTAAATGCAGTATGAAGCAGATTGGGCAGTATTGAATTGACSTTGGTTTTAAGTGCTAATGTTAAGTAATAGTTTTTGATACTTGGGCAGAGTATTCCATTAAAATGGCTATCGTTAAAAAAAATTTTTGACTTAGCATTTAATAATATCTGTGTTATTGTTTGCCAAATGCCGGAGTGAAAAACATCCTACAGGTAAAAACATTTATATTCTGAATTGTTGGGGTTTTTTTAACCTTCAGTAGCATTTTTAACTTTGCATTGCAGTTTTATTTATTTTATTTTAGCGTGACTTTTCCTACTGTGTGTATAATCATATGCCAGTGTAAGATTGATTCTGCAAAGCTTTGAGTACTCAAGTTCTAGAACAGGATGTTGTTTAAACATATGCTTGACTTTGAACATGTGTGTCGTGGCTAAATATTCCAACAGAAGAATGCTTATCTTCATTAGCTTTTTTTTTTTCAGTTACCCCTTACAAGTTTATTCTTCTCTAATAGCTTATCTTATCAAGGTTACATCATAATATCTGAATTTTTAGAGCAAAGGTACACAGATACCATAAGAGGAGGTATTTGCAAAACCTCAGTGGGGGTAACTGTCTGTCTCCAAGTGCATGAGTTTCAAGACCTGAGGCAGACAAAATACAAAACTGATTTGGGAACTAAAAATTGGAGCATTCTTTCCTAGTTTGGATATTGGAAATTCTCTTGTGGATGTTTCTTTTTAAAAAATAACTCTTGGTCTCCATACACTATCATGTTTGTCTGATATTTAAAATTTATTTGCTCCTTTTCTTAAATTTAATTAGAGTGGAGTTACAGTACCAGTTAGTACCATAGACATGAAGCATCAATGGTTTGTAGGAAAAAAATGGTTATTTAACTAACAGCAGAAACCAGAGAAGTAACAACTTGATCTACACTCACTTGCCTGTAGGTGAAATATTCTGTACGTATTGACATGCAGTCCACTTTGTGCCTTGCATTTCTGAAAGGCTGCTTGTGTAACTGGCATTGCAATAGCTSCAAGTGGAAAGGAAAATAAATGAATGAAGACTTTCCAAACTCAGACCTRTACTAACATTTTTTGAGTGTTCATTGCCTGTCAGAGAAAAAAATACTGAGGACATGACCACAACAATTTTAAAAAAAATTTTACCAGTGCTGAAGAGCACAAATGCATGAAACCACTACAYCTGTATGAGGTTTCTTCAAATACTTTGATATTGCTTGTGAAAATTGAGCAATCATTCAGCGATGATGTGTTGAATACTGTGAGGTGGAATGAGTATCTTTTGCACGTTAAAGGTTTTCATATACTGCGGCTTGACTGATGCTCCAAGCATTCCAAACCTTTTATTGCAGAAAGATGTGCYATCAGGTTGGGTCTGATGATGCCAGCTGCTTCCCTTTGTGCTCAAAGAAATATTGGAAGGCTTGCTTGCTTGTCTTCTTCAAGGTTTGACTTACAGCACAGCAAAATGAGGAAGCCTACTTTTTCCTAACTGTGGGACCTTGATAAATTATAATTTTCCCATGCAGAACAGCCTCTTGTTTTTCAACATTTTGCWGATGTGAGAAGTTTGTCTGTATGGTTGCAGTCATTATGTGGTTTTTTTCATTCATGCAACTTTGCTGTTTTGCTCAGCTAGTGCAGCTAGTATAAAATTGGCATGACTTCACTGAATCAGCTAACACATAGGTGGCTGGCTGCTTGCAAATTGTTGGAAGAGGCAAGCAGCCAGCAAGGGTTGTTGCATAGCCAAGAATATAGTAAAGAAAAATTTTAGGTTTTAAAGTAAGATTTGTCACTGTTCATTCTTGGCGAATTCTTTCACAGTGAAAATAAATATCTGGTCAAAAGTTGTTAAACCAATCAAAGTATGCATGGAGAAAATTGCAAATGTTTTTATCCCTTGCTTCAAAAGATTTAAAGGATTTCTTGCCAGTGTGGGACTAGGGATTAAGTATCACATTCTAATGAGAATGTTAACTGCTGCCATGGGATTTTGATTCTGGGTTTGAGGCCCAGTGCAGAGAGTTCTGTAGGGTTTAATGGTTGGTTTGTTTTGRTTTTGTTTCTGTAAAAAGATATCTTTTCTGTATTGTGCTTTTACCAGAAAGGATTCAGAAAATATTTGTCTGAAAAACTGGCTGCTTGGACAAAATTRCTTACAATTTCAGAAAAGGAGATAAAAAACAAAACAGTTAACATCATCATCCTTATTAATTCCAAGACAAAGAATTTTAAAGATAGTGGAAAGTTGCATTCAACTATGTTTTTATACACAATATGACAGTTCATAGATGCAACATTGAAGGATCTAAAGAAAAATAAATTTTGGATCTTCATAAGTTTTAATTCAAGTGACATTATTTTCCTTAGCCTGCTTTACTGCTATCAGATTCTTGATGCTTTGTTGCTTTAGTGTGCTTATGCTTGAGTATGTTCTCCCTGTCTCTGCYAAGTACCTACCTCTCCAACTCGTTCTACTATGAAAGTCCAGACTTAATTTCTTCTTACATTTGTAAGTTTTTCCTTTTTATAAACCACCCCAGAGTTCTAGTGTATTTGTATTTGATTGGCAACTTCCAGTTATGTTTATTTGATTTTAAAAAAACCAAGGCAATTAGAAAGTTTTATGGAGTGAAATATTTTATGTGCTGATTTTATGAGTATAGCTTTATTGTCATAATCTTAAATGACAATGACATGAATTTTCTCTGCTGGGTGAGTTATTAACAACTTCTCAACTCCTGCCTTCAGAATAATCTTTTTTTTTATTTTATTTTATTCTGCTTTTCTAAATCTCTTTTAATGATGCCTTCTAGGTAAAGAGATCATTTCATGGGAACTTCTGAAAACAGAGCTTTGTGACTGAAGCTTTGCTTTGTGACCTACATGTATATTTTGACAATCAAGGTTGTTGAAATACTTTTGTCCTTCARGAGAGTAAAATAAATAATTTACAAAGCAGATTTTAACCAAATACCAAAAACGAGATAGATTTACCTTGGAATGTAAAGTCTTATTAAATTAAATGCCTAATAATTGAGTCGAMTATAAAGCTGCAATTCTCATGGGTGTGAGATGCTGCAGCAGTGAAGATAATGCTTGCCAAGGTACACCACAAAAGCAGATTGATCTCCTGCATTCATTTGTGTACTTCTTTACATTTTATCTAGACAGACCATTCTAGTGACCAGAATCACATCCAGCTTGGTGCTAACTACAGAATTGGGCCCTTTGCTTCATGCTTCTTTATATCCCAAAACATAGCTTTTCRTAATGTCACATATACCAGATTTAGACACATGGGATCAGAAATAGGAGGGAAAAAAAAGACCAAACCCAAAGAAACAAAAACAAAAAACCCCCAACAACCAACAAAACTGTTAAGCTTATCAAGATTACCTTTCCAGTGTAAAATTATTCTGTAAGAAAGCCCCTGAAGTTTTGTCTAGATTAAAAGACTCGTTAGAATGGGACCTGTGGAATATCCTGTTCAAATTCGTATTCTACATCTTTGTAAGTTTTACCTTGAAGAATTCTTTTTGTTTTTTACCCTAAAGTTTCTGATACTCCATTTTACGTAACTGTTTCTTAGTAAACAATATGTAATTTAGTTATTCGCCACTGTCAGATGGCTGTAGAAGAGTATATTTTGCAGTTGGTGATTCTCAGTCCCAAAACAATAGGCATGCTTTCTTTTAAAACTACAGCTTGGTTTTAGTTTGGGTTTTTTTTGCCCTTTCTCTTTATATCTCTCATATGTATTTATATTTTCCTTCTCTTTATACCTCTCATATATATTTAATCTGCTTCTCTGGACTAGATTGACGTCTTTTTATCTATTGTCATATTAGACTTTTTTCTCTATTTTCTTCTCTTAATTCTCTGCATTTTATGTGAGCTTACATTGTTTGATTTGAACTAAAAGTAAAATGCTTTAAACAGAAAATTTCATCCCATTTGAGGTTTATTTACTGTCTGGAGCTCTATTTACCCTGAGCACATGAAAATTATTTCCATGTGAATCGTCATGTAGCATTTGGATTTGAAGCTAAGCTTGACCAACTTCYAGGTAACAACTTTTGACAAAAAAAGTTATTCATATTTCATTTTTTAGAGCCACAAAAATAATTTACTCTTCTCCAGTAAATAYCTTCTTGGAGATTGTGCAGATTTGGCTTTTCACTTTTGCTACTTCATTATGTCTTTTTTTTTTCCCGTCTTTGATAGATTTCATCTGYCCTGTCTTCATTTCAAATTCATTGCAGTGACTGACCATTCATTTGAAAAATTAACTTAAAATTCCCGTATGTCCTCTCTGAACTGAACTGAGTTCTGTTCTTCACTGTTTCCAAATTTCTGTAAGAATCTGTTTCTCYAAATAGTTAGCACTTTTAGATGTTGGATTGGAGTTCCAAAAACCCAGTTCTATGACAATTTTGTATTTGAAGTATGGCTAAATGAAATAGCATAGTTTTTTCAGCTTTTAACTTAGTGTTACAAAATTAARATACAAGAGACTTCATAAGCACTATAATTTTGTGGGTGATTGAGCTGAGTATGAGCACTTTTAATTTAGTAGACAGTAGGAAATGGACATAGAGACAAAACTACCATGTATATCTTCTTTTCTGTTTTCATTTTTTCTTACTGTACATCCCACAGCAGTACTCCATTCAAAGTTTGGGCTCAAACAATAGTAGTAGTCTTCTAAAATGTTACCACTGCCCCCTGCATTTTAGAAGTTAAGTGCCTTACTTTCTCCAGTAATTGATTTCTAGCTAAACTATTGTTAGGCTTAAAAAAAAAATTCTCATTTTCTTTCTTATCTTAGATTATTGTTAGGGATGTATTATTCTTATTGTTCTTTTYCATAATAATTTTCAGATATGTGTTCTTCCAGAAACTTAGCAATCACGCTTCCGTTCATAATCAGTCCATAATCAGTCTGTGATGTGTTGTGTGTGGTGAGAATATCACTGACTAGAGAACTTTGCTGTTGCTGGCAGTGTCTGAAGAGAGATCATTTTTGTATCACTCTGTGCATTGTCCAGATTGTTGGACATGTGTATATGGRCATCCCATAAAGACAGCACTAAGAGTCTCAGCATAAGGAAAAATGTTTCTGCTTCTCACTAAGGAATCTGACTACTCAGATGTGAAGTAAATAGTGCATGCATTTTGCACTATTTTTCAGYTCCATCCAGGATATAGAAAGGTTCTTCACATGCCAAGTCCATATGAGCTGATCCTGGGTATCATTTATTGAAAACTAAAGAATTACCAATTTGCAATGATGTTTCCGAACTTTGTCTCCTTGACTTCCTTAGAGTCCTGTTTCTTGGAATGTATCCATGCTGCAGATGCTGTATTACAGGAATTTCAGTTTATGGTGACAATCCTGTGTTTCCTGTTGTTTTGGTCTCATACTTTTGATGAGTCAGCCAACTAACATGGAAGACGTGTTTGTGAAAAAATGCAGCAGAAGCAGCTCAGATATTCTTCATGTAAATGAGGTAGTGACTGAGATATAGGATGTGTGTCGCTGTAAAAGGCAATGTTCTTGTAGCTGAGATGAAATTCAGAGAGTTTTGGACACTTGTGTGTTTCAGCAGCAGCCTGCAGAAGGCATGGGGAACAGCTGGATAGTGAGTATTCATTTGCTGAGGCAAAAGCAGGTTTAAACAACCATTACTTTGATGCCACAGCCAATGGTGTATCAGCTAGACCAACTAATTTTTATATAGGTAGGAACATATTTTAAATTAACCTGTGTAGCGTTTTATTTTGGGAATTGTTGAAAACATCCCTCACTGAAGAAGTAATTTCTGCTTCAGTTTTTTTTCTGAACAGCTCACAAATCAGTGCAAGGCACATTTCACACTCGATGTGAAAAGTCATAGCTCTTCATTTTATGGCAGGGATTTTCATGGACAGACAAGGAAAGTCAGACTAACTCATCCTTTCTAAAAGATGGATTTCTAGTTCAGAGAAGCAACATTMTAAAATGTGCCTAAATATACTTTTCTTTCATTAGTAAAATATTAAGGAAATGTGTGGATATGAAGAATTAAGGTCTCTTACACTGTGAAAGATGAGGTCTTGTGGGACATCTTGCTTTCATGAGGCAAAGCACTGGAGGAGAGACAGTGCCAATGAGGTTGCTTTCTCTTTGGCACATAGACAAGCAGCCCTGTCTATGTGCCAAAACCGTAAGCATCAGTAGATTGATTAAACTGGCTCTCCCTGAGTCCATACTTGCATTTTTTTTGAAAGTCTGTAAGATTAGAAACAAGGGTTTTCAAAAAACCCATACAGGTGAGTCTGGTAATGGTGCTTCACAAGGGCAAGGTTGATACTGGAGTCCTTTTCTTGTGAGGTGCATTTGCTGACCCATATGGCAAGACACAATTCTGGAAGAGGGGAGTACCTTGTACATTTGGTTGCACCTCTCATGCCCTCTTCTTAAACAATCAATTACTGTTTATTATGATGGGAAATAATAATGCTTAAAAAAACATAAGTAACTCAGAGTAATCAGCTGCTTTGCAGGCAGACAYTTCCTGAGTTCCCTGGGGTTTCTATCAGCAAACTGTAGTAATGATGCTGATTTGCACAGAGCTATTGTTTCAGCTGTAAATACCTGAATTGATTACCCAGGAGCCCTGGTCTCAGTGTAGCATTGTTTTCCTTTGTTCTTCATTGTGTTAGGTATCCTGCATAGCAGGGGGCCTGTAACCACGGCAGAGTCACCTTGGGACTCCAAGTATGGTAATCTAAATGAATTCTTTGTTACTGTAAATGACAAACAGAACAACAGCAGCCTGCTGCCACTTTTATAAATATGTATGGTTTACCTGCCAATGAAATTATGGTGAGGGATAGATCAAAGTAAATTAGTACTTGTCAAGCAAATTTGATTAGTCATTTTGGACTTTAATTTTATTCCTTTTTCTCAGATTTGTGACGCAGTAACTAAATTAATGGTTTTGCTCTCCTTATAGGCAAAGCTGCTGATCTAAAAGCTGGTTTCAGAAAATGCAGCATTGACAAGTGATTGTTTTATACAGACCATCTTCATGCCACATCTGGTGCACATGTAGTGCCCGTAGTGTTGGTGTGYGCTTGTGCATGGTGAGGAGTGAGCTCTGTCCTGTGTACTTCTGCACAGTGCTGGTTGTGCAASAGAAAACCTCTGCTCTCTTCTAGTTCTTGCAGTAGGACTGCTCTCCTCACCCACCTCTTCTCTCTTTTTCCTTGTACAATGGAAAATTCTGGTTCAGCCTCACTTTAAGGYGGCTGAAATATTCCAAGAAGCCATCAGCATTTCCTTGTTTTTGGYTTCGTCCTGTAATTATCACTTTGCAAACAAGACCTCTTTATAGCAGGTGGTGTCTCTTCACCTTAAAATAGTCTCAGACAATAAATTATCTACCAGACAAAACAATTATTTTCTACTGTCTTCACATGCCCTGAAAATATCTGAAAACASGCACTTGACAAGAAATATTCCTATGAAGATCAGAGATGAGAATGAAKAAAACCTACCTACATTTGGTAGGGAGAGCCAGGTCTCAAAAACAACTTTTTTATTGTGCCGACCCAGATGTGCAGATAGAGCTTAAAGATACATGTTAGCCAAGGGGCACTCCTTCCAGAAGAAGCAATGCAAGWCAGACATGAGAAATCAGAGGAACTGGGACAAAATAGTAGGAGTTTTCTGKKKTTTTTTTCCCTTTTCTTGGTATACTCTGAGGCTAGAATTCATTTATCTTAGAGTGAAAGGAATGAAAAAAGGAAACATTTTCATTACTCTTTGTTGCTGGTATTGTTTTGCCAAAGCATCTGAACAGTCCTATACATGCTTCCTAAAACCAACAATCCCTTGAAATTAATTTTAATAAAACATGAATGATTCTGTGATCAGTACATTACTCAACCCTGCAGCAATAAATTAAGGACACACACCCCAAGGGGAAATCCTGCCTCTGCTGGCTTAGGGCAAATTTGGTAGAGAATTCCCAAAGGAGGACCTCTCCAGAAAACAAATACACACGGCCCCTCCCCCCCAACCCGTTCGGGAAGAATTCCTCGGAGAGAAGTGGAAAGAACCTGTTTATTTGACAGGCACAGCACCCCCCCACCAGCACACAAAATGAACAATACCGGATGACACCACTCTGCAATAGATGACAAATTCAGAAAGTCTCTCTCRGGGGTGGTCGCTCTGTTCTCAGTCCCTCCGGCGCTGGGCAGCTGCTGCAGCCACAAGGTGTAAACTCTCAGTGTTCCCAGGTCCCAGTCTGGAGCAGGTTCAGGATGGTCAGAAAAAAAAAAAGAGAAACAGTCTGGGAAGCAATTTGGACTGTTTAGCTAAACTAGCTAGGTGCAGAAGCAAAAGCAAGCAGAAGCAAAGCAAAGCAAGCAAGAGCAAGCCAGAGAGCGAAAAGCAAAAGCTGCCGTGTTGGTGTCCCAGCCAGGCTGATAAGAAAACCAAAACAAAACTTTCACTCCTCAGAGCCAGTCTTAAAGGCACAGAACATAATATCAAACATTAACAGAACACATGAATGGGGATACAAACATCATAACATCACCCTAGGACATTCCACCCCTTATCCCCATATCATCAACATACTGCAGCACATCATGCATTTATTCACACAAAACTTCCATCTCTTCCCCCAAAATTTACAAGCAATACCCATCATACCCTCATCACATCCCCACACTGCATCACTGAATCCAGGCCCTATACTACAGAGCTGCAGGATTCTGCCCTTTCACTTTACTCACTCAAAGCTCCATCTATCACTTGCTCAGACCTTTGACGCTTGCACATTTCTTTCTCCATCTTCCACTTGCTCAGACCTTCAATACTTACACATTTCCTTCTATCTCATGTCTGTATGGTTTMATGTACAGACAAYGGCAGTAACATCCAATGAACAGTGATATTGCATATCATTCTCACCCCACAATCAGATCTCCCTGAGGTACACATCATGTTGTTCCATCTCTTTGCATTATCCACCATGTCCAACCTGGTCCCTGAGCAAAGACAACCCCATGAATGGGTTTGTCTGTACTCGAGGCAGAATTGATCCACACAGTCTTCCCTRACAAACCTCTGACATGTACCACTGGGACTTTATCTCCATCTGTTACATTCAGGGACTCAGACGGGGCAGGACCTGCTCGGTTGGTGGAACCTCGGGTGTTAACTAACCAGGTGGCCTTGGCTAAATGCTGCTCCCAGTTTTTGAAAGATCTCCCACCCAAGGCTTTCAACTGGGTTTTTAGTAGTCCATTGTACCTCTCTACTTTGCCTGCAGCTGGTGCATGGTAGGGGATATGGTACACCCACTCAATGCCATGTTCCCTAGCCCAGGTGGTGATAAGGCTGTTCTTGAAATGAGTCCCATTGTCTGACTCAATCCTCTCAGGGGTACCATGCCCCCAAAGGACTTGCTTTTCAAGGCCCAAGATGGTGTTCCGGGCAGTGGCATGAGACACAGGGTAGGTTTCCAACCATCCAGTGGTGGCTTCCACCATGGTCAGCACGTAGCGCTTGCCCTGGCGTGTCTGGGACAGTGTGATGGAGTCAATCTGCCAGGCCTCCCCATACTTGTACTTGGACCACCGCCCACCRTACCASAGGGGCTTCACTYGCTTGGCCTGCTTGATGGCAGCACACGTCTCACAGTCATGGATAACCTGAGAAATACTGTCCATGGTTAAATCCACCCCTCGGTCTCTTGCCCATTTATAGGTGGCATCTCTGCCCTGATAGCCTGAGGCATCACGGGCCCATCGAGCTAGGAATAACTCTCCCTTGTGTTCCYAATCTAGGTCTATCTTGGACACCCCTATCCTTGCAGCCTGATCTACCTGCTCATTGTTCTGGTGCTCCTCATTGGCTCTACTCTTGGGGACATGGGCGTCTACATGGCGGACTTTCACAGGTAGCCTCCCTACCCTGRTAGCAATGTCCTTYCACTCWGCAGCAGCCCAAATTGGTTTTCCTCTACGCTGCCAGTTAGCCTTTTTCCACCTTTCCAGCCATCCCCACAGAGCATTGGCTACCATCCATGAGTCAGTGTAGAGGTAGAGCTTTGGCCATTTCTCTCTTTCTGCAATGTCCAAGGCCAGTTGAACAGCTTTGAGTTCTGCGAGTGGAGTTGATCCACCTTCTCCTTCGATAGCTTGTGCAACCTGTCGTGTGGGGCTCCATATGGCTGCTTTCCGCTTACGGTTCATCCCTACGATGCGACAGGAGCCATCAGTGAAAAGAGCGTAGTGTGTTTCCTCTGGTGGCAGTTGGTTATATGGAGGAGCCTCTTCAGCCTGTGTCACTGGTTCTTGTTCTTCATCTGTGACACCAAAATTCTCACCTTCGGGCCAATTTGTTATTACCTCCAAAATCCCAGGGCGATTCAGTTTACCTATACGGGCACGCTGTGTGATAAGAGCAATCCACTTGCTCCATGTGGCACTGGTGGCATGGTGAGTGGAAGGAACCTTGGCTTTGAACATCCACCCCAACACCGGTAGTCGAGGTGCCAGGAGGAGTTGTGCTTCAGTGCCTATTACCTCTGAGGCGGCTTGGACTCCTTCATAGGCAGCCAARATTTCCTTCTCTGTGGGAGTGTAGTTGGCYTCAGASCCTCTGTAGCTTCGACTCCAAAATCCYAGTGGTCGRCCYCGAGTCTCCCCAGGCACCTTCTGCCAAAGGCTCCAGGACAAGCCATGGTTCCCGGCTGCAGAGTAGAGCACGTTCTTCACCTCTGGTCCTRTCCTGACTGGGCCAAGGGCTACTGCATGAGCAATCTCCTGCTTAATCTGGACAAAGGCTTGTTGCTGCTCAGGGCCCCACTGGAAGTTGTTCCTCTTGCGGGTGACCAGGTAAAGAGGGCTCATGATCTCACTATACTCAGGGATGTGCATCCTCCAAAAACCTATGGCACCTAGGAAAGCTTGTGTCTTTTTCTTATTGGTGGGTGGAGACATTRCTGTGATCTTGTTGATGACATCTGTAGGAATCTGACGCCGTCCATCTTGCCACTTCACTCCCAGGAACTGAATCTCACAAGCTGGTCCCTTTACTTTGCTCTTTTTAATGGKGAAACCAGCTCCCAGGAGGATTTGGATGATTTCCTTTCCCTTCTCGAACACTTCCGCAGCTGTGTTCCCCCATACAATGATGTCTTCAATATATTGCAGATGTTCTGGAGCCTCACCCCTTTCTAGTGCAGTCTGAATCAGTCCATGGCAGATGGTAGGACTGTGCTTCCACCCCTGGGRCASTYGGTTCCAGGTGTACTGCACTCCCCTCCATGTGAAAGCAAACTGAGGCCTGCATTCTGCTGCCAGAGGAATGGAGAAAAATGCATTGGCAATGTCTATAGTCACGTACCACTTTGCTGCCTTGGATTCCAGCTCATACTGGAGCTCTAATATGTCCGGCACGGCAGCACTCAGTGGTGGAGTCACTTCATTCAATGCATGGTAGTCCACGGTCAATCTCCATTCTCCTTCAGATTTTCGCACAGGCCAAATAGGGCTGTTGAAGGGTGAGTGGGTCTTGCTGACCACCCCTTGGCTCTCCAGCTCTCGTATCATCTTATGGATGGGGATCACAGCATCTCGAGTGGTTCGATACTGTCGTCAATGCACTATGGAAGTGGCAATTGGCACATGTTGCTCTTCTCCCCTCAGGCGTCCCACTGCAGATGGATTCTCGGACAGCCCAGGCAAGGTGTTCAATTGTTGGATGCCCTCTGTCTCTACAGCTGCTATCCCAAATGCCCACTTGAGTCCCTTTGGGTCTTTGAAATATCCACTTCAAAGGTAGTCCATGCCCAAAATACATGGGGCCTCTGGGCCAGTCACGATAGGATGTTTCTTCCACTCATTCCCAGTCAGGCTCACATCAGCTTCCACCAAAGTCCTGGGATCCCCCTGTCACACCAGCAATAGAAGCAGACTCTGTCCCCACAYGTCTCGACGGAATTAWTGTACATTGCGCCTCAGTATCAACCAAAGCTTTATACTCCTGTGGTTTCKATGTGCCAGGCCAAYGRATCCACACAGACMAGAAAAYGCGATTTTCCTTGGCCTCTACCTGGYTAGARGCAGGGCCCCTCTAAGCCCTGGTTGTCCTTCTTTCCCTGGGCATRTGTCTTGGATGTTCCTTCAAGRGGATCGGACATGTCATCGTCATCATACCTGGCAGTTCGGCTACGGGCAACTGGTGGCTTCCTTCAATTCACGCACCCGTYGTGCCAGAGCAGCAGTAGGTTTTCCATCCCACCTCCYCATGTTTTCTCCACRATCACGCAGGTAGAACCACAGCTCAGWTCRTGGGGTGTACCTTCTCTCGCCATCTGGGAAACGTCTGCCTTGGATACCAGAACCTCTGATCTGCACTGCCGAGATTTGGAGAAGGTCTTCTTTAATCTCCTCTCTGAKCTTCTYAYGATTCTCCTCTATCTTATCCTCTAATTTCTGCAGACGTGTTTCCACCGCTGCGATTCTGGCATGTGTTTGGCCATGCACAGCATCTGCATATGCTCTGAGCTTCCTTGCCATATCCAGCACAGTCTCATCCCTATCATCCCTCTTCATTRTGGCTAAGGCAGAGGCAWATTCATGTGGCCCAAGTTGTACAAGTTTTCGCTACATCACAGATGTCCATGGTTCCAAGTCTGGGTTCCTAGTTCTTACATCATCTGAGAAGACAATCTCTGCCACTGCCATTTCTCTCAGGCATTGGATCCCTTGCTCTATGGTCTTCCACTGTGTTTGTTGCATATAAAGATCATCTGCACACAGGTATCTTTGTGCAACACTGTCCAAGACCTGTGCCCAGAGGCTGTGTGGATTAGCCCCCCTCATCACTCCTTGGTCGATGACAGGATCCTGTGACAGGGATCCCAAATGCCTCGCTTCTGTGCCATCCAGAATTGTAGCCTCGCCTGCAGCATCCCAGAGATGGACTAACCAACTTATGATGGATTCATCAGGTCGTCGGGTGTAATCCTTCCGTAGGCCACGAAGGTCCTTCAGGGAAAAGGACTCAATATTTGCGTCTGATCTCGCACCTGCCGCTTTGACTCCGGATTTTATGTCAGGAGGCATTGAGGTTCCTTCTCCTGCATCATCATCATCATCATCATCATCCACTGGTCGATTGGTTTTGTCCATGCATTTCCCACTTCTAGTACTGGTAGCAACAGCCATGGGTTTAGCTGCTGGCTTAGGCTCACTATCTGGTTTGGTTGCTGGCTTCGAGCCTGGGCTGTTGGCTGCAGCCTGAGTGACTGGGATAGCTGCTGATTTACCTCCCTGCCCCCCTGCCTCTGTCTGCTGCCCGACAGTATCTAACAGCGTGCAATAAGCATAGGCCAGGGCCCAGCTCACTGCAATGATCTTCCTCTCCTTAGGCKCATGCTGGTACTTCTCTTTCAGATATTTCCCCACCTCAACTGTGTTCTGAATTTGTTCATGGGGAAAATCCCAGACTATAGGGTCAGAGAATTCCTTCAGGATTTGGCCCATATCCTTCCATTTCCCACACCACTCAGGATTTTCCACACCTGGGTCTACTCCTGAGTCAGGGGTCTCATCAGCCCVTCTAGAAATCTCAGCCCTCATTCTAGAGAAGCAGCAGGCTGTATAGAGGAAGGTTACCAGATTGAATACCAGAAAGATGRTTTCTTTAACATTCAGGGGAAACTGAACATCCTTCACTAGTGATACAACCGATTCATAGGAGAAGAAGAAAAGCAAAGGCTGAAAAACCTCATTCCCTGCTGCTCCTCCTCCAACAAACTGGATGCATAACCATAGGCAGGAACCATTCATACCTGGAACAGACCCCAGCATGTTTATAAACTTCTTACAAATCATTGCCACCAAGCCCAGCAGGATAGCTATTCTGGTCACTGCCCCTCTGCTGTAAAAWCTATGTATAAGGGACAATACTAGAACTATTTCTGGATGAGAAAATAAACCTAGGGACCACAGAGGTATTAAGATCTCAAAAAACCCTAGGGACCAGAAATACATGCAAGCCTTCACCCCAATAGACGTTATGAGTTCAAAAAGCATGGCTATTAGCTGCTTTAAGCAAACACAAAGTAATGGCAACCAAAATGCACTCAAAACAGGGTTTTTCCACTCTCTCTCGAGCCTCACGTTGGGCGCCAAGATTTAGTGCTGGTTTAGGGCAAATTTGGTAGAGAATTCCCAAAGGAGAGCCTCTCCAGAAAACAAACCCACACGGTCCCTCCCCCCCAACCCGTTCGGGAAGAATTCCTCGGAGAGAAGTGGAAAGAACCTGTTTATTTGACAGGCACAGCACCCCCCAGCACACAAAATGAACAATACCGGATGACACCACTCTGCAATAGATGACAAATTCAGAAAGTCTCTCTCGGGGATGGTCGCTCTGTTCTCAGTCCCTCCGGCGCTGGGCAGCTGCTGCAGCCACAAGGTGTAAACTCTCAGTGTTCCCAGGTTCCAGTCCGGAGCAGGTTCAGGATGGTCAGAAAAAAAAAAAGAGAAATAGTCCGGGAAGCAATTTGGACTGTTTAGCTAAACTAGCTAGGAGCAGAAGCAAAAGCAAGCAGAAGCAAAGCAAAGCAAGCAAGAGCAAGCCAGAGAGCGAAAAGCAAAAGCAAAAGCTGCCGTGTCGGTATCCCAGCCAGGCTGATAAGAAAACCAAAACAAGACTTTCACTCCTCAGAGCCAGTCTTAAAGGTACAGAACATAATAGCTAACATTAACAGAACACATGAGTGGGGATACAAACATCATAACGTCACCCTAGGACACTGCCCTAAACAATCATGTTCCCACAGAGTAGAAGTCTGAGATACTGGAACATTGAAATTKTGAGAAATTAGATCCTGATTTCACAAGCGTATGTTAGCAACRATACTGCAAGTAGTCTCCAGTGGCTTTAACTGGCTAACTTCATATCTCTGCTATAGGAAGAGGCACAGTCATGCCCTCTGTAGATACTTTTCCAGATGCAGTCTCTACTAAATTACTGGCTTTTTCCAATTAAAGTACTCATACCATTTCCATGGAYAAGTGAGGCAAGTCAGTTTGCCCCATTGTCTTTTAAAAGATTAACTGTAACCATCCTGAATCGCAGGTCCYAGGTTTGTATTCTAGACATGGAAGGCTTTTGTGCTTGCTTTTACTTTTGCAAAGTAAACAGTGGCAAGACTTAATAGGTAAGGATATGCTGTATTGTGTTATTCTGCGTTTGGTTTTCTCAAACGCTTCGTGGTAGTTGACACAAACCAAACTATCATGCCAGATGAGCATTTAGTGCATCCATTTTATAGGCTAAAAAATTGTATAACAGGAGCCAGAAACAACACATACAAAGCTCTGGGCTTGCAAGGGGATGCTGAAGTAAGCAGCTTATGTTTGATAACTGCTGAGCCCTTGGGGATCTTGTTTACTCTCCGGGGACTTAGATATCTTCACAACCTTTATCAGTGAGATTATTTGCTGAGTTAACAAAATGCTAATCTTCAGGCATTTCTACTAGTCTAGAGAATTTCTCCAGCTAWCACCGGGAATTGCAGAGTAGGGACAAAAGTCTTCTCTGTGCCGCTGCTTCTGCTGGCAAGCGGTCTCAGGAACTCCTCCTGCAACGGTGCGGTGCGGGGCTCCCGCAGTGGTGTGCTGCCAGGCTGCTGCAGGGCAGCTCCTGCAGGCAGCAGATGGCAAAGAGACCCAACCCAAGCTCTGGGCGTACTTTCGAATGCTCAATTTTGTCATCCTGCTTTAGTTTAGTACTTAGCCCCTCGAGAGAAATATCATCTGTGCCTCTGCCTTTGATTTTATCTACAGCAGCAGTGCAACTCCCTGACTGAGGTGTCTGGTTATTTCAAAACAACAAATAACAAGTGTTGTTAACGTAGAAGYTGTGCTGTTGTTTTCTTATATGCCTCTTGTGGCCAAGCAAGGACTAACATGAATTTAAAAACAAAAAATAATAAAAATCTAAGGGTGTTTAGTCCATCTGGATGCATAGAAGTTCTGTCTACAGCTAAATATCAAGCAGCAGGAACAGAGAATGGAAAAAACGTAACCCAAAATAACTCATTAAATGAAATTGGTTTACTTCAGATATATTTTCTGTAGCTGAATTACCTTTGTTAGGCTTTGACCAGGATGATCACAAGACTAATTCATCAATGCCTTTTATTCCAGTAGTATCAACAATTACTTGCTTTTCAAAAGATTTTGATAATTGTTACAGGCTTAAATACGTATTTAGAGTCAAACTGGTTGTGTAGAAACAGGTTTTTTAGGATTTCAGTTAAAGAAAAATATATGGGATAAATTACAGTGTTTGGATATCTTCCAGCTGCTGTATCTTAGACAGTAGTGTTTGGTCCAGATTCTTATAATTTTGCCAAGCTCCAGTGATAAGGCAAGGATTAGTTTGGCCTGTGAAGACTTTATGAACTAAAATTCAGTTTTGTATCAGAAAACAAAAAACGTGACTATACCAGTTGAAAAATTACTTTGGTGTTGGAAAGGGGATTTTAGTACACTTTAAAAATATATGGTTATTGAATTGCATTGAGAAGAAAAACACCTTTTTAAAAGAGAAGCAAGAGAAATTATTTCTGTTGTTTATACTCTTTCAAAGAACCACATATCATGTTGAAATGGAGGTCAGGGAATTTGCTGTCCTACCAGGAAGGAAAACAGTATTCTGAGAAGAAATCTCAAGTGACCGTAACATATCAGCTGTTGATCAGTGAGTGTGCCAGGTTAGKCTTGGCTGCCTACCCCATTATCCTGCTTGTTCCTGTGTCTGCTGCTCCAGTGGAGCTGGCTTCTCTGGTGGCCCACAGCTGAAGAGTTTTAAATGGCAGCACAAGGTCAGGGAAGTTCTCTTGGACGTGACTTTTTACTAATTAGTATCTAAAAATATTCCAACCTGTCAGGATTGCAGGTGGACAGACCCTATTCCAGTAACCATGGTGAATGAGACTTAGACAAGTTTTCAGGATAGGTTAGCGGATGGCAAAGGAAACAATTGCCTTTTTAAGCTTAATGAACCCAGAAACCTCTTTGCTCAGAAGTGTGTGAGTTTGCTGGGCTTTTTTGAGATAGCTGGTGTTATGTTTTGTTACAAGTTGGGGAGTTGAAGTTGCATGGGAGGCTTTAGGCTGATGGGATCTCTGCTTGACACAAAGGTTGGGTGCAAAATACTGCCAAGCTGCCACAGCTGCACTTGGCACACATAACATCCTCCGCAGGTATAGGCCAGGGTATAGCGTGGCAGAATGACAAATGAGGAAGTCATTATGTCTGGGTTTGTGAGGGCTTTCTGAATTAGTTACATGTTGAGGTTTGTGTGCCATGATTGTTTCTTTCATTAACCAGGAGCATCATTTTAATGCTTGCTTCCAGTTTTGTACCTTTTTAGGGTTRCCTTTTTCTCAGTTATTATTTTGTATGTGGGAGACACTTGTGAAGAAATAGAAGCCATCCTACCCATATAGAAATTTTACAATAATGCTATAGTCAGTAAGCATTGAGATGTCTGCATTTTTCTGACCTTGCAGGTGGCAGAAGTCTGCTGTGATACCAGATGTTAGGCTAAAATAAGAAATAGAAAGAGACGTTATTGGGACACAAATTGCATGGTTTTTACCCTTAGAATTTAATTAAAAAATATACTATATAGCTTGTCTCTGAGACTCCAGAGTGTTTATTAGAATATTAAATTTTATATGTAAGATAGATTTTCAGGCTTAAAACTGTTGTATTGTACATGTACTTACGATCATGTTTGTGCTCTAAATCTGAAGGATTGAGAACTTTGTCTAAGAGTATAAACTAAGAATGCTGGAACTTGAACAGCATCATCTGATTCTCCATAAATGGGTGGTTTTCTGGTCACTTTTTGTCAATTAAGTAGATGCTGAAGAGACATACTTTCCATTCAGTTCCCATTGTGCTTCTTGAATCCTCACAAGTTGCTTCAAACAGTAATAATGGGAAAGCTGCAAATAMGGTTTGATGATTTTAATTCTTAAGAGAAAAAGGACCATACTCTGAATTTCAAAAATGTAAATTATATTTGCTAAGTATTCCTTTTTCATATTGATTGCTAGAAAATTGAAATTACAAAAAAAAAAGCATAAACATTTGTGTTTATTTATAACTTGCTTTTTCTCCAGTAAATCACAAAYATGCTTACACATAATCAAATTTTGTGCCTTCTTTGCTGCAGTTTAACCATACTCCCTTGCAGGGGAATTAATATAGTTAGTTCAGTACAACAGTACAAATGCTTATTTCTTTGGAAATTCTCTCCTGCCGATGCATTGCTGAAGAGTTAGGASAACTGCATTAAAAGTATGCTGCTAAGTAAAACTAGATATATGACCAGTACTAATATCATATCCACTGTTCCTAAGATTTTTAATATGTGTAGAGAARTCTGTATGATTCTCCATCTTTGCTAGACCAAAGGAACAGGAAAGACACTTTATAGAATGAAGYCTGAATATTTCCTGTGTCCCAATATCTGAGAAGTTTGAGATTTTTAATGCATATCAACTTATGTACTTTACCACATTTTTCTGAGTTTTGTGGAGTAACTGCAAAGTTAGTTGGTTTTGTTTTGTTTCTATACTTTGAGGCCAAGTTGTCTAAATTTCTAAATAGTATTTGCTTTCCTCTCTATTATTATTGTTAATTTCCTGCTGTGCTAATGGCYAAATTATTCTGTGAAAAACAAGTGTTCCTCTTCTGTGACTGCGTATACAAACACAGTATGTGTGTTTGTGAACAAATGCATGTGCATTTGCGCATTTGTGCAGGTGTATTGATGTACAGTATATGCAAGTAGATGTATAAATATTTACATTTACATATGCATATTTATACATGTGCTTATGAATGAAATTCTTTAATAAGGAGCTAAAAAYATAAACTGGTTAGATTTGTTTATCTTTGATTTTGTTTTGTTTTTTAAATACATACCAATGACTACTCACATTCTTTTACTGGCATATTTATTTCAAATCTGAGCTAAATGACAGATTACTTTGGTTTTTAATGCTATTAGCAGTGCCTTTGCCTTTCAAAATAGGAAGGTCAAGGCTATRTGAAAGAATGCAACAAATATGATACGTGATCGAAGGTAACAGCGGCCCAGAGTAGATGAGGTGTCCATGGAGCACTAAAAGATTAAAGGGGGGTAAAAGGCTAAGGAAGACCAGCTGGCTCTGTAACATATTACTGTTCAGAGTGCATTACTGCTAAATTGAAAAACAGGTTCAAGCTGCAGGTTTCCAGGATGCTGCAGAGTGGAATGCATACCAAATGTGGTTCCTTCAGCCTGGGTAAAGAGTAAGGGAACATGAACTGCTGAATGTTATGGGCACTGTGAGCAGCTGTTTGCTCTTTCTCTTGGGCATAGGTTAAGGATAGGGACAAAGCACAAAAATCAAGAGAGAGGAAATGGATAAATCCAAACAGACTTTGGAGGCACTGTAATCCCTTATYGATTGCGAAGTAGGAATGATGTATCTCCTTTTCTTTTTCTAAATTACTTATTTTATATGCATGCTATCAGAATACAACATGAGCAGGAATTTTTTGACATTTACTGAGAAAGGTTGGTTCTCTTAGTTTGGAAGTACAGATCTGCTACTTTAACCCCYCTCTTTATCACAAATGTCTGTGTAACCTAAAGCCCATCTGTGGCCTACTGCCACAGGGTTTTAAACAATGTCAGCAAGAGTTAAGGAAAAGATGATGCTCAAGTGTCCAGTCTAGATCTGGGTAAGCTTGCATTCATGCTCTCTCTCTCTGACAAAGACCTCCTCTGTGATTTCAAAAACTTTTACTGTCTCACCTGAGCTGAAGGTCCCCATCAGCAGATTAGCAATGACAGTCTGTTGTGGGTGCCCTACAGATTGTGAGAAGACATTTCTGATTAAAGTTAAGGCTACACAAAAGTGTGTTATATGTTCATATATCAGTAGACAGAATATCGGTAGACAGAATAGTTTAAAAAACCCTGAAACAGCTGTCAATTGGAAATGGTATGTAAAGGTCTCCTTCATAATTGTGAAATGTTGGCCAGTGTAGCCACACACATAGCAAAACCAAGAGATCATTCTCAAAATGGGACTTTTCCTTTCCTTTTTTTCCCATATTCATTGAATGGAACTAAAAAAAGTTAATTTGAAGTCAAATTAGGTAATTTTTTCATCATGCCAAAATAGCAGGTATTCACATAAGGAAAGTGAATTCTTCCACAGCAAAAAGGCTGTATATTCCCAGGTGGACACTTAGCACTTCTGTTCTCTAAGGGAATGCATTACTTCAAGTGCAAGGAATCAGTGAGTATGGTTTGTAAAACTGTGTTTTAAAACAATTCTTTCTGCTTTTTATTTTTATGTTTTGTTGTAAAGTGGCTTTCAGCTCTTCATGTGATTAGATCAAATTTTGCTGGGCACAGCCATCTTTATCTACTTTCTGGCACAGTAATTGYGAAGTAATTTTCCCAAAAAGCATCTTTAGTGCACACAGCAATGTGCAAAGTGCAGATTAAGTTTCATTATTTATCCCTCATATCAAGCAAGACTCAGGAAATATATAAAATAAAACTTAAAAAAATACTTTAAAAACTAATTAATATTGCAGAAGGAAGAACAGTTTGTCTTCTGCTCTTGGAAAAAAATGAGATTGCATGTTAATGTAATTTTAATGTATTCATTGACTTCCAATGTATCTGTCAGAGACTAAAAAAAAATCTTGAATGTTAAGTTTGCAAACACTTTAAAATTAAACGTAACTTTTTTAAAATCACAGTAGTAAATATTAAACTATTCTTTAACAGACCACTAATTAGATTACTGGTACTATCTACTTAGCCTACARACTTATCATATAATGTTCTTAGTGCCTCCCTGTAAAGTCTTAAAAAATGCAGAGAAATTATAACAGTCATCAATGAAATTTTAACCATYTACTGAAGTAGCAACTTACTAGGGTAAATAAAGTGGCATTGATATAAAACGCTGATATTGCAACCTAAATTAAAACATAAAGGTCTGTATTGTAGACTTTTTTTCTTCAAGGTTATTAGTGTATTATTATTATTTAAGCCCTATAAAAATGATTTTATATTGGTCTGTATTGCAAAGTGTACATACCTTTTATAATTGTAGTTTTTATAGCTAAATATGTGTCACAGCCATGACAGTGGGGCACAACTGACAGTGTGATATCCTGGACCTGGTCCTGGAATGCAGGGCACTGCACTGAACCAATGCATTGCTAGAAGATAAGGTTAGGGTAGAAAATAGAAAAGCCAGTTGAGACTTTTCAGACTTTTACTGGAGGTCTTTAGCATTTCTTTCAGTCTGTGTGGGAAGATCTCTTTTCTGGCATCAAGATGTCTGATCTCGTCTTTGCCTCTTCTAAGACTGTTTTTATGCTGKTTTTTTCAGCCTGTACACACTGAATGATGGGAGATAGGTGGGAGTAAAGAGCAAGTGGCAATACATCCTGGTCCCTTTGCGCCTGGCTCTTTTAACACAAGTGAAMTGTCTTTCAATAAATAAAGAAAAGGGGGAAAGTTACTTATATTATTCTTTTCAGCAGCTGAAGCAGCTCCTAGTATTCCCTAGGGGCTTTCAGAAACACAGTTGTGATGTTGTCAACAAAGGAAAGATAGGATAGCAAAGTGAATGCACTGCTCTTGTTCATCTGTATGTAGACTGATGCAGCATTGGAGTGGCAGCTGCTGCCTTTTCTCAGAAATGAGTTCTATGTCCAAGTGTAGGGTAGCCATGACAATCCCTTATCATCCCTTTTAAAAACAGCATAAATTAAAAATTGAGCTTTATTAATTGTTAACACTAAATTGTAARCACCATAGTGTCCAAGTGAGTCTGGGCTGGGAGCATAATGAGATTTCTGTTCCAGAAAATATTTTTTGTTTGATTTCCTGACATGTGGTCAAGCTGATCTACTGTTTGATTTCTTGTCCAAACTTATGGTCACAAGCTAAGGAATAGACTTAAGGCAGAAAGTTRTGGCAACCCAGAACGAGGAGAAAGGTTTAAGTTGTGGAACAAAAAAGGTACCAATACTTAGCTTTTATATATTATGAGCTTCACAAAAACACTAAGATGGTTACAGTAAGAGGGAGAACAAAGAATGAGACATAGTAAGCTTAGGGGTGCTAGCTCTCCCRTGTCTGTAAAGAGTGAATAACTCCCTTGGTGTGGCCTAGTGTAAAACATACCTGTGTAATTACTCAACTGCAACTGTGCCTGGGCATGAGAAAATCACTTGGTGTTTTGCTGTGACCCCTGTCATACAACCGGGACATACTAAAAGTACTGCAAAGTCATCCCTGTAGATATCCCTCTGTGGTGGGTTAGACTTGGCTAAAAGCCACACTCCCACCCAGCTYCTTGCTTACTCCCTCTCTACTGTAAAGGAAGAACTGGAGGAAGAAAGCTCATGGGTCAAGATAAAGACAGAAACATCCTTTACCAGTTACCATAATGGAAAAAGTTGGCTTCAATTTGGAGAAGATTAACCTAGTTTGTTGCCAATTAAAATGAATATTTAATTAACAAAGGCAAGAATCTGTCACAAATCCTCTTCATAATGCTTGCTGCTCTTCAGATAAAGAGTATTCACCTGTTGCTGCAGACAAACATTTTTCTCATTGTCACATGTTTAGCTTACTCCTGAGATCTGCAGAAAAGAGAAGGGCACACTTTCAGAAACAGTGGTTGGATTCATATGGAGATTTAAAAACAAATGCAGATATGTATTTTAAAGGCAGGATGAATGGGCTGAAGCTATTTAAAACAGTGATGGGGAGAAGTGTTTTGCTATGGCAGTCAACACTTTAGGAAACAAATTATTTTAATACTTGCCAAGTCTGCCCTTTCTTCTGGGTGGCTGTTGCATTCCCAGGATTATGCCAGTATTAGCACTGGCTGCTCTAGCTCCATTCATTTCCCAAGTAGAGACTACAGTGGCCATTCTCAGTGACTGCTTTCACAAGCAGAGGTAGTTCTGAGACATGTTGCATCCCTTCATGTTGGTATATGAGGACTGACCTTGGCAATTATTGTCATCTTCCACATCTTTCTCACCTGTCATCCCTGTTGKAAGCAGACTTAACACAAATACTGCTTCAACAGCTGCAGATTTCTGAATGACTCAGTAATGATCAGCAGCTTCACTGAGTGGCTTCTTTCTCTGTCTTTCAGTGCTTGGCTACAGCTGTTCTAAAGCTGCCACAGGACTGCAGCTGTTGTACAATGAAGTCATTGCCTTCTAGAATTTTAGGACTCAAGCATAATATAATACATGTGTATATATGTCTATCATTCCAAATAATTAAGGAGATAGATCAAATGTTTGTGAGAGCATGTAAATCATAGTAATTGTTCCCTATCCTAAAAAGAACATCCYGAGATTCTTCATAGTTTATGAGGTACTATATAGATTATGTCTTCTTGTTTTCATCAAAAGACTAGGAGAGTAGAAAAGTCAAGCACTCCAAAACKGGAAAATAAGAAATCTTAAAGGAGGTTGACCACAGTTTTTTTCCCTCAAAATCCTTTAAAAAATAATTTCAATTTTCAAAAGCTTAAAGTGACTATTTTTCTTTTCATTAAAAATGAAGGATCCAAAATWTTTTATTAATGACTGCTGATGCAAAGCCTAGTGGCAGCAGGAAGTCTGTTTTTCTAATATCCTTGCTGTTCTCTATTGTTTTAGCACTGTCATTCGTGCAATTTTATATCAAGGGGCTGTGGTCCATCATGGAAGAATCAGTGTGATTGTGAGTGCACTTCTGGAAAATAACAGTTGAGTGTGTTGTGGTAGCAAAACAGTTGTTTACAGTGAAAATCATGCCAATATATTYGTCATGTTTGATCTGGATGAAAGTATTAGACTTCACTCTTGCTTAGTTGACATCTGGACTTTGGGTTCTATTTGAAGTAGGGGTTTTTGGCTACTTTTGTTATTTAACTTCTTAAATRGAAGGCATTAGTGAAGTTCTATTGGGTTAATTTGTTAAGCAGAAGACCTGGTACTAGCCTTAATATTGAAATCTCCTGTTCTTTTAAAAAACTAAAAGAAAAGGTATGTTAGTCATTTTAGTGGCATTTATCTTAGAAAAATACAGAAAATTACTGGGGGGAAAAAAAGGAAGCGCAAAAATGCTGTCTCCAGGAAAGAATAAATAAGCCTCTATATTGCATGAACTCTTGCATTGGCATTTGGTGCTCATCTAGAAATAGAAAAGTCAGTGTAGGAGAAAAAACCGAACAGCTGTTTAGCTGCACAACATAATGATAGTGCTTTAYGCTTTCTTTTTTTACATGCATTTTAAGAGTCATGGAGTTACTAATGCAAGCTGGGCACTTAATGCTTGCCTCAGTGAACTCACAGTGAATTTCAAACTGCSAAAAATGGAAATTGAGAATAAATTGTAACTAAAAAAAAAATCCAGTTTTTAGGATAACACTTCACCTTAAACTTGCWTATGAAGACAATATCACAATACATTGCAAGAAATTCTAGAGAGCTTTATCTAGTTTGTATGTATTTAGTTTCAAATGCTTTGAAATATATTCAGATTTTTCTGAATCTAAATGTAGTTCATTCGTAGCAAGTCATCTGGGACGAGTGTGCCGGCTATTCCACCTCAATTAGAGCAGCTATGCATAGCTACTCTCTTAGTGTGATTATTCTGAACAGATTAAGTCAGTAGTTTTCTCAACAAAGATTGCGGAATACTTCACCCAAGAGCATCACTCATTCTTTTTAATGGTTTCATACCCCCATACAGGTTTTACCTGTTCAGTGTCTCACATCACTAAATCTTTCATCTGATTGACTTCTTCAATATTAGAMATCTCAGATAAAGCTTTTCCATTTTGATTACTACCTACAATAGGCAGTATTTCACTATTTTAACTGCATTCACCCAAAATCTGCCTTGTCATAATAGGCCTGTGTTTAAAATCCTAGTCATCCCTGAATGACTTGTATCTCATAAATTGGTCTTAACACCTACCAACACCAATTTTATTGTTAGAAAATACATGAACTAGATGTCAGTATAGATGAAGGAAGGACAACTTATTTTCTGATGCCCTTTGTGGTACACTGTTTAACACATAAATGAAAAGTATTTCAATGCTGTCAGAGATTTGATTCACAGTCTTTAGACCAATAAACATTTTGAATTGTAAATCCTCCCCTGAAAAATAATTTCCTTTAAAATTTCTAGAGTGACACTCTCTCTCAAAAATGGAAATTAATTTCATTCTCATGTAACAGTAACGACCATGTTACATGTTAAAGTGTATTTCACATGTCAACATATATGAAMCATATACAATAAAAGCATCCTTTCAAATATGTATTTTTAATCCAGCTTTGTCACTGAAGTACTATCTCAGTGCAGGAAGTGAAACACCTGGTGGGTTGCATTTCCTGTTGTGTCTTTAGGGCTTCTGTCGGTGTCTGAAATGCATATGTGTTTCTAAAATTCCATTAAAATATTCAGTTTGAACATGGACTGATGCAGTTGCCTAATCCAACAGACCTGAGCCCTTCAGTATGCTTGCAGATCCMCTGTCTTTGTCTATTCCACCACTCACCTAATTCCATTTATCCTGCTTACATTTTGTTTCCCTTGCTTGATTGGATGAGCTAATTTTTCTAGGGAGGTAGGTACTCCAGAACAGTTGATGGATAGCTAACACCTAGAAACAGTTGCACTCTCATACACTTCTGGTGATTCTGTTGTGGCAAYAGTGATTTTTGTCTCTCTAGTCAGCAAATGTGATTGAGATTGAATAGAAATAAATATTACCACATCTAAAACTGAAATTGTGAGCATGCTTTCTGGGACAAACCACTGTACTTCTTACTGCAAGAGAAAAGACGTTGCAACTGCCTTGTAACTTCTTTTTGAATCCTAATCTGTGTGACTCAATAGGTGTCTGCAGGACAGCTTCCATACATGCAATGGGAATATTCCTTCTGTGGGATAGTGGTGTACAATCATACTGTGGGGTTACATGTGTGAGTCTAGATAGAGGCTGTGGATCAGTGTGAGCATGTAGGGAAAGAAATCCAGTAACAGTTTCCTTTCTAAACTCTCTAAAAATTCTATATTACAGGGGATAGAGTAGATTCAGAAATTGTAAAATAGTGCCACCAGGGTTTCCTCTTAGGTAAAAGTTCAAAAGGGAGTTGAACCACCAGAAAATATGCATGCTGTTCTTAGAATTTGTTGTGCTCACTTAATATGCAGCTTTTTGAATGGTACATCACAGAAAACTTTTGCCTTTGCTGCCTTCACTAAGACAATGATTTCTCCCTCTGTGATCATACAGCATGTTGTAAGGGACTTCCCTGTGAATGGTAAATCAGAATTAATACTTATATTGGTGGTAGGGCTGCTCACTCTCTTTACCATTCAGTCCAATAGGAATTCTTCCACTGATTTAATAAGGAAAAGATCAAGTCTTCTTAAAAAAGCAGGGAGTAAAATAACAGAATAAAAATAATAGGGAATAAAAATGGATCATTGAATTGTGTGGTGAGATAGCTTGTTTTGGCAAATCAAAGGGAATTTTACAATGACCAATTTCCTTTCTGGAAAGAGTATCTCATAAAAGCAAAGTTTCTTTGAGGTAGACTTGAGGAATTCAATCTCTAGGCCTTATTTTCATCATACATGCTTTCTTATGTAGATGAACACAGCATGTGACCATCGAGTAATTAAGTCTAGCCATTGGGGTGACAAGACATTGTTGTCAAGCTCCTTTCAAGTGAAATGTTAGAATATTGAGAAAATAACAAAATAAAGACAGAACCTTATTGGGTTGTCTTTTGCTTTGGATCTGTGAGTTCAGTAGCTGCACACTTTGTCTCCTTAAGAGACATAAACTCCTCTAGAGTTTATTTTCTACTAACATGCTGAAGGAAATACAATTATTTAAGTTTTCCCTGAAAGTTTCTGCTTTGTAGGCTATTCTGTAAAAGAAAAATGACACATCAGTTCTCCRTAAAATTTATCTTGCACAGAAAGCTGATCATCATTAGGAAGGCWTTCAGTAATGTCTCAAATGAAAGAAGCAAACTGTGATACTGAAGTTTAATGTATTTTGGAATTCTGCTGGGGAAAAAAAAAACAACAAATGAAATTAAATATATATTTATGCAAGAGTTGGCACTTAGCTTTGATGACTTAGCAAATTATTACTTCTAACATTTTCGATTGAAAGATCTTTGGCTTTAAATGTGTGCAGTTAATATTATTTAAAATTTTGGATGTTGATCTACATTTATGTGGAAGACTAAAATAATATTTTCAGTGTACTAATTACTTCTACATACATTTTTTTAAAATCTATCATGACTATCTTGTAGGAAAAGAGTTCTTGATTCCTGCTGTCCTTTGCATAAACCTTCACTCTGGTTGCTTTGTGCAACTTGCTTTACAAACAATGCATTCAGGTAATACAGAACTGTGAGGTTTTGTCCATTTCACAGAGTCACAGRGTAGTCTGGGTTGGAAGGGACCTCTGGAGATCATCCAGTCCAASTCCACTGCCACGGCAGGCTCGCCCAGAGCAGGTGGCACCATACAGGAGAGTCTGGCACCATCCTCTGGGYACCCACCTTTGAGATACTTGTATKTATTGATGAGGTCTGGGATTTCTCACTCTTCTCAAAACTAAACAAACCCAGCTCCTGCAGTCTGTCCTAAGGACAGAGCTGCTCCAGACTCCCCATCATATTTTTGGACTTCCAGTGGACCCTCTCTGATAGCTCCTTCTCTTGCTTTCACTGAGGAGCCCAGAACTGGACAGAATATATTACAGATGYGGCCTCACCAAGGCCAACTAGAAGGGCTCCCTCCAATTATCAGCTCCCTCCCTCAACCTGCTGGCCACACTCTTCCTGATGCTCCCCAGGATCCCTTTACCCAGCTGGCCATGAGAGCACTGGTGGCTCATGGTCAGCTTGCCATCCACCAATACCCCCAGGTCCTCCTCAGCAGAGCTGCTCCCTAGGAGGTCAGTCCCCAGCCTGTGCTGGTACTTGGTGTTGTTCCTCCCCAGGTGCAGGACCCTGCCCTTGTCCTTACTGAACCTCATTAGGTTTTTCTCTATCCAACTCTCCAGCCTACCAAGGTCCCACTGAATGGCAGCACAGCCTTCAGGTGGATCAGCCATTCCCCCCAGGTTTGTGTCAACAGCAAACTTGCTTTGGGTGCTTCCTATCCCTTCATCCAGGTTGCTGATAAATTTAAGTTCGATAAGACTGGACCTGGTATTGGTCCCTGGGGAACCCCACTGACTGCAGGCCTCCTAAAGAATTCTGTACCACTTATCACAATCCTCTGAGCTCTGCCATTCAGCCAGTTCTTGATCCACCTCACTGTCCATTCATCCAACCCACATTTCCTGTGATTATCTACAAGGYTGTTATGGGAGAAAGTGTCAAAAGCCTTTCTGAAGTCAAGGTAGATGACATCCATATAAAAGTTGCCATTTTTCTTTTCAGTCTTTTACAGCAATCTCACAAGCGTAGCTTAGCAATTTCTGGAAATGACATTGTGGAAAGCAAGTTTCTTTGAAACAGGTTGGGCTTTTTTTTTTTAATAACACAGTTATGAGCTTTACTTTCTTACAAGTTTGTAGGAAAAATCTGCTGGAAAAATCTGTAGTTCTGCTGTGTGGCCAAACGTGCCTGTGTCAGCCTTCAGCTTCACTTTGTTTTCCCTCTAGAGTTGYTGTTTTGTTTTTCCCTATATGATCTCTGTAGGAATCATATGTACTGGTGATGCTTTCTCATGTTTCACACTGGATTTTTGAAGTTCTTCTCTCTTATGAGCACCATCCTGCWTAAAGGACACAGCAGAACCATTGTSTTCTGCTGATTGGTGGCCAGCAGCGAGCGTTCCACCAACAGTCTCTGAAAGGACACAGCAGGAGTGGGGAATTTGTTTGTTGTATCATTCTGGCACCTATCGTACTGGGGCACTTTCCTACTTTGAAACTCTCTGTAGAACACAGGAGCAGGTGTTAGCATTATGCAGCTGTTCTTATTGATCACCCAAAAATTCAGTCACAAAGTGCTTAAGAACCAGACCAAGGGAAAGAGAAGGCAGATCTGCAAATGCTCAAAAGATTATTTGCCCTTATGTGCTGCTAGTGGAAGAACTGACAACAGATCATTCATAACTGAAGCAGTTCATTTGGGAGAAGAGAGTTTTCGATTCTGGTTCGTGACTATGGAATGGCTTTTAAGACAGAGGTTCCATCCCAAAAGTGATATCAATGAAAAGAGTGCAGAASTAGTGGAATGATAGAAGAGGCAGGTGGAGAATTGCATTGCTGACTTCAGAGCACATACATACACATATGTGGAAATTAGTAATCTCATACTGTGCATATTTGTAAACTTTTGAAGAATTGGGGAATACATGGAATCTGGACCACTGCAGCTTGACTATTGCTTGACTATTGGTACCTGTTGGAGCATAGGTATGATTTTTTTTTTCTATATAGGGGACATAAGGAGATGAGTAGTTGGGGTGGGTTTAYACACCAGAATTCACCTGTTAAGCAATTATCATATACTTGAGTTCTGTACTGATCTACTACATCAATTAACATTAAACCATATAAATTCCTGTACAATTAAATCACATTCATTGATTCTAGTAGGACTATTATGGTACCCGGGAAGAACTCTGCCCAAACATGTAAAATAGCAGATGTTTTATGATAATTTCTTAGGTAGCAAGTAATGCCAGTTATTTTTAGAGCAGAACATTTTTGCTTGGTTGCATTTTAAATTTAAAAATAAAATTGTAGCTTTAACTGTGGGAATGTAATAATGTATTATAATCTTTTATTCAGCAGACAATATGGACAGGGAAGTATTATGGCATGTCCTGAACACCGAGGGAAAAACAAATCTGAGACCATATATGCTAATTTAACTGAATCCTGTGCACCTTCTTTTTGTCTAGTTTTTGAGAAGTTTGATTACCTGATATTGATTTAAGGTAAAAGATGATAGGGGTAACAAAACATCATTAGAATGTAGGTTTCATTGTACATGCCAATACCTGCATTTCATGTAATGTTGTTTTCCAGAAATGAGTAGTGAAGGATGCTTGAAAGAAAGCTGCAAAACCCCATGAAACACTACATTCTGTAATATTGGACCACAGGGAGAAATTTCTTTCTGACCTATAATTTTCATCCTCCTGAATGCAACTGCTGATGCTGCTCTTACTCATCTAAAGTGTCATTGCAGTACCTCTTAGGGACAAGTACAGCACTGTGAAAACATTCACCTAGGGCTTCAACAGTTAATGACTGTTGTCTGAAGGAGGAGGGGAAATGGGCATTTATCTCTTTGCCTAGAGCAGCAAGTAACCCTACCTCTAGGATGGGTGCTGTGAGTGCCACTGTGGAGGAGGATTAGTGCCAGTACATTATTTTTCTGTGTGCAACAGCTGTGAGTAATCTCCTCCTAAAATCTGACTGAGAGCTAACAAAAATAAAACTAAAGCATCTGTGCCAGCTGTGCACAGCTGTGTCTGCCTCTGTGGATATATCTGCAGCACATTCACTACCATTGCTGCCCATTTTCTTGTGCCCTATCAATTCTTAGGAGTCAATAAGAGAATTAAACCTGAAATTTGGGGAATCATTTAATTTTATAATTAATTTAATTTCCCCATCTTTCCTGATTCCAGTAATTCTTCTTCCTTTCCCAGTTTTCCATGCTTTTTTTTTTTTCTTTAGCCAAATACTTTCAGGTAACCTTGTCAGTAAATAAGCGAAAGTGTTGATAAGAGCAAAGAAGCTGTCCTATCACTCCTGCACTCCTCCTTCCATTCGTCACAGTATTACTCAGAAATTACTTCTACTGAACCATGTTCAGTCAAGCAGCTGAGAGTACTTGATAAGAACTTTGAATATTCTMATTTTCTGTTCTTTTGGACGTGGTTATATGTTTCCTGTTGATATCCATGCRCCCAGTGATCTTTCAATCAGATGTAAATCTGGAACAGGACACCTGGTCTGAAGTCCCTATTACTTGCACTGCTTTCAAACCCCAGCTTTGAATTGTTTACCTTTGCTACTTTATCAACACTTCTGTAGTATTGAAATTCCCTCTACAATAGTATAAGCCAGAGGTATGACCATCATAACAAACTTTGAACAGGTGTCTTATTTTAAAAAAATCCACCATTTTTTCCTGCTCAATCACATACATTATGCACATCTATTTTGTGTTGTTTYCTGAGAGTATGCAGTAACAGCTAATTAATATCCATCTTAGTTCTCCACATTGATCCTCTCACCAGTCATATTAGTGCATGGATATCTATATCATTTTTGTTACTCTTTTTTATTACACTTGTGGCAGATTCTGAATCATAGGGGAAGGAAAACCAAAAATTAACACTTGAAGAAGCCSAGAAGTACGAAAAGATGTCCTCAGTGTTTTCCTTAAGCATTGATACAAGCAGAAACAGCAGATTTTATTWGCTAATAATTCCTTTAGTCTCTGTTAGATACAAAGTTCAGCAGGAACTTCCTCACTTAGCCTAAGACCATTCATGAAAGACCTACTACATGTCTGCTGTGGACGTTCTCCTTGATTCCCTATGAGTTGTTTCTAATTCATTTAATTTAGAACTGATCTTCAAGATTTCCTAGAAAATCAGCGTTGCACTGGAATCATATTTATAGTATATTTTATTGAAATTAATTCCAGGAAATAAGAGAAAAAATTTTCTTTGATGACTCTGAAGTAAAGAAAATAAAATCAAAACTTTTTAATGGGCAGAAATAAGGAAATTCATATAGGCTGGCCATGAATAAGTTCTAATGAAGAACTGAGGAGCTCCCAGTCATGAGAGGAGAGCTTCTAAGTAAGAATGGTGCTGAGGAACCTCCCCACCCCACCCTTAACTAATTGTAAATATCAGCTTTATTACTAGTGGAATAATACAATGTGTTTTATACAATAAAAGATGGATTTTGGCTGCCTTCTGAAGTCAACTGTCTAGAAAGCCTAGATGAATAAACTAGGTGCTGTACAGGGAGAGATTGTGAGACTTATTTGTTAACTCTGTGTTGATAAAGATCCTTTTTATGGTTTGCTTTGTGGTCTTCTTAGTAACACAACAGTATTTGTAAATCCATGAACTTAGGACTCCAGGAACAGTCACACAGAATTGGTGTGCCCTACTGTGGATGGACTGTGTTAATAAACTGTCTCTGTGCTGAGACAGAATTTGTCTATTCCCACTCTTTGAGAAAGCCCAAAGAATACCTTCAATTTCTTTCTGCATTTGTGCTAATATACACCTGGATTGCAAGTTAATATGAAGAAAAGGTGAAAAGGAGTTGTATTTAGGTTAGTGAAGTAAAGAGTAATTTTATAGCAAGGATGACTTGAACTATGCAATATGTGAATTGTGCTGACTCCTGATTTTTGTTGCCCACTATAATTACCCTGGAGAAAAAGTTGTTAAAGGAATCATATAGAGAAGTCATGCATGCAAGAATGCACTTCAGTCATGCACTTCTCTGTTCACTCATAACACAGATTGCATCTTTCTATTAGCTCAAATAAGTAACTCCTTTTAGCAAAGTTGAAAGTAGATTTTCCCCACTGCTAGAAAGGGAAGCTTTGAGTTAGTCATTTAATCATGTCAATATTTTTATTAAACTTTACAAGTAAAGAGAAAATTAAATCTTTTTTGATTACATATTCAATGTCATACACATCTTCTTTGATAGTGCCCTCAAAACACCATAGTGTAATATCATTAAAAATATTTTCTCTTCCCCATTTATATTTTAGTATCAAACTGTTACAGACACAAATTTCTCTGTGTTTGAAAAAACTCTTGAAAAGTTGCCAAAGCCTGAGCAAACACAGAATCAAAATATGCTGATTTCAAACTTAAAGCTGAAAGAATTAGGTAAACTTCTGCTATTGTCACTTCTTCCTATTAATATTCCCCATGTATTTGGTTTGGTTCTATTAATCTTTGCAAAATCTTCATGGTCAAATTTAGTCGGAGTTACAGGGTTTCTGTGTTTATTGTATCAGACTAGCTCTGGCTCCTACCATATATTCAGTCCTTTTTGAAATGTAGCTGCAAAGCACCATGTGTTTGTAAAATTTAATTAGATTGGAGAAAATAATTGAGATAAGTTTTGAAAAAATAATTTCAGAGCTTCTTTAGATGTTAAAGTTTTCACTTCCAGTTAATGTTGTAAACTGTTAATGGTATACAAAATATTTTGTCCATATAATGAAGACCTCTGGATGACAAAAGAACAAAAGATAGATAATAGAACAGAATCTTCTAGCTCTATCAAAACATCTTCTAGCTCAATTTCTTTATAAGTAGTTACCTACTATTTTCCTTCAAATTGCATCACTATACAGTTTGGCAAGTTCATGTGAAAAAGAGGCATATTTCATAAAATGATTGAAATAATATTAAAAATTATTAAGTAGCTATAAGGAGATCTCTTCATAAGCAGGTTTGTATCATTTTATGTCATTTTTTTTAAAAGGTGACTTTTCAGGAGTCAAAATTTCAGGTTTCTGGAACATAATTTCAAGGTCAAATAATACACAAAAATTTTTGCACCCTGCTGGTGTAGAATTTATTTTTTTTGTTTATAATCTTTCAGCTTTGCTGAATTAACTGTTTGTCCTTAATACTAGATGCATTAGTTCACTTTATGTCTCCTGGAAACCGTCTTATTTAATTCCACTATTACAGGGAGAACAAGTTCAACGCTCAAATTACTTGAGAATGCCAAAGAAGTTGTTTAACTTGAGGCAAGCATAGGGGACTTTTAGCATATTATCATTAGAAAGGGAAAAATAGAGTAAAACCTGTGTGAGTCTGCAGGGAGATGAGAACTCAAAAGCTTAAGACTTCATTTGATTAAGAAAAGTCAGAATGAAGACTGTCATGGAAATGTAGAAGTAGATAGACCTCAGGAGGCCACTTAATCAAACCTGTCATCCATGGCAGGATCAAATATGCTGAAATTAATCCAGACTGATACTTGTCTAGCTTGTTCCTAAAAACCTCTGAGGATGGAGATGCTGTCTCTTCCAAGCAGTCTGTTCCACGGAATGTCTGTTCTTTACTATAAGAAAGGATGTCTTGTGTCTTCTGCTCTGGTAGGCAAGCTGATGTTTTTAAGTTTTCCTGTCTGTGGACATTAAGAGCAGATGGTCACTGTGTTCTTCTGTCTGTTTGCCTATTGGAAACCCTCCATTCTATCCCCTTTATCTCTTTGCTAATTTGCACAAAGTTAATCCCTTCGGTCTCTCTATATAATTCATGTTTACCAAAAGACTTAATGCTTTGTTGTTTTCTTTTGAAAAAGCTCATTTACCCATATTTTCCTTAAATTGGGGTGCTCAAAGCTCGGCAGAGTATTCTTCAGCTGTGGATAGAGCACARTAATTGCCCTTACCTATGTCATATTCATGCCATGTTAAAATATGTCTGAACTTGCTCTCTTGTCCTGCATAATTTGTACTTATTTAAGGAGGTACTCAATTTTATTTTATTTATGCCTTAGTGCTGTCTAATAACTTACTCTGCATTTTTTTTAACTTGTTTCTTTCAAGTTGCTCTTTTTCCTTTGTCTGGTTCATTTGGAGGCTACCCCTTCAAGTCTGATCCTTTGTTATCGTTCCAAGACTAGTGCTAGAGGTCAAAGGTGTGTTCTCTGGTGAGTCCTACAGGATGTTGTAAACTTTGGGTTGATGAAGACTCAAGGCCTGATAGTGGTAATTAGTCTGAGAAGCATTAAATGATATGTGCATATCATCAAAGAAATTTTGCGTGAACTCTGTTTCCCCATGGTGCTTATGCGGCAGTTGTTCAGGACACTGTCAAAAAAAAGATCTAATTTCTAAGGTACCCAGCCTAAATTTGAATTGAACAGGCAATTTTCTCTGGCAGTCAGTTTGTACTTTAGTCAATCTTTAAAGTGTATGACATACTAGACAGGTACCATGGCTAAGCAGGATGTGACTTCAGGGCTAAGTAAGAAACAAAACACAGAAAAAATGACCATTACTTTGTTTTTAAGGAATGAAGATAAGCCACAGCAGTAAGAGTTGAAAGAACACAGCAGAAAGAGTTGAGCTTCCATCCTAAATGRGACTAAGAAAACACTGTTCTGTGTTGTTTAGATAGCTTACTGGCTTCCTCTGGTTCTGGCTGTGTCCTAGTATTCTGTGTTTACTGTTGTATCCTTGGAGATTCATATCCTTGACAAGCTCATAGAGGATGGTGAGCTGCTTTCTTTGCCTGACTACAAGAAAACCTTTTTATATAAAGAAATATATATAAGAAYATATAAAGGAAACATGAGTTTTTTTATAATGACAGCCTGTAAATGACATTCACCAAAAGATTACTTACTCGTCAGTGGTAGTTAGAATAAAATGTTGCGAAAAACCAAACCACCTGAAACAAGAGTAAAGATCACCAGAGTGATGTCATGGTCACCATACAGTTTCCCCATCTATGCCCATATAAACCTATAGGGCTATACATATGAATCAGCTGAGTTTTCTGTCTTCTCATTCAGAAAATCAGAGCTAGAGAATGAGAGAAATTTTGTTTAAGTAATATGCTGAGTAATTAGTTTGAGAATCCTCCAACCACTGCAGCAGTCCATATATGTTCAAACTGGTAGTATTTTTCTTAAAAGTAGGTCTTGGTCTTACTGCCACAGTACTTAATCTTACGCCTTCTGAAAAATTGCCTTTCTTCTTGACATGGGGATAGGAAAGAGGAATGCCAGCTAATACAGTCTGTCATTAGCACTTATCTTCTGTCCTAGAAGACTCTGAGAGATTTATCATAGGTATTTTATACTATTATGCTTTAAAAAGATRCTGCAAGTTTTGCTTAACTGTATTTGATTCAGTATTTTCAACTCTATTTGATATTTTTCATCCTTCCTCTGTAGTTGCATTTGAGTGTGTAAGCTGCTTGTCCAAATAGAGGACAGTAAGGATAAAGGAAAATTGTCCCACTAAAACATCTGTAAGTGCCTTTATTAGTATGGAATGCAAAATGCTGTAGTATCATATGAAAAATTTTCTACTGTTCATTTTGGGTTTATGCAATTGATCTGTATTTCCTGAACTTGTAGCAGTAAAGTATAACACACACCCGCTTTACCAGCTATTCAAATGTGCAATTACACACAGGGAAGGCTAATCATGCTTATTTTTCCTAGTGTTATCAGCCTCACTCTGGTTTTAAAGTACAGAATGCATTAAGGAGGAAAAAAAAATGTCTGTGGCCCAATTAGCTACCACATTATTATTTATAGACTTATCTAATGCCATTTACAAGATACAAAACAGTTGAACAGTAAAAAAGTGGCACTGTGATTCTATTACACCATAAAATAAAGCCTACTAGCCTGTTAAAGGCTAAATCAGTGTGAATCTCATGCATCATCAGTTTCTTCCTAAATATTTTTTGCTCCTATATTGCAGCTCTGATGATAGATAATTTATATTCTACTCTCATTTTTTTTCTTTAAGTGTTTTCAAGTTCTAGATGTGATCATCATGTTCCACAAATCATTGATGAAAATCAGGATCTGTTCTTAAACATAGACTCTGTATGCTTTCAAAGAAGAACTAAATTGCACTAATTACCTTGCAGTCCCTGCTTTATAAGATTTAGCGTGGTATTTGTAAATGGCTTATACAAAATTAATCATACCTTGCAAACTGCATCAGGAGAATTGTTGAGCAATGCAGCTTAATCCACTGGATGAAGTATTGGTTACATGACAAGAGAGCAAGACTGGTGAAAAATGCTTCTTGCTGTTGTTCTTCTGCATGTTATCATGTAAACAATGTCATGTCCCTAAGTTAATCTATTTCTTTTTAGTCATCTTTAACATTATATAGGTTTTGGAGGAATAATGTTTTTCTTTGCTACCTAGAAAAACTGAACTTTGATGTTGGTGAAAATTATTACACGCAACTGTAATGCAAACAGTAAGTCATATTTTCCATAAAGTGCTCATTAATGGAAGTCATTTATCATTTAGAATTTACTTGATATTGCATCCTAAAGGCACCTAAAGCAGGTGTGGTGTTATAACTAGAGGAATATGTAAACCCATGGCTAGGATACCTCACTGAAAAGGAATGGGAATTCAACGCAAGTAGACGGAAGCAATAGGGTGATTTCATTCTTCTGGTCATTCTTCTGCCTACTCCCTGTAGGCAGTTTAAACTACTAAAAACCCTGTAGGCAGTTTAAACTACTAAAAACTCTGCTACAACACCCTAACAGTGTGATTGTCTAGTAGCAACAAAAGACAGAGTACTCCCAAATTGCAAATTTGAGTAAAAAGTAGGCAAAGTCTCAGAAAAAGGGCCATGTGTAAACTTGACATTAACTCTTACAGCTTCTGTCACTTTGCTGTACCACATCCATTTTCTTGAGATCTAGTTTTACCAGCTAGTGTTCAGCAATATGTTTCAGTCTTGACCAGATGCTCTGTAACATATTTGGCAGCRCTTTCCATGTTAGATGGAAGAAGGGACAAGGCAGCTGCTTTTCGGTGGTGTGCAGATCACAAATAGCTCTACACCCTTACTTTGTTTTTCAGTGCCCWGGTATTCATTGATACTTGTGAATAGTGAGGAAAAAGCAGAGACCTTTTAGTGTTTAATGCAAAAATATTAGAAACCACTAACAGTTCTCTTTGGCAGTACTAAGTACAGAAGGACCAGAGTTTCTTATAGAGCAGCCCTATTTGTTCCCTGTAGGCAGTTTAAGTTTGAAAATGTAGGGCTGGTAAAGGRACTGACATGAGCATCCTCAGAAAATACTAGAAACTCATGTTGTGCAAGGAAAGCCTTGAATTCAGCACTCAAAATCCTTGAAAAAGGACAATTTGAGTGCTACCAAGAACAGCACATTTAAAATCATCAACTAATTTCTGAAAAAGATAAAGATTACTTTTCACAGTTGAAAACAGTGAAAAATAGTCAATGTATTGTTTAATAGTCCAGACATCTGTCTTCCTCTGTAATGTCATATTTTTGTTTAAAAATCTGCAGAAGTGATAAAATATTCATCTTAATATGCAGTATTAATAAAATGCTTGGCAGTTTATTTCCTTAAAATTCTGGGGGTGACTATGAGAGAAAAGTTGAGACCAACACCTTTTAAGATTAGACACTTTCTAGGTTATACTTTCCTGGTATAACAACTTGCCTGGCAAAGCATCACGGTGTCAGTAACTTTTTTTGTAAAAGCTCTCCTCTTGTRCCTAAAATAATTTGTGGGTGCTGGGGTTTGCTCTATTAGGTTTAGGCTGAAGTACCTAAAATACAAAGTATTGTCTATGATCTATTTCTACCAGAAATTTGAAAATTCATATTTTGCTGAGAAAATTGRGTAGTTAAATGTGGAAAAAAGTCACAGAGTTACCTGATCTGCACATGTAGATAGACATTCTAAATGAGTGCACATTTGGACAAGATTATTTGAATAGCAACCTAAATTCTTTCCCATKTTTAGATGAAATATKTACAAATAGGTCTTCAAGACAAAGRCATGAATATATATTTGAATATTCTGGAATTGTTCCTCAAGACAATTGTACAGGCTGCAAAATAAACCACCCATGTATTAGTGAATAAGTATATTAGTTAATTCTTAATAGATTTCCCCCCTTACATTGGTTAGGGTACTCATTGCACTATTTGTTCAGAATAGTGTATCTTTGTCTGCTGTTCAATCATTGAATAGCAGAGATAACCAAGGAAGTAAAGATTCAGTGGTTTGAGCATTGAAAGATTATTTTTGGTATTTTTAGCATGTGCCTCTGTAGTTTTCATTAGAAGAGAATTCTGTATTCTTTCTATAATATTTCTACCATGAAAATTGAGTATCCTTTTGGGATAAATGGGTCAAGAGAAAGGCACATCACAAAAATAAATTGAATAATTGCAAGCAAACAATTTTCAGCTTGTGTTCTCAGAACTCTTATTTTTATTGATGCTCCACTCTCTCTGGGAATCTTTCCTGATAATGTAATCTTGAAAGCAGTTTGGTTYTTCTCTGACCTTTGTATTCAGAAACATTTGTTGAAGTGGTTTTGCATGTATTTTTCCCCCTAAGGAATTGCAGGAAATTCTGATCAGGAACAATTTCACTTAAGTGTAAAATGACTCTGTACAAGATCACAGGTTTAAAGCAGGCRTACAGATACTTCCTTCACATTTTCTAAATAACTCCCTGTTTCATCATTCTGGCATTTTTGCATCTGTCTATCTCCATAGATTAAGGAATAGCAACTGGTATGCACTRTCAAGGAAATTATATTTAAATTTAATTTCTCTTCAGCATGGGGCTTGACTGGACTGCCTTGATATCTTTCTTGATTGGACCAGTGTACCTGTGTTCCAGACCCTCCAGCCCAGTTTGCATTATACCACCAGAAAAATCTGAGGCTGATTTTAGTCACTCTTTATTGACTCTGAGGTCTGAAGAGATAACCTCTGTACTTGTTGGAAACAAGGAATAACAAACAATTGCTTTTGTACTTTACTTGTGGGCTGCAGGGCCCAGGGATGTTCTTGTACTGCTCTGATTTTGGGGGCTGCTTCTCCCTGTGCCGCTTTGCTGTGGTTTGTCTGCACACTGGGTCTGCAGCATCCTCACAGTGCTTTGCCTGAGACAGGAGCTGGGATGTCCAGCTGACTCTTCCATTGTACTTGAGGTAGTGAATCAGCTCGCTGACTTCTTTTCCTTTTAACYTTACTTTTCTGGCAGTAGCTTGGTCTGAGCTATATGCTAGTAATGCCACCTTAGGGTATAAATCAGTTTACCCTTTCCACATCACTTCATCCAAAATGCCAAACAGTAGAAAAGGAGGTCTCAAAACTTGTTGCATAGCACTGAYATCTAAATAGAAAAGGTCCTTTTTCATGGCAAGATGACTCAGGGTTTTCCCCTCTATTCAAAAATATATGATAGATAATATTTTTGTGGCAGCTACAATGGCTTCTCACATTAATTAGTTAGAATAAAGAAGCTATTCTAGCAGAGGAAAGAAAAAGAGTGTGAGTTAGCATGTTGCTCAGTTATCCTTAACAAGTGTTTCCCAATACCAGGCTTTGAGAACAAGCTGTTATACGTAAAAGTTTAAAAACCTTACTAACAAGGATAATCAAGCTTTTTAATGACAAAGTCTTTGCAGAGTCACAGTGCAAAATTGTGATTATGATTAATTTCCTTAGGGGATGCATGACTGACAGCAACTGAAGCTGGCTATCACACAGTCATAAATTGAGGTATGGTTAAGTTGTGCTGTTTGCTAACCAGGGGCAAGAAATACAGACTGCCATGTTGAACTGCACAGGGCATACTATATCTCTTAGCATAGCAGGATTAAATCTTCAGTACTTTCGCTCCAAACTCTTTCTGACCTTTTTCTGTGCTCTCTAGTGCATTTGACATTCCAGAGGAAGGCACAAACCAGCACAGCAAGCACTTTCAAGGTTTTCTGCAAGGGAAGTTGTACAAGTTATCCTGAATCCCAGTGGACATTGTGTTCTGCCATTTGCAGTTGTTGTCTCAGTAGCATTAGCTGTGTGTCCAAGTCTAACTAGACTTTTCACTTGCTTCTTTCATATAAGGGCAACCAATAGCTAATGGTCCTTTTTAGCCTTTCCTTGTCAAGCTACCATMAGAGGAGTTATGGCCAGGATGCAGAAGGTCCCAGCTGCCTGTGGTGCTCAGTCTTTTGGCATTTTTCCAAAAAGTCTTACAGCTTCTTGAAACTATGGCTGTAAGAAACGGCCTGAAGCATTCTGCAAGAAACGGCCTGAAGCATTCTGCATGCCATGAAAGCAAGTCCTCTCTCCACAGTTTTACTTCTTGCATTTGGTATGGTTTCGGCTTGGAAATCAAATGTAGGATGTTCTAAACATGTCTGTTACCCAAAATCCAGACTTCCAGGATTTTTAAAATACTTCCTAAATCTTCGTATGTGCTCTACAGAGTGAAATGTCTTTTATTRGAGTTTTTAGAGACAAGCCCATCATTTTGCATTCCATACTAATAAAGAGACTTAGAAATGTTTTAGTGGGACAGTTCTCCTTTATCCTTGCTGTCATCCATTTGGACAAGCAGCATATATATTCAAATTCAGCTACAGAGGAAGGATGAAAAAATTGTATCAAATACAATGAAGTAAAATTTGCATTATATTTTTAACTCCAATAAGGAGTCACCTGCAACATTTTTCTTTACAGAAGAAAAGGATGCAAGGTATAGAAACGAGGAGTTTAATGTCATAGTTACAAAACACTACCCCGTCTTCTACCTGTGTTCTTCTTTAAACTCTATTCACTATAAGGTTGAGAAAATCTTCTAGTGAATTTTTGAGGGTAGATTTGTTTGTCTTAAAAGCATTTGTTTATTTGGTTTTTCTTAAAAGCATATACCAGACTTCATTACCTGTCAACAGGATTGGTGATCATAAATGACTTGAATGTTTTGAAAATCTTATCCTCAGTCATTATCATGGCTGTGTTGCCATTTCAGCTAGTCCTTCAGTCTTTGCAGCATTCGGAAACAACCTGCTTGACAAAGAGGTGTCAGCCCGCAGCAGGAGAGCAAGCTTGTTGTGGCATAGCAGCTGTCAGGAGAAAAGAAAAAGAACTTCAGTCTTTCTTTTCCTTAGCACAGGTGACAGCTGAGGGAAATAGAGCTAGTTTTAAATGCTGTAAACAGTTTTTATTTTGGAAAACAAATTGTTTTATTTTCTTTTTGTTTTTCCTAGTATTAGGATATATTGTGCCAAAAATGTTAGAGTCATCTCATGGAAGAGAACTCTGTTAAACCTTTTTATTTTTCTTTATGTATATAAGCTTTATTCGATTTTTTTTTTCTTTCTTGAAGAGTTTTGCCTCCAGTTAGTTTGCAAAAATAAATTTATTATAAAGACCAGTGTACACACTATATAATTTTATGGGATTTTCCTTCTCTTCGAGATGTAAAACTCACAGAAAAAGGTTTTATAGTGAAGTTATGTACTGTCAAAAAGGGTTCTTTATCAATATCAGTTTTCTGTTCAGACAACAAAATGAAGACTGAGGTGCTAGGGAAATTTCTTGCAGAAGTGAAACATTCAAGCTGACTTGCGTGGCTAATCAAGACGAATAAACAAGCCTAAGCTTAGTTAACTGAAAGGCACAACTAAGCAATTACCCACAATGGATAATACTGTTTCCATGCAGCCACCCACACATTCTACTCATCCCGGGGACAATAATGATGCTGTTCTATCTCCTTTTGAAAGGAGTAAAGAGAAGCCTTTTAAAAGTGTGGCTTTGTGGTACCCACCTCATCAGGGAAATAATATGCTGCTCAAAAACCCCTCATGTCGAGGTCCTTGAATCATAAAAACATCATCTGAATTGTGATGGACAGGAACAATTATTGGTTATGTAGTAGGCAGGCACCTTGTAGGAAAACTGACAGGCTTACTTTCAATTCTTCGCAATACTTGAAACAATTACTTAATGAAAAGAAAGTGAATGGCCACAGTGATTAAGTGACTGTTCAGTAAATGATATAGCTGTCTTTTAGACTGGATGGTCCCCCTCTTAATCCTTTTCTGTGCTAACTTGCTGGAGATGATACAGGAATTGCTAGCTGGGACATGATACAGGGATTTCAGATGACTTTAGGAGTAAATGGTAGCAGAAAAATGTCTTAAGTTGATAACCACTGGATTTCTGGTTGATTCAGGTACTATTCAAAAAGATATTGCAAAGTGGTGGGTAAACAAACCAGCAGTGGCATATTTATCACAGTCTGGGATCCAATGATTCAGGGTTTGACTTGTGTTCAGTAAGTTGAAACTAAATATTAGGGGGAGGCCTTGTTATCCATTGCTTTAAAATTAGAAGTGCAGTCATGGTTATTGAGTCAGATAATGAAGATATCAGAAGGCTTAGAAGTCAGTGCTGTAACTTAGAATTRAGCATCTTTCCATCTGTAAAACCATACAGTGGAAGGACTTACAAAGTTCATACCTGTTGAAATTATTTTTATTTAGACTGTAACGTTGATTAATAGAAATTTTCAAAGCAGAATATATCTTCAATTTTGACAGCTTAGGAGGAGTATAAGTCTCTAACCCAATGTAATGGATATAATCAGTTTTTGAAACACTGGAGTATGCATTGTGGGTGTTAGACAGTCCATCTCCACATCTACATTTATAAATCTTTCTGTGGCAGTTCTACAGAAACATCATAAGAGTTTGATCTAGGTATATTTCCTTGAGACATTTAGTGAGAAAAACAAGTATAGCCTTCATGACATTACTGTTCCTCTTTTCATATTTAGAATTCTCAATTCTAAATATAGTGACTCCTTGTAGTGTCAGCCCAGAATATAGGCTTATTTCACATTAGAATAGTCCAATCTGCATGGCATTAATAAGACAAATCTGAGTTGGCATTATTCACATCCTAGATCTCATGGAAACATTCTTTTATATAGTTCAAAATAGATGGATCGTTATCATTGGTTTGTGAATTTGAACAATTTGGAAGAAGTTAGCCATGATTTTGAAAACTTGTTTTTCTTCTTCCTTATGCAGGGTTAAAGGAAAAGTACTGTAAGTACTGAGTGTCACATAGGGATCAACTTGTTGTAAATGAAAAAAGACTCAGGCCTCAGGGATTTAACTGGGATCCTTCCCTTAAATGTGTTCATTGTAAAATTCTTCTGTAAACTGTAGGCAGCCTACTTGGAGAATTATTTCCTGTAACTCTTAGCCTTTAAAGGACTATGTCATGATGCTACCTGCAAGGAACACTGTAGTCTCTGGATAAATAGAAATCTATCCTAGGATGGTGATTTACAGTCTTGACAGATCTCAGTGGGATGTATGTTAACCTGACTATCCATTAAGTGCCTTCCTGCCTTGAAAAGGCCTCTTTTAAAGAGCTTGCTTAACTCTCACTGGTTTAGAATGATGGAAATTAGCACAACTACTAGCAGATGTTAATCATGTAGCTTAATGCACTGCTGGAGGGCATTTGCATTTTGGTGGTGAGCATGGTGTAAATACCTGTACAGAACAGATTAGACCATGTTGCCCTGTGTGTTTTCAACAGATGCCACTCTCCACTCCAGAGAATCTGCTTGCAACCCAGCCATAACTACTTTTATTCTGGCTCAGTGTCAGTGTTTTAAGTCTACCCTAACTCAGTAAAAACTTTTGCCTGGCTTTCTTGTTCTGGGCTACTTCCTTTTTCTCTTCCTCAGCACCTTTATCCTCTAAGCTCTCATGAGAGCCCTCACTCAGCTCCGCTGTCACTCCCCTCTTTTTTGGTGGCTGTTCTTGAAAATTCACATGTGTAAGTCCTCTATTTTAGCATGCTTCAAGATTTTGACCTTGACCACTTTTGTTGCCTCGTTTTCTACTTTTACATCTTTAATTATTTCTTTGCTAATTATTTCTATACCTGGTTCTTCATTCTGTCTCCCATGGGAGAAGCCCTTGGTACCCTCCCTAGCTCACCTGGAAATTTTCTTTTTCTCATATGTAACATGGATCAAAAGTAATGTGGATTTTTGGTTTCCAAATTGTCCACCTGGTATCCCCTCACTAGTTTTACCAACTGAGTTTCCACTCCAGCATCCTGTGCCTGAATCAGTCAGCCTTGCCCAAAGCCTTGCCCAATCGGGAGACTTGCCCAAAATAAAAAAATTTCAAAGTTTCACTCAGAAAACTGTAGTAGGGAAATTCAGTACTCTGAAAAAGGAAGCATTACACATAGTTAGATTTATTTTTTCAATTAATTTTAAAAAATAAACAATCCCATTGAGCACTGTCTGCTTGGGTCCCAGGTCTTGGGAGCTGCAGCGGCCTCCCCCAAATTTCCACCACTCAGACCTGCTTTTCTCACAAGACAGAGCTTGAGTTTTGCTTTTTTTGTTCTGTATTCTATTACACACAAAAATTGAAAATTTGGCAGTTTTCTAGATTCTGAATATTTTGCTCTATTTAAGGGACTATTCCACGCTAATTAAGACCTAGTCCTTTCTCTCATTTTTCCTCATTAGAGAAAACATCTGTCAGCACCTTTCTGGTTTATTTTCTAAATGACGAGTGCTAGCAGCTGTAATCTCCTTCTCTCCAATTTTCTTACTCTTTCCTTAATAGCAGATGTTTCTAAAGTATTACTCATAAGTAGTCCTCCTCTCCTAGCATTCTGTTGGGCAGTGTGTTTAGGGTCTCAAAATTAAACCTAAGCTATATACAGTTGTCAAAGAAGYTTGATCAACTATTTTACAGTAACATATTGTATTGGTATTAGAGGAAATGGTTTTCATTTAGGTTCTCTATACATCAATATAATTGTGAGAATCTATTGCAGATGCTGCAGGATTCCTTAGCAATTACAGACTCAAAGCATGATGGAGACCAAATTGTATGAATGTCTGCTTATTTTCCCTGTAATTCTGATTATACTTATTATTCTGAATTTTCATTTTGTCACTTAAAGCTTCATTGATCATTGTGATCAAGTTCTTCAGCCTGGTGATTTACAACCAATGAAAAGCAGACATAGTGAGTTCCCATGAACTGCAAACCAGTTAACTCTAGACATGAAATTTTCATGATTCAGACTCATTTTTATATTCCTCCATGCCTGTTACATATAACATTGTTGGGGGTGGGGGGGGGAAGTGCACATGTTCATGGTCTCTCTCTATTTATCTCCCTTTTATATTCTTGTTTTCCCCCTGGTTTACACATATCTACTATTTATGTTATGAAAGAACTGAAGTATAAATATAATATATCTCTGGGTTCTTTTCTTTTCTTTTTTGTTGGTTTTTTTTTTTTTTTTTTTTTTTTTTTTTTTTTTTTTTTTTTTTTTTTTTTTTTTTTTTTTTTTTTGAGTGTCAGGTTATTCCTCAAGTGAAGAATTGAACTGGGCTTTTTCCCAGGTATAGTGTGTCCGTGTTCCAAATGCTTTTAGCTGGTATGACCTGGAGTGTTGAACAGCCAGATGGATAATTTCTCATTCGCTTGGAGTGAGGACCTGGACAATTTATATCCAGTTTGGTAATTAAACCACTCAAGGTCTGGTAGTTCCCCAGTGACCTCCTTCACTTCTCCATGTGCATGGAGGGGGGAGTTCAGTGTGCTGAAGCACAAAGGATTGGGTGATGTCTCCTCTGGAGACGAGGGGTGGCAGACAGCTCTGCAGCCCTGTAAAGACAGGGAAGGACACACTAAACTTATGTAGGGCTGTGTGTAGCTGCTTATACCTGAGCTAGGCAGTTTTGGTGAGGCTGGCTGTGCTGCAAAATCTGTGTTAAAACTTAACAAGGTTACTCTTGAAATCTCTTCTGACAGCTATTTAATGCCTACCAAGTGCTGAGGCTATAAAAATGTATTTTGCAGCAGCATTCAGATAATAAATACTGTGAACGGTTTAAAGTCACTGGCTTGTCTTTACAACTTTATGCTGCAACAACAGTAAAGTTAACTTTATGCCAGTTCTTGTTTCATTTAAACAGACTCAAGTATTATCTCCATGTTCTTGATATGACATATACAGCATCTTTTAGTAAACTACCGTGACAAAATCATTATACAGAACACAAATGTAGTGAAGAGGAGTACTTAAGGGATAGCACTGTTCCTCAACAGGTACTATTCTGTATGCATTACTTGATTTCTTATTTAATTATATTTTGCACCTCTGCATTGGAAATATTGATTAAGGGGGAAAAAAAAATGTACAGGCTTTTTCGGTTAAAAAATTCAATAGAGCTGTTAGACTATGTTCAAAGTACTTTTTGAAAGCTGAGAAATTGGAAAAAAGCAACAGTAATAAGTACAATTTCATTTTTTGCATGGTGACTGTGGTCTTATCCTAGGTCACTGGTTTTGCAGCATGTGTCTAGGAGGGGTGAAGCTTGCTGAGTTCCTTCTATGAGTAAATTCTGTATTTACTCATTGCCTTGTACATAGACAAAGCCTCACCTGCTTATGCAGTATTGCTCCCAAATTCTGTCCAATAAAACATATAAAGTACTTAACTTGAACATTAGGGTAGTGCTTGGCCTCAGTGTATTTTCAGCACTGTAGTGGGCGTCTTTGTCATGTATGCAAATACAGTGCTCTCTGAATTTTTGTTGTGTGCATAGAAAGATTCTTGTCTAAGGCCTGTCTGTCATGATGGAGGGCAGTTTCTTGCATGTTCTTAAGGGGCTTTCTATACTGATGCCTTGGGATTCAGCTTACATATTTTTCAGATCCTGTACTGCTTTAGTGTATAACTCTGAAACTCCATAGACCGGCAGCCACTGTTCTCCCATTTTATTCAGACAAAACAATTCCTCTCTAGGCCTGAAACTCAAGGACACTTTATTGTCTCAGGCCCTGACAGATGTAAACAACAGTGAACTGGGGGGGCAAACTTGGAGTAAAGGCTTCATTACCTGAAGCTATGATTGGAGGATTAACCCCTGATACACAAACTTTTAACTGTGTGAAAGACTCGTGACCATTGTCCCTCTTGGGTGTAGCCCCTCTGAGGCTTCTGACTGCCCAAGGTGCACATACTGATGCCCTTCAATAAATACCCACTTTTATTCTCTTAATTTTGTCTAGCCTCTGTTCTTGGTAGCCCCTCTAAGGCATCAATACCCTACAGTGTTTTTCAATTAAGACACACTTAAGGACTGTCCCTCAAACCATTTCTGACTGCTTTAGTTCTATAGCAGATATGCAGTGGAGGTCAGAGAAATTCCCCTCAGTGCACAGGGCTCTGCTCTGTTCTCTCTCTTCTGGGAGGGAAAAAAAAAAAAAGGTATCCTGTAACTACCTGAGGAATGTCAGTTAGTAGTTCTCATTCCTTTTCTTTTAATCTTTCCTTTTAATTTTCTCTAATTTCATCTGAAAATGCACAAGTGTTAGAAAATTATCTGTATTACCATCCAGAATATTAATATTCCACAGGAAGTAATTTGGAAGCTTTTACTCCAAAATCAAACAAAAATTATCCCCTCTAAAAAGAAGCAGAAAAATTTAAACATGCAGATTCATTTGCTTTTGAAAATCAGTATTCTTGGTTACCTAAACTGCAGCCAGAAATACCTGTAATACTGTAATTTAATGCCTTGTATAAAGAGTCAAATTCAGAGGAACCAGTGAAGCAGAGTTGAGGCATAAAAGAGGAAAGATGACAAATGTTGGCAAAAGTATTTGGTGTATTTTTTTGTATGGCTTTAGTAGAAATATAATATTGAAAAATAACCTGCATTAGAAAATTTCAAAGTCTGAACTGGTTAGAATCAATCCTTCCTTTTCCCTTCCCTCTTCCTGTCAGATTTCTGATGCAGCTGACAATGCTACCAGGCTGCTTGTTACCTTTATGGACATCAGAGCCCTGGAAGCTTGTATCTCTGAGCAGAAAGTCATATTCAGTAAAATGGCCTCTGAGAAAGGATGCTTATCTAAATAAAAAGAAATTTTCGTCGTAAAGAGTAGATACAACCATGGTTTCAACAAAACAAGTTGTGATGACATTATTTTAGGTTTCATAAGGATCACCCCTACACTACAGCAAATTCCATTGGCAAATATTTTTATACAGTCTATCCTCCTAGAAGTTTTCAGTCCCTAGCTTCTGAAATAGTGCAGTGATATAATGAAGTATAATGTATCCTATGCAGTTCAACACACCAATTTATTTTTAGGGACTGAAGAGCTGAGGGTTTTATTCTTTATATCTCCACTGGTTCTAAGTAAGCAGCATAAGTTATGCATCTAATATCCTTTACTTTACTATTGACTTTATTACTCAAAATCCTTTATATTGGGTTCATTACTAAGGGAGTTTAAAAAATACTCACAAATGGGATTTTTCTTTCTGTCATTACCCTCCTTTTGAGGTAGAAAAATATATTTATTCAGCTCTTTATCACTAAAACATGGATAAATGATGTTACAGGCTTATTTGCAAGAAGGGATTTAAATGGAAAAACTATCCTCATAATAAGTGTTGCAGTCTGTATGTCTTGCTATATTTCTAAACAAGAATTTATTATTCTGGAGCAGAATATCTATATAATACAGTGACTACAAACCTGGTAACTATATAAGGATTTTTATTGTGAGGCAATTGTTCCTCAATATGTCTTCTAGTTAGTTGACTCATAGAAAAGATCTCTGGGTGTATGTTCAGGATATCTCTGACAGAAGAACCTCAATATACTTCTTCCAAACCTGATGCTTCTGTCTAATTTACAGGGACATCAAACCATTCATGAAAATATATGTTACAAATTCTTGAGTTCTTGTAATGCTTTGACAAAAAAGACCATTTTATATAACTATTAACTATGTAACATATTTCAGTTTACTTAGTTTATTGAGAAGTGTAGGGGTTTTCTTCTGTCTGGGAAACACAGAATTGCTATAAAAGTGGAAGTTATTATGCCTTTGCTTGCATAATTACTGTGATTGTCAGCTACATTCTGATTGCTTATTTTTTCTGAGTGGTGTGATTATCAAAGGCAGCAGTGCTGGGATTTTTGGGTTCCCACATGGCATGAAGAACTAGAAATTTAAAAACATCTTTTCTTTGACAGGTAATCTGAACACTTTTGATGGGCAGTCATTAGAGAATAAAGCTGGGATTTAGCAGTTTCATTTTACAGGCTCACTTTTCTACAGCAGTATGCTAACAAAAATCCTGATGCCACAATGATTTGAATATGTTGAAAATGAGGGACATGGAGCCCAAAGAGACATGTAGAGCAATTGTGAACTTGAAAGGTTTTCGCCTGTGGTCTGACAGGCTCTTTTATCCTGAGCAACATCCCCTATTCAAAATCAAGGTTCTCAGTGTGGAAAAGAAGGCCTCTAATCATACTAAATTGTGAGGTTTTACTGTGCCTCGCAAGGGAAAAGATTAACCATTAATAAACTGTTTTCATTAGTAACCTAAGCTACCATCTTATTTCCTTTTTTTTTTTTACTCTAACACATGATTATTCTTCTTGTCTGTTTGTAAATGCCACTTTCCTCAGCAAAACATTCTTATTCAAAGTTTCAGTTTCCCTCGAGTTTATGATATTCTTTTCTCCTATTGCTGGTCCCAGCAACCATTCAATGGAAGCTTCTGTAGGATCTTTCTTCATCCACCATCACTGCGTGGTAATGATAGAGATCTCTCCAAAGATAATGGTGGCTGCCTGATTGCTTTTTCTTTTGCCTGTCTTTTCAAGAAATAAGTCAATTTTTTACAGTTTGAATTTTCCTGAGAATGTAAGAAGGACATTGCATTCTGTGGGCCTGTGACCATGGCAATCGTAGTAATTGTAGGCTCTGGTTATTTTTCTCTGTTTGAGATAAATGTCTTGATTTAGATTGTTTGTGAAAGACACTCATCCTGCTCCCACTGTGACACTGTGAACCACAGTTATCAGACACTCCTCCTAATTCTGGCCCCCTATGTGCTGTCTCTGTTGTTCATCTGGTGAGAAAGGTGCCTATTATTCCAGACAAGTACTTGTATTTCCCAATGACTTTTTACCTCTTTTGTTTATTYAGATTCTTATCTATCTTATGTTAGGAATTGTCTTTCATTCTCTATTTTATATTGTGCCTAGCATGATGAGGCATCATTCTTCCCTTGTCTTTGGGTATGTCTGTAATTCAAATATTGAATAGTAGTCACCTTTATCTAAGAACATCTAGTAAAACAGTGGCATTTTCATGAGCTGATAATTCATAGAAGCTCTGTGAGTCTCTTCCTTCTATTKTAAACATTTCATTTTATTGCAAAGGATTCACACTAAAAAATCCTGAAAAACTCTGGAACTCAGAAGCCATCTTTGCTAGTGCTTCCTAAGTGGTCTTAATGTTGAGGGTCACTGAATCCATTCAATGAAATATTTCTGAATTAAATCTCAAACTTCCACTGAAGATGGCCTACAGACAGCATATTGCTGTACCTAAGCAGAATCCGTGATATGGCTTCATGTACCATTTCAGGATTGTGCTGATTTTTTCCTGATACAGTCTATGTGGAAAATACCCTTTATGAGGATAGCCTTTCCTCTGCTTTCTTCTCTTTGTTATATGTTGTTAACTGTACAGGAAATTATGTTGTGGGCTTTGAAGGGGAAAAAAAAGACATTTAGGACAAATAACAAAAGAATAAAAAAGCAGAAAAGTAATTTGGATTGATTTGAATCATAATTTTGGGAGCATTTTTTTGGGTTCTTCAGCTTTGGGAAAAGTTTTGTGTATCTGTTGCAATTTTTTAAGGGATATTAATTTAACTCACTAATTTACTGATAACAGTGGCATGGCAAAAGTCTGGAAGTTTTGTCATATGTTTTAGCAGCATGTAAAGGGAGATATATAAGATAAAGAGAGAAGAGGAACAAGGTGCTCATAATATAAAGGAGGTCAGAGAAATGCCAAAGCATATTAGGATCCAAATTCCATTAAAATCCTATCTGGCAGAGATGAGCCATTTCTTATTTACTTCTCCTCCAGAGTAAGCATGTGAGACATTGCTCTCTGATCCTGGCAAACTGAACCTCTGTTACACTTCTTTTCTGTTTCTTTAACGTTTCTGTAATTTACTTCCATAGTCTAGATGCTGCTCAAGGAGATTTCTATGTATAGGGTGGATGGGAACTCTTGAACTGACAATAGAGAACTTGGCAGCCTTTGAATATTTGAGCTTTTTTTATGCCTTTTCTTTCCTTTGTGGCTTATCTGGCACGCAGTTTTTCAGAGTTAGTCCAAGAAATGCTAAAACCTCTACCACAAAGTTTACTTAATCAAGCTGGGCATAAATAGTACTTTCATTTTCCTTGTTGAATTTACTTCTTAATTAATTATGCTCGAAGTGTGTGTAATGTAAACTTACATTTTGCGAACAAATWCCTTTTTCTGTTTTCTGACTTGCTGTTGAATTTCTTAGCTTTTCAGGTTACATTTTGGTTTAATTTGGATTTTTTGTTTGCTTTTCTCTGCCAGTAAAAATTATGGAGTGTGAAGAAAAGTGACAAGTCTTGCTATCCACAAAACCCTGTCAAATCAGGAAGCATATTTTATCCTGTATAAATTACCAAGCAAAGCCCCTATCTGTGTTTTTTTCATGATAGTCTTTCTACCTTTTTTGTAGTTACTTTCTTTTAGCAGAAATGTAGACAAGCTACTCAAAACTTTAATAAGTTTGCAAGTGATAATAAATTGGCAGGAGCTGTTGACTCCCTTGAAAGGAGAGAGGCCCTGCACAGAGACCTGGACAATGACAGGGCTGGTCAATTGCCAGTTGTATGAATTTAACAAAGACAATGCCAGATTTTGCACCCAGGATGTACATAAGTATGTGCATTCTGAAACGGTGACATGATAATGATGCCAGGCAAAAAACCCCAAACCAGCAACAGCAACACCACCACCACCAATTAAAAAAAATCATCAAAAAAATAAAAATAAAATAACACATTACTTCCTGTTTTCAGAACAAGTATCTAGTGTCCTTGGGGGGAGGTAGGAGAGCTCTGCAAATGCTTTAATTGACAAATGTGTTCTACAGCCCTTACAAGGGGATTTTTTTGCAAACCCAGTAGCAGTCAAGATCTGTATTTTTAATGCAAACAGTTAAGAACATACCATGAGCTATAGAAATTATGAAAAATAACTGTATTAATTTGGTTAATATCTCCAAGATTCATGTTAAAGTTTTGCTTTGGGCTTTTTGGTTAGGATTTTTATGTGTAGATCTGTTCAAGAGACCTGAGAAGTCATCAGTGGGGAAACCTAAACACAGGAATCAAAGAAAAAGAATGAAGGTACTAAGTGCTGAAGCTTCTGATTCCAGAGCTAAAACTGYGGAGTCGTTCTCTGATTTTGGATCAGTAAGAGCTCTATGGTGTGACCTTGATTTGAAATTGAAAATAAAAAGGGACATTATTTCTGACATTTGGGAGAATATAATATATTACATTTTCACAGAATCGCCATTTTAGAATAGATTCAGGACTTACTGTGGTATGGGTGTTGCTAAGAGTCTTTCTACTTGATGGAAATATCAGCCTTTCCATCCCTGAAATACATTTCCTGAGGGTTGCATATCAGCAGTGGGACTCTTTGCTGTACTGAAGATGATGTATTTCATTTGAGAAGATAACTGACAAGATATCAAGCTTATTTTGGCATGCAATTTAACATTCAACCCCAGCAGCTGCAACTGTAGAAGTGGCTTTCGGATTCCAATGGTGGAAAAAGGAATAAAATGAAATTGTACCGTAAACTCCCTTTCAGCTGTAATTGTTGCTTTTACTAAAGTTAATTTGCACAGAGAGAGAAGAGCATAGGGACCAGCTTGATTTTCATCTGAGCAGAAGTACAAAAATTTTATTTTAAATATATAGGGTTGGGCAATTAGTGACAGAAAGATATCTTTTCTAAATGCTCAAGCTTAGACCAGATTAACTGGGCTGAGACCTCTTCTTCATTGAGCGAGTGGTATTTATGTCTCTGGTAACTTCTTTTAAGCACATTACTGTTAAGAAGAATGGGCTCCTGAACCTGTCATACCAATAAGCATTCAGGCACTGTATTTTTTTGAGTTTAGCTTCTGCATGTAGCCTGCTCCCTGGATAATCAGGCAGACATGCTTCAGCTGCTGGTTTCCAGTTGTTGCAATAATGTGCTAACATGCTGGTCCCCTGAAACAGGCTGCTTATTAACTGTGATGCCCAAAATGCCATCTGGAGTGTTATTCAGACATCTATAATTATTCTGTCTACTTCTGTTTGATTGTCTGCTTTGTTTCACTATGCACGCTCTTTGTTTCTTTTCCATTTTTTCTTTCTTTTTTTTTTCCTTTATTTATCATGGAATCACTTCATTTTTTTCCTACAGAAGTACCAAAAACTCTCATCTGTTCTATAAATTATTTTAAATAAAGTTGAAGATACAGACTTTCTATAAGATATTCTAGGAAACAAACTGCAGAATCTCCCAAGTAAGAGTAGAAAAAAATACCAGAATAATCACTTTGGCAGAGACTAGTCATCATAGGGGAACGAATTCTTTGCTTCATGCCTTTGTCCATTAATTCTAGCACATAGTGCATATAAAATATCTCCAATTTATATGACAGTGAGTTGCACTCTAAGTGTAAGTGGAAATGACTTTAAGAGGGGCAGGCCAGCATATAACAGGTTCCTGATGCAATGAAGTGGAAAGGGACATGTGAGTGTGCCAGCTAAATTATTTGATCTGTTTATATCCTCACTGTTCACTGCTATGTGAAATCACTCTTGATATCTTGCAAAAAACATGGGGGGAGAAAAAAAGGAATTCTTTATTTGGGTAACAAATGTATTCTCTAGGGATTTGCTTTGACTTTTCAGTATAGTGCTAGTTAGTTGCAACCAGCTGAGAAAAGTGTCAAGATGAAAGTAGAAATTAGTATGATGAAGATAACTCGCTTGGCAATAAATGTGATAGATACCATGTGCCGTATGAGTTAAACCAAAAATTAACACATGCATCCCCTTGGTGTTTTCAAAACCAAGGTGTATTATATCTTGTTGAAATATGTCAGGCCTTATGACAGAATTTTCCCTACATCACTTGCTGGCTGCTGCTTATCCAGGAAGCATCCAGAGTTTTCTCAGAGCAGCCGTTAGCTCTTCCTTTCTCTGTCTAGTCTTATGTGATTGGGAATGTTCTCTTATTGCAGTGTAGAAAAGGGATGAGACAGAGTTAAAGGCTTTAATGTGATCCCTGGCGTGTGCCCGCCCTGGCCAGAGAAGTATGTAAGAAGGATGAGGGGGTTCATAAATGGGCCAGAGATTAATAAATAGTCAGTACTTAATTTTATTTTCTTGTGCTGGGAGAATGGAATTTGTGATCCCAGCGCGGCGATCTGCGGACAGTATCCCCATCTAGGGGCGGATCTGAGAATCTGTCTCGGCTTTCAGTCGGGCTCCTGCTGGTGGGGGAAGGGAGGCTTTGGGAAATACCCACATCCCGGCCGGGATACTGCTCGAGAATACAAACCAGTGCACGCACAGCACGGTGCCTTTAGCAGCAGGATGTAGTGGAAGAAGCTGCTTAGAGTAAGACTCGGAAAAAACACGAGGATTTCGCAGGCTGCTGATGTTGCAGAGCTGCGGTGCCACGGCCCAGCCCGAGGTGTGGGTGAGCCCGGCCCAGCCCAGCAGCACCGTGGGGGGACGAGCAGCGCCCGGGCTGGGCTGCCAGCAGGCAGGGACACAGGGAACAGGGCAGGGATGCAGGGACACAGGGAACAGGGCAGGATTCAGGGACACAGGGAGCAGGGCAGGATTCAGGGACACAGGGAGCAGGGCAGGATGCTTGGACAGGGCCGCCTCTGTCTCTGCAGGATGTCAATGGGTGGCCGCTGTTTTTGAAGTGCCCTGCACAGCATTCATTTTAAATTTCAGTGGCTACGCTTTAGCTGGGCTCATGTAGAGGTCTGTGATGAGATGGAGCACAGGAGCTGAGGTCTCTCCCAGAACAGATAACCTCGTGTCCTTTGAGAAAATGATATTACAGATGAGGGCCGAGGTCACTGGCAGGACAGCATGGGAAAGCTTGCACTGGGGCCATATAAATTGTGCCTGATGCCGAGAGAGAAGGATTTTGCTCTTTAGCCCTTAACTTTCATGAGCTACTTTATTTACATAATTATCCTTGTTGTTGCTGCTGGTTTTTCTTGCCTTTTCATGTAAAAATGCTCTGTGTGAAAATTCATCTTTGAAGATAAAAATATATAAATAGCAAGGCAGTTACAAAATATTCTGTGATGTTATTGAAGTGACCTTGTTGCTTTCTTTTTCACTGCATCCTCTTTTTTTTCCTGAAATAAAATAATTTGAACAGGATAACCTCTTGTAACTTTATTGAAAAATGTGACCTGCTAGTCAGTTGCTCTTGCAGAGCTCTCTTAGCTTGGGGACAGAGAAAAGCAAAATGACTGCATGTAAGGCTCTAGATTTAAGGTCAGCCATTCTGGCTGATGAATTTAACAAAATTATGTACAGCATTTTCCTCCCTGTCCTTCTTCTGATGGAGTGATCCTGAGTAGAAGGAATAACCAGATTAGGGTTTTGACGTGACTGTTTGCATAAATGAGCCAGTATGTGCGACTGGAACGAGCAGCCTAGTGCTGGCAAAGCTCCAGAGACCCTAAATCAAATACCAGAGAGAGAGAGAAATACAGAGAGGGAAGGGAAAATACTGTATTCAAACACAAGATATTGGGACAAATATTGCACAGCTGAGTCACTGTGGGATGTTGATGATAAAATAATCCTATTCAGATCTCCCACCCTAATAATTGTGCACAAGTTGTGATGAAACAAATTCTTGACTCAACTATTTTTATTTTTTTTTAAGAAAAAGATGTTTTCTCTGTGCAGCCAAAGTTCCTCGGCTCTTTTGAAATAATAAGCATATTTTCCACATTAACACACCCAAAATGCCATTGGGTAGCAAAGCCAAAGTCCAAGGCTTCTTACACATGATGTGCATTAGTAATAAAACTTGTGAGCTCTGTTGCTGTTTTTATGCGTGCATGTTCTGTGTGGCAGCCCATTTATGCATTTTCCACTGTGCTGGGGCTTACATCACTGTCGTATTAGTCTAAGCAGAATAGAGCAGATTGTTTATTTTGGTTGAGCTCCGCTTCAGGCTGTAACATCAGATGTAGCTCCTAGAGTGACAAATTCCAATTGCAGTGTCACGGATTAAACAAGGGTACAGAGGAGCCCTGCAAGCAGTTTTGTTTCTCATGGGAGTGAAAGGATACTGTGCTTGCTAAAGTTAGTGCGTGTGATCCCACCACGACCAAAATAAAATCATCTGCTCTCATAACTCTATTCTGTTTAAAAATTATATTGCTCAGAACCCCTTTTACACTCTTCAGTTTGGGGTTGCAGTAGTCAGTTGAAGTTAGTCACCTTTTATTTATGAACAGTGCAACTCTGCATTACTTTTATGAAACATAGTAATTTTTAGCTTTGTTTGTTCTACTGTGTGGTAATATTTCATTCACAAAATCACAGACTCAAAAATCCGTTGTGGAACATCTGGAGGTCCTCTATTCCAGGTCCCTGCTGAAGTAGGATCACCTAGAGCAAATTGCTCGCACCATTTCCAGATGGCTTTGGAATGTCTCCAAAGATGGAGACCCCACAACCTGTGGGAAACCTGTGTCAACTCTTCRTCAAATTCACAGTATAAATGTTTCTCCTTATGTCCTTATGTAAAAGCTTTTGCGTTTCAGTTTATGCCCTTTGTCTCTGGTTCTGTCACCAAACATCACAGAAAAGTGTCTGTCTGTCTTCTTTACACCTTCCCTTCAGAAGCCTTTATTTTGATGGGGTCCCACTGAGGCTTTTCTTCCCCAGGCTGAACAGCCCCAGCTCCCTCAGCCTTTCCTTATGTGGGAGGTGCTCCTGTCCATTAATCATTTGAATGGCTCTGTGCTGAAATCTCTCCTGTAGCTCCCTGCCCCTCTTGTACTGGGGAGCACAGAACTGGACCCCACGCACCAGGTGTGTTTTATCAGTGCTGAGCAGAGCAGTAGGATCAACCCCCCTCCTGACTCAGCCCATGGTATCATTAGCTGTTTCTGTGACAAGAGCTTATTGCTGACTCACATTCAACTCAGTATCCTTGAAGAAGCCAAAGTCTGCTCTCTTAAAGCGCGGGGTTGTAGTCTTGCATTTTGTTCTGCCACCTCCTTTCAGCATCCAGAATTCCACTGTCTCAGCCAAGGCTGCCTTCAGCCCTCACATATCCWACAAGCCCCTCATTTTTAAAAGCATGAAAGCTAGCAGAGCACCCTTTTCTTGTTGCTCCTCTGTCACTTGGATCAGCAAGTTACGGGTTTATACACTTCACTTAGCAACTACATGTTGCGCTAGCACGGTTTCTAGGGCGATTAAGTATCGCCTCTACTGTGGAGCATTAATGTTACCGTAGAAAACATTTGAAGGTACTTGCTTCCCAGAAACAGGTGCATTAGTTTTATCTCAGCTAGACTTTTTTGCAATATCCATGACAGATAAGAATAGTGGCATTTTAGAATATAAGATGATTATACAAATAACTATAGTGAATAATAAATAAAAAACAAGTAAATTGGGTAAAATGGCTAGGAGTTCCTCAAACGTTTCAGGTGGCCTCTTTGTCCATTTTGAAAACAAGTATTTTTGTAATAGGCTTCCTTTCATCTCATCTTTAAAATGTGCACTGTTGTTACCTGTAAGACCTGATTGAAGATTTTGACCTCTTTAAGATTGTTCCATTRACATGTGCCATTTTTGCTGCAATTTCCCAATCATTCCATTTGTGACCTATTATCTGAGAAGCACCATGAGAGAGAGCTGTGAGTACTTTGTTTACCAGAAAATTTTGATCTCCCACTGGTTTTGCAGCTGACTACAGTTTCACTGTCCTCAGTGTGTAGTCAGTTATGATTAATGCAGAACTAAGCAAGATTAAATTTAGGCCCATCCTCTGAGTACAGGTAAGAATCTTGACAAGGTTGCTGGAGCTCTTCACCTTTCAAGGTACATAAGAAACTTCTCCCATGGAATTTACAGCATGTGCAGGATGTTGAAGGTCATGTGGGCATGTGTGGCTTTTAAAGAGGTGCAGTTCCATTCCATCCCCACTTCTACCCCCTGCCAACATAACCAACCCTACCATCCAACTATGACGTGAAGGAAAAGGTCTTATTTCATCATATGGCTACTCAAAAATGAGTACTAAAAGGTCAAAGTTTTCTTAGTAGTTACTTGAATGTAAAATTAAATATGAATAACACTAAGAAATCCTTTGGCAATGTACAACATGCTGTGTTTATCGTAAATGAAGCTACCCCTGTTGCTCCTGTGTTCCTAGAAATTGGAATTTGTACAATAAACTGGCCTTGATTTGAAAATGATAGCTGATGATAGAATTGGAGAGATGTTGAAGGAGACCCCTGGAGAAAAGAGAGAAACAACCCCAAAGTTTTAGGGAATTAATGTTGAAGGAAAGTGAGTTGCTGCAGGGAGTGCTTCATTTATTCAAAAGATTAAAGAACTAGTGCTGAAACTGTTGTATCTGTCAACTGAAAATGCAGGAAAATATCTTTAAAAAGAAAATAGCTACAAAGACCTGAAATGAACAGCTAGCTAGTAATATGTTTAGATCTCTGGAATGTCTCTGTAAGGTATAGTAGGTAGATGTACAGACACAAAGAGAAGCAAAGGTTGAAACTCTGACTGAGTGCAAGCAAATAAATTTCTTCACACTTTTTAATATATGTACTTAATTGTGAAGTTCACGATTCTGTATTTTCAATTCTTCTCTCTGTTACAAATAGTTGATGTTAGGAATCACAATGCCTCAACAGAGATCAGGGATATTTTTTTCTGTTGTCAGCTGACATGTCAAGGTGGTTTTTTTAGCTGTTATGTTCACAGAGTGCAGGACACAGATATTTCTACACTTCTGTCACTTCATGTTTAACTTTAAAAGGAATATGTGAAGCAGAATTGGAAGATATGTAAGCAGCTGACATGTCATATGCACTTGGAAGTGTGTCCTGAATACTAACAGTGTTGCTTCTAATCCGATAAGCCTCACCCCTTATAACGAGGCCGTCTGTAGTGAGGCCAGTCCTCAAATAAAAATGTCCTTTGCCCAAGTGCACTGGAACCCTGTGCAGGCACTATTTATAAAGCTGTGCCACTTCAGTGTGCAGCAGAGCACGTGTGGGGTGGTGATTCAGAGCCGGGGGCTGCGTGTTCCTGATGCCACGAGACAAGGAAATGTCATTGAATCCTCACACTTTGCCAAAGCAGGCTGGGGTTCAAGGGCTGCTCTCTTCTGCAGCTCATGTTCAGAAACAGAAGGACAACCTAATGAATCACACATGGCTGAACAGATCACTGTCAGGGTAGCTAATGTTCCACAGAGTGGGAAACATAATTTGTACCTTATATAATGGGGAATATGTGAGTCAGTTTTGATAAAAATTGGCCTGAACCTTCTTTGGGGGATCAACCATGCTCACAGAGTTTAGTAGTTTCTGTAAGAACTTTTTCTTGCATCCATACAATTGGATTGCTGACTGTTCCTAGTAGTTGTCATTTCAGGAGTTATATTTGTTTTGGTTGCTTCTTTTTTCTTTTTCCTTCTCAGACTGCACATTGCTTCCAGTTTGAGAAGTTCCCACAAAGGAGGAGTGAGGCAGAGTCTGCCCCCGTACCTGTGTAGCCAAAGATGTAACTGCTAGGAAGCCTGGTGCAAATAGTAGTACTGTGAACATACTAAAAAATGATGCCCTATTGCTCTTACCGATTTWACTTGGTTGACGTATTTTTTTTCTGAACTCATTCTGAGCTCTAACTTGGGTCAGGCAAAGTACAGCAGTGAGATTCAGTGGCCTTAACCAGTGCTCCAAACTCCTGAATAAGTGATATGAAAACAGGTGGATTATAGTATTTGGGGTGGAGGGAGAAAGATCCCATTTTGTCAGACAAAGAAGTTTCGGTAAAACTTTTCTCGGTTAGTTTTACTTCAGAAATGAACTTTCTGTCACCCTCCACTTAAAAATGCAAAGATGTCCAATGAATGCTAAAGCAGAATGTTTTCAGCTAAAATTAAGCAGATGTACAGGTGCAAACATGTTTTCTATATGCAGCTGCTGTGCAATTAAATTTTTTAGATGTGATTAAAACACCTGGTCTGCCCTTGTCAATATAAGATGTTATTTTTCACATTTAATTATATCCTTGTAGTTATTCAAAGAAGTGTAAGGCCAAATTGTGGTCAGATAAAGTAAATAACAATTTAGCAATTGGTTATAATTCAAACAGAATCAGAGGAAAGAAGTGACAAGTCTTAACTTTTCTGTTAGTCATTTTGGAAACTTAAATGTCAGTGTTCTGTGTAGTTTTTCATTGCTGTGATGTAATTGTTCTTTTGCAGAAATGCAATACATTTCTGTTTTAACTGCAGAGAAGCAACAGCAAATTCCTACCAGATTCAGTCATTGTTTTTGTGCTAATCAAAGTCTAGGCTGTGTCCATATGTTTAGAAATTAATGTGATAGTTGGGCCCAAGACAGCACCCTTTCTCTTGAAGAAAGCATAAATCCTGTGTATGAATTACTTTCTAAGACATGAGATGGTGCTGAGAGGAGGATGTATGATTTCAGATAAGTTTGTTCTCTGCCTGTCTTTACTTGTTAACATAATTTGCACAGCTGCATTTTCTATGTGCCCTCCAATTCCCATCAGTGAATTTCAAGGTCCTCTTCATTATTACCAGAAAAGGTTCTGTCTTTGTGAGACTAGAGTTTGATAGTGTATGATGTATGTAGTAGAAAATGCATGAATTAGAATTATTTTAAAATTAAATATCAAGCATCTGTTGACATTTAATTTCTAAGTATTGTTACATGTAAACTTGATAATAGTGTAATTGAATAATGTTTTACATGGGTCATGTACATGAATTGTAACTTAGGATATGGAATTTAATATCCCATGGAAGTATTGCAGTTTATTCTGTGAATGGACCCATATACCATGTGGCGTTTTGATTATTTTGAAACATAATAAAGAAGCAAGACTCCCCTAGTTTAAGAACAGCTTTTTTCTAAGCATCTTTTAGGGTTTCAAGGCAGAAAATCTGCAATTTTTGTGGTTCARTTTTTTCCTTATTTTATCTGACGCAATCTACAGACTACAGCTTACCAAATGTACTTTTGCTTGATTGCTAACATAAAAAAAACTCTGTTCATTTTTTACCACATACAGTCTTAATCTCAGAGGTTATTTTGCATGGTGTCTAAAGTGAAAACCAAAATCTAATCAAGTCATGTCTCTACATTCTGATCGGTTTGAGATTTTTTTCTGAAACAAAGGAGGTGAATGTCCTCTTTCAAACAGCAGTGATTTTTTTAGGAACTTATGAATATAAAAGCTTCAAGTACATATTAAAGTTAAAAAACTATACCTTGTAGTACAGCTTTCATATCTAATGTTTCAACTGATTAGAGAACATACAATAACCTGAATGCTTCTGTTAAAAGTAGAGAATAAGGATTGCTGAATGATCTAATTTCCAATGATCATTGGTAAATACGAAGGTGGGGTTGTAATTTTTTCAGGTGTTGTCTTATGATTTGAAACAGAGAAAATACAAGTGTCGCAGACATCTTTCATGAGAAATCCTTTCTTAGGATTTCTGAGAGCTGCAGTTTCAGCGACAAATGTAAACAATGGTTATCTGCTGCTGTGGAATGCAAACAGGTGCATCTGTGATTGGTCCATCCTGGGTGTTTATAGTTGGTGGCCAATGGGGGACAGTTCTCTGAAGCAGAGTTCTGTTGTTGTGCATTCTATTCTATTCTATTCTTAGCTTAGCAGCCTCTGGGAGAAACCTTCTCCCCTTTCCTCTTCTCTTTCTAATATAATATAATATATACATATATATTATAAGATAATAAATCAAGCCTTCTGATGGAGTCACGGCTCTCGTCTCTCTCTCATCCTCGAAACCCTCCTGAACACTACCACATACAAGAGTTCCATAAGCTTTTGTTTTGGGAAATGTTTGTTATTTTGGGCTGCATTTTGAATTAAATAATGCTCTGTTTGTTTTGCCAGTATGTTCTGCATAATAAAGTATCTCTGCTCACTGAACAAGAAACAGAGCAGAAAGTTTGTCACAGAGTCCAAATGTATTCCTTTGACACATTTTAGTGGCATACAGATTCTTAGGGCTGAGCCAGCTCTTAGAACCCATGTGGAAATGCACAGTCTTTGCTATGGTAATGGAAGAAATCCACAATTTGTACAGAAAGATTTCTGTATATTGTTTATGGTTTGATCATTCTATGAATAAATATAGGTAGATTATGAAGGTAAGTAGCGATATTATCCATATTGATTGCAGGGCATCTCCAGGTTATTTTTTCACTTGTCAAACAAAGTTTATTTATTATTATGTCAAATTGTGGGTTTCCTTGTTTTCCATTCTATTTCCCTGTTCTTTCTATTCCTCCTTTATTTTCCTGATAGCTAGAATATAATTCAGACCCCAGCCCCTATGCAGTTAAGTATGGTGTGTTCAGGGAGTTGTCAAAAGGAAGTTGAAGTCAGAAGATAACTTACCTTAGTGAATGCCTTTTATTACTTTTGAATTTATCTTTTTTTTTCTTTTTTTTTTTTTGCCCTTAGAAATTGCTGGGATATATATCAAATTTCTACCTATAACCTCCCAAGATTCTCTCCCAAGGCCAGGTTGCTTCTTCCAGCAGAGAGGGTGTGTAACAGAAGAGTCAGTATGAAATGTGGGAATGATCCACATGTTCTGGGAAAGCTGTAGATAGACATGAGGAGTCAAAACTATTCATTAGTGCTGGTAATTGTGGCTATTATGTCCCCTATGAGAAATTTGCAGTCTTTGCTTGCTACATCCTTTTCTTTAAGGAAATGGTCAGGGAAGACAAGGAGAGGGTAAGATCAAAAATCCATATGCCTTTCCCCTCACTCTGTGTCAGCCCACATAACCAGCCATGTGTGAGGTGGGAAGTAAGCTGCTTTAGCAAAACAAGGGAAAGCTGGACAACAGTGAAGTATTAGTGAGATCCCTGCGATACATGCCCTTTCAGGCACTATCCAGTAAGAGTCTTCATATAAGTTCTGYGACATTGATATGAATAGTATATCATCATTTCATTACCTGAAAACCTGTTCTGCTTAAGAACAGAGAGAATGGCCACCACAATCTTTTCTCCTACAGTGTCTTCTGTCATAAGTCAGTTCTTGTTAGCATCACAAACAGCTTCAACATGATTTTCAGAGATGACATTATAAAGCTGTATTGTGAATTCCCTTTCTTCCATTCCTGCGATATTCAGTAAGTGTAGGAGAGGGATAAATCTCATGGGTCTATTTGTTATTGACTTTCACTGTACTCTGCACATTGTTTGGATATCAAGATCTGGTATTCCTATGGGAATGCAAAGTTCTATTTAGATTTATGTCAGTCTTCCTTAGAGTTACATAGATAATTAGGTCAGGTAGGCAAAGATCCTTTGTACAGGATTTGTACTCCTGTACGAAGAGCAGTACATTACCTGAGACCTCATACGTAGATACATTCCTTGAAAGATGACCAGCCAGGCAGTCTTCAATCAGGCAGTATAAAACTAATGAAATGGATGTGGAGTTTAAATAGAAAACAGGCACCTAAAATTATCTGAGCTTCCAGAATCTTCTTTCAAATTGGGTTCAATAATTCTACATCTTGAGAATTTTCTGCATATTTTTATTGTCCCAGTTACAAATTCAGAAATTACACTTCCCAAACTTTATAATAATTTGTTTGAGTTACAACTTAATTTGGGTGGGGAGGGTATGATGGTGGTGGTGTTTGTTGTTTTTTTTCTAGTTGGAAGGTTAATTCCATTTACTCTTTTAAGTGCTGGAAGTTGGCATGTAGGGAAGAAGGAGGGAAATTAAATTTAAGCATAGATTTGTGTGCATGTTGGGCATTTAAATTCTACAGTTGTGACACAGGGCTGTAGTAAAATCAGAAACAGAAATTCGCAATATGTATATGACATAATGAAGCCATTTTTACTACTAGTACAATTTTCTGCTGGATGTTGCAAACTATTTTCTTCAGATTACTAAAGATAATTGACTGCTTTGAACACTTAAAATCTGCAAAGTCAGAATGCCTTCTGTGAGACTTACTAGCCCAAGGCTTGTTCTTTCCTTTGAGTGGAGGTGCTGATGTAGAAGGTGTTCTCGGATAACTGCATCTAGACATTTATGCTAAGGTATTTGCCTTGAGGAGGAAAGGATAAAATATTATCTGTATATTTTAAAGACAGTGAGGAGCTAAAAAATGGGATTTCTATAAAGAAATGTCTTGTTATAACAATAGCTTTAGGGTGGTTTTTTTTGTAAGATAATAATCATGTCTTTGGCTCAGACTGAAGACTCATTTAATGGCAAGCACCCTCAAGTTATTGTTTGGATCAACATATAAATCGAATATCCTTATTTGAAAAGAAAGATGAGAAAAAGCATAAAACATAATTTTAAGGTGGTGAAAGATAATTCTCTGGGAGCAAATGCACCTGATGTATCCCTTCTACCTTTTGTTCCTTCTTCCATCTTTGTTTCCTCTCCCCTCTTCTCTGCTTCTCTACTTTCCTTTGTTTCCAGTCTTTTTTTCTTCTATATGTTAAGAAATACAGTCCTAAAGTTCATGCACCAGGGCGTATTTTCAAAGCTAACTGGAAGAGAATAGCTGAAATTTACACAGTGGAGACGCGTTTTATCCAAAAGTTCTATTCCCTCCTGGAGTCACAGGGAATGAAAAGTATAATATGATAGCATCCCTTAAGATAATATCCAATATTCTTTTCCTCCTGTACCTTTTCCAGGGATTTAAGCATCCCCAAGAAGGCAAAAAGAGCTCATGATTGTTTCTTCTCTTTTGTGTTAGAAACATTCTTCTGTATAATGTGTTTACAGAAACAGTGATTTTTGCAGGCTGTCTCAAAAGGCTTGATTCTGGGAGCAGAAAAAAAAAAAAAATTGTTAAGATGTAATGAGAAAAGAGTCCCAAACTAAAGCTCTGTTGTCGTAAATGTGTATTACAGGACTCTTAGTTTTTAAACCTGAGTGTCCACGTGCACACTGCTGTTGCCTGTTGAAGACAACACACAGTAACCCCTGGATTTTGCCCAAGAACTGTGAGGGACTTTGCTATTTTGCAAGCATAAAAACCATGTCAGGTCGAATTCTAACAATTTAACAGCATAGACAGTTGCATTCCAGTGGCATAACAACATTTTCTGACAATATTAATTTTATTAGCATAGATGCTGAGAGGGAAACCAAAATAAGATTATTATATAAAGTTTAAACTCTTGAAAGGAATCAACAGGAACTCAATAGACCCAGTGAGACCRATCAGGAGAATAAAATGCCATTAGGGTATGAAGGCATTTTGACTTTCTTCATTTGTTAATCCTTAACTACTAAATGATTGTTTGGTGCTGAAAATGGTACAGGTGAAACTGGTCCTCCCTCTTATTGTGCTATCCCATCATTTGCCCAAATTCATTGGTTACCTTGATGGGTTTTTTCCGCTGGAAAACAAACAGTGCTGATTTCTTCTTGTGTGTCCCTACTGAGAAAGATCTGAGTCTGTGAAAGGAAGTCTTCTTGGGCTATTGGGAGTGTGTGACTGATGTGCGCTGTAAGAGAGGAGCAGTTTTGCATRTACTGCAAAGGGCTGGGTGCCGCCTGAGAGGAGAGGAAATTCCGCCGTGACCTCGCTTAAATGTTTTGGTCCTTTGCAC